>JAAWXA010000009.1:25736134-26029787 GCA_038090715.1 Florisuga fusca
TGTAGGAAACAGGTGCCAGCAATCCACCAATTGCCAGGCAGTGAGCACGAGCTTGTGCTCAGCCCACCTGTGCCCAGTCAGGGCTGGCCCCAGCTGCAAGTGAGCAGCATTAGGGGGCCAATAAAAGGTGAAGCTTAAGGCACAGAGCAGTGGTAGAGACTCGGACTGCGAATCAGAAGGCTGCGGGTTCGAATCCCCTCAGAGCACCACCGAAAAAAGGTGGGAGCTCGGATCAGCCTCTAGTCCAAGGTGAGCTCTTGGTGGTGCAGCGGTAGAGACTCTGACTACGGATCAGAAGGCTGTGGGTTTGAATCCCCTCAGAGCACCACCATAAACCGAAAAAAAAAGGTGGGAGCTCGGATCAGCCTCTAGACCAGTCAAGAGCTCACCCTGAGCATGTGCCTTAAGCTTCACCCTTTATTGGCCCCCTAATGCTGCTCACTTGCAGCTGGGGCCAGCCCTGACTGGGCACAGGTGGGCTGAGCACAAGCTCGTGCTCACTGCCTGGCAATTGGTGGATTGCTGGCACCTGTTTCCTACATCTGTCAAACAAGGATTTTTCTTAGGTTGGTTGTTGATGTTATTAATAATTATAAGAGGTTAGTGGTTATAATTGTTTTAGAAATTTTGGGTGCTGAAAATAAATATTTAATATAATTTTTATTCACAAAAGGCAGCGTTTATTAATGTTGCTTCCATTACTTTTCACTACTGAAACTGAAGGCACAAAATATGTACAAATTTTCCTTTCCTTCAGCATACTTGGTACTGGTTGAAGGAATTTAAATAATTTAGTGTTAGTGTTTTCTTTCTGTGCTGTTCACCCAAATGAAGCTAAGCTTCACCCTTCTCAAATAAATTGAAAAGGACTTTCTCAGACATATCTTAACTTGGAATTTGTACCTGAAACCTGCTGCTGCTTTATCAAGTAAAAATCAATGTTGTGCCTCTCAGGCTCAACTCTAAGTAGAGGACTACATAAAAATTGACTGTAGAAGGGCAGAACACCAAAATATTGTGACACGTTCTGCTGACTTCTTATCTTTTTAAGACCTGTACGATTAATGGGTGAGTGTTTTAAAGCCTAGCTTGAAACATGGGACTGTAAACTTGCTAGATCCTTATCCACTCTCCACTTCGTTGCCCCATTTCTTGTTGCCTTCCAGCTGCTGAGTGAATTTTGGAATCTGACAAATAGCATTAAGGCAATGGAATCCCAAGACTGAGTTTTAGATGCAGCTTAGAAAAGGTTAAATCAATTAGCTTTAAAAAAAATCAACTAAACCAAACAAAAGCACTAATTCTGATGTTGCTTAAAGTTTTTTATTTCTATCCTGAGTTTTACTGAAACAGGAGGTCTGTAGTTGAAAAAGCATGGTAAAAATTGTTCCTTTCTTTCATTCTTTTCTTAACATGATCATCCTCTAATAATTTTTTTTAAAACCTTTCAACCTACCATACATTTTTGTCTCGTTCTTATTGACTTGGTGATGTATTATCTGAACTGCTACATCACTGCATTTAGAATAGATTATGGATTATGATTTGGATCTGATTTACTTCATGCAAAATGCCTTGGTTAAAGATCAATTTTCGATTTACTATGTGAGAAGTAGATCATGTCTTCAAAATACTTTCTCTTACATACACACACTAAGACAGGTACTGTCTCAAAGCAGAGAAACTTAAAAACTAATTATATCAACAAGAAAATTAATGACATCAGCCTGGAAATTTAAAAAATTTCTCTTACAGCTTGATAGTATGTAAGACTGGGTAAACTAGTACTAGTAAGAAGAAAACTAAGTCTTTATGTAGCATACAGCAGCAAATGCGCATTTCTGAGAGGAACAGTTAAAGTATATCCAAGAACTATTCCCCATCTGTTTTTATAAAAAATATGTCACAGAATTTAAGTCTTGAAGTTAATGGAAGAAGCTGTAGTCTCTTCCAAAAAACAAGATTTCATCCAGAGTGTCACGAGACCTTCAATATCTGCCAGACAGGCAGACCCATATAAACCCATTCAAAGCACTTCAGAGCACTGAGCTAAGCAGTCTGGCTCTTCATAGGCTTAGATCACAGGCACATGGATCAGCTAAAATGTAGATTAAGAACATAGTCACATTATGCTGCTTCTGTAATCAGTAAAGTAAAAAAGAGAGATGTCTTCAGAGAAGAATGCATGTCTTTTCATATAGAGTATCTATCTCTTTCTACTGACCACAGCAGAACTAATATATAATAAATACTTCAGTCAGGTACTGAAATATAGAACAATCTCCACTTTCTGACCACAGACACATTTAATTATTAAAAATCACAGGCACATGTTCCCATTTCACTTTGTTGATGTTAGGGTACTACAAAGACCTCTCTAAACAGGTCTCTAATCTTCAGTACATATAACTTGTCCAAAGAGCAAGTCCCTGTGTTATGTAACTACAAAAAATCTAAATATTTAAAAGGAGCTCAGCTTGAATTCAGAAAGGCAATCAAATATCATTATTATCTTAATGGAGATCTATATTCTTGGATAATGCCATGGAAAGATACTGAACACGTTGCTCCATTTTACATCAACTGGCTCAAGTTATAACAGCAACTGAGTTGCTGTTTCATTTCTGGGATTCTGGTAAAACTGCTGCCTGGGATAAATGTGAAATTAGTCATAGAATCATAGTCATGGCAGATGGTCTCTGCCTCTCTCCTGGTGGGTGGATTTCTCCCTCATCTACTTTCCAGAAAAAATAGCTGTAGAAAAGAAGGAGATCATAATAACCAACAGCTGTCAAGTGGGAGCAAAATAGCTGCTACACTCCACGCTGGGTGGCTGTGCTTAAGTGCTGTTGTACTGGCCAAGTTGTGCTGCATTTGTAAAGCACTGTGAGAGTCTAGAATGAAAGGCTCTAATAAATGTCAGATTTGTACATAACCAGTTAGAGTAAAATATTCACTCTGGGGTGGCAGCTACCATTGCATTTTATTCTGGTCTCCTACTTGAAAATTAATGCTTCTTTTTTGGGTAGGTGAACTATAATACTGGTGTTATATAATTTTAGAAAGCAGAAATGGATTATGTGAGGAACTAGATCCATAGTAACAACACAGACTGGAAAGGAAAAACAAGTGATATTTCAATAAAATGGGCAGGATTCTTCTCTAGCAATCAGCATGCATTCATAATCTGAATTTAATTACAGACCTTTTTCAGAAAAACCTTAGTCATACAAATGACCTTTACTTTTGTGTTCAAAATAAATGACTGTTCATTTTAAAGTCAAAATGAGTCTGTAATAAATTATATTGTTGGGTAATGTGTTTAGCAAAATATACTCAGACTTTTCACCGTATGTTGCTGCAGTTTTAATGTATTTGTCACAAATATTTGTTTCCACTTTGGGTTGGGGAGAACATGGTGATTTGTATAAACCCCTACCACTGAGATTTAAGCAAATCCCTAAAACAGATTACTGGTTTGGTATTTATGAATTAGTCATGCAGTTTTTGTTGGAAAGATAATTTGCCTTCAAATAAATAAACAGAAGGAAAACAGCCATGGTGATTTAAAAACTTGTCAATGGCTTATTCTGATGGAGTGTTTGTATGTGATCTAACATGTTAGTTGTCTTCCACCATTTCAGCATTTCCCTAAATAGTTTGTAAGAAGATAGAAAAGTTAACATTTATAGTAGGTTCTGGGGGGTCTGAATAAAGATAAATCAGGATTTTGCAAAGAGCTTATTCTCTTTTCCTACATAAACATTGATTTGTCTCCCTCCTCCCCTCCCCAGCTCCTGCCTCCACAGTTCTAATTAGTAAAAAAGTCATGAATACTCATAATAATTATATTTTAAATAATCCTGCAAATTGTAAAGTATGAAACCTCTCTAAAGACTTATATAATATACAAGATAAATGTTTCCATTTCATTTAGTGAATACTAAGTAAGCTGGTTTTGGTGGTACACCAGCAGTTTATTTCATTAACTGGTTTTTTTCATTAAATATTTATATTAAAAATCACACACAGAAAATGAAACACATATCCCTTGGTTTCCAGGCTCGTATCAGTGTTTGCTAATACTTATAGAGCTCATTTGTAGGCACTTGAAATTTGTATTATGTGTAGAGATCTTAAATCTGGCCTTAAATTCAGCTTTATTCAGGGTGCCTTTTGCTTTTTATGTGATTTTTTTTCCCTTAATGAATATTTAGACACTAAAATGACTACAGAACATCAAATGCGATGAAACGTTTTTATTTTTGTTTTTTTTTTTTAAACACAGTGTGCAACGTGCTGTGGGTAAGAGAGCACAAATGAGTTAAGAAGATGAGCACCTATGAGTCAGATCATAAATTTTAAAAGATTATAAAATTTAGTTAGTTGATGATAAAACCTGTTACTTGAAATTAAAAGAGCTTTAGTTGTATTATACTATTTAAAAATTGCTGTTCGATGAATATAAGTTAAAATGTGGTGCTCGGTAGAATATTAAAGTGCAATAGATCAAGTTAAACCATATTAAATGAATAGTTAACATGATTTGGTGCTCATCATTTTATGATAACTGGCCGATTATCATCATGTTTGCCACTCCAAATATACGAACCATTTTTTATTATCAAATTTGTCAGTATTTGACAGTCATTTCTTCCAGGTTATATTAAGGTGGGGTTTTTTTATCACTGGCAGTTATTTAGGTTTGAGGACAGATGAAG
The DNA here is from genome assembly GCA_038090715.1 of Florisuga fusca. NCBI lineage: Eukaryota > Metazoa > Chordata > Aves > Apodiformes > Trochilidae > Florisuga > Florisuga fusca. Next base: position 25,740,856 of record JAAWXA010000009.1, read on the forward strand.
CTTTTAAAAAACTATTTTTGTACACATACCATATAGGTATATGTATATACAGATATAGACAGGGCATTTATCCATGTCTACATCTATATATTTCTTTCTCTATCCATATGTCTGCTCTTATCCATTACATGTTTAAACCTTTGATATTTGACTGGTAATCTAAGTATCACACATATATGGTACTAATTCTCCTCTGTTTATTCTGATACTTTAATAAAATGTTCCTAATGCCTCTAAAAACCTCTTTACTATTACTGTGGTTCAAAGATCTCAATTTATTTTTTTTTATTATCATCTTACTATATCAGTTGTATGAATGTTTACATTCTTTAACAACATATGTATATGCATTTTGAATATTTAACTTACCTAATGATTTAAAGACAAGGTTTTGTATTCAGAAATATTTTCCAAGATCTAAATAGAAATCTCATCTTGCACCCCTTGACTCAATGAGATAAATAAATGGATCCATTCATTAATCTCAAACTGTATTCTGGGAAATGTTCAGTTTTTATATCCAGCTCATTTTGGCACACATAGCTATCTGTTCAGTTTGAATTTGGCTTTCAATTCCTTAGAGCAAGAACGGACTTTTTTTTCCAAAGTAGTAAATTCACTGTTGACAGTCCAAAGAAGTCATCCACATACCAGTCAACCTCCTGTCCACATATATTTTAAAATTACTTTTTGAGGCTCTTTGACTCCTCTAAGCAGCTGCCCCTCACAAAGAAGTAGAATTTATTGTAAAACAGTCACTTTAATTATGAACTAGTTATTTCTGTACAAAATACTGAATTATCCTTATGTTAATATTGTTTTAGTAGTAAAGGTGAATAAGCACTTAAAAACTTTAGAGTTTGATCTTCAGACCTAACATTTTCTGATGATCAAGTACTGTTAGGTAGGGCAGAGGGTGCAGAATAACAGTTTAGTCAAAGGTATAGATGGTTTGAAGCCACTAACCCTGAAGACAGTAACAGTACTTCGGAGGCACTTTCTACCTGCTGCACAACTGTGTGAAAATAACAAAGATAATGATATTAGTATGTCCTGTGCACAACTGTGTGAAAATAACAAAGATAATGATATTAGTATGTACTGAATTAGCATGTAAGTCACTGTGCAAGAAGGCTAGAATGACTCTAGACTAATATAGACCATCTCAAGGGTTCAAAAAAAAAGTAATACTTGTAACACTTAAACATCTTATAGCTTTTCATATCATTAGACTAATTTATAACTTTTTTCTTTTTTTTTCCTCTTTTTTACTTTTTTTGAGAGCAAAACTTTCAGACTTTGTCTTGCAATATTGTGATGTTCATCAGAGAATCAAACTAGCATTCAATATGAGAGTACATTGCCAGAAATACCAGTTATCATTCTACACTAACGGTTTTATCTTCCTTCCTGCAGTAATTTATGTTTCAGTTTTACACATTATCTTAGCAGGAGAGTAAAAGTTATGGTTGTGATGGGGATCAAAGGTGAAGCAAAGCCTACTCAATAACTTTTTAGTAGCATGTAAATTTTTAGTAGCATGCTGTATACACAGTTTCAAAGTAACAGTAGTAATTGTTGACAGTACAGAAAACTGTCAGAAGTCTCATTCAATTAAATGAATACTTAGTTCACCTTTTTTTAACTTAGCTCAGGCTTACACACTATCTGAAAGGGGGCAGCCAGTATCTGAAGGGAGCCTACAGGAAGGCTGGAGATGGACTGTTTGCAAGGGTCTGTAGTGATAGGATGAGGGAAAATGGTTTTAAATTAAATAAGAGTAGATTTAGATTGGATGTTAGGAACAAGTTCTTTACCATAAGGGTAGTGGAAAAATGGAACAGGTTGCCAAGGGACGTGGTTGAGGCCTCATTCCTGGAGACATTCAAGATGAGGCTTGATGGGGCTCTGAGCAATCTGATCGAGTTGAGGGTGTCCCTGCTTACTGCAGGGGGGTTGGACTAGATGACATTTAGAGGTCCCTTCCAACCCAAATTATTCTATGACTCTATGATTCTATTATTCTATGATTGATTCTACAGTCATAAACTGAAGTTATGTTGCAAGACACTTTTCTGTGCTTCCTGAGTTCCTTTTTTACTACATGACAGCCTGTAAGATATACTTAACCAGTTAACTAATTTACTAAAAATCCCACTTTCTCCTCAGTTTATTGCTCGGCAAGGAGAACTTACAGGCATTCACTTGATACAAAGTACTGCTCCATATGACAGAACACAATTCATTGTTTTTCATTTAACTGTACAACATAAGGTGGTACAGCTTCTTGACACCCCTGAATGATCAAGAGAAGTTAATCAGGGCTCCTGTGCTGTCCTCACAAAGCCACACATTTACTGGTATAGCAGCTGGGTCAGTCGAGGAAGGAAGAAATTATAACTGTTATTATGGGTGTTTGGTTTCTTGTTTTGTTTCTTTGTTTGCTTGCTTAGCTTTGGTTTTTGGGTTTGTTTCTTTGTTTGTTTGTTTCTCTTTAATGCATTTTTAGGAATTCCAACAAATAATAATAATAATGAAAAAACACTTTAATGATTGCTGAAGCAGCTTTAATTTCAAGTGGAAATGTTTCAGTGGTTACCTGAGAGAGACTTGTGGACACTTCAAGGGAATCAGACATTACAAATGTTCTTGCAAGGCCTTTGAAGACGTTACTTTGATCAACAAAGCTTTTTAGGAAGTATGTTTTCACCTTGAGTGCTTGAAAAGAGCCAGGCATACTGTGTGAAAGTTGCTGTGGGCTGCAGTCTAAATGGTTTGCTGAACTCCAGCTGTTTACACATTTTTTACTCTTTGTAGTAGTCCTGTTTCTTTTTTCAGATTGCTTTCTGCTTATTCTTACCAGCTGAATCAATGGAGAAATGTCAGCATTGTGCACTTCAGTAGGCTCAGTCCCATTAGTGTTCAATGCTAAACAAAAGCAGAGCCTGTCTTTAAGAAGCTACTGGTTTAATTCCAGGAAAAACTTGGTCTCATAATTTGAAGCCACAGTCCCATTTTATTCTGGTTGCTATAGCAGGTGAACAATCAAACCTACTTTTTTGCACTGCTGTGGTCGTGTTTTGGTTTTTTCTCTCCCATGCAAGAAGTAGGAAAAAAAATTGTATAACAAAGTAACTATTTTCCCCTGTGATTACATTTTACTGGCATTTGAAAGTTCAAAATTATACAATGTTATGTGATCTTTTCCATGTGACTGCTTCCATTTTTCCAGTCCTTTTCTAGATCCATTATCTTTGCGCTGTATGCCCTTTAGTAGCCATTAGGTAGAATTTATTGTGGTAGTCTAGGATGCAAGCAAATAAAAATACCAGTTACCACAACTTTGAGAACAGCTTCAGCTACCCGCTTTCTGCTTGGCAAACTGCATATACAATCACTCTCATTTTGATTTCAATTTTAGGAACCAACTGGACACTTAAGTACTCAAATAGGTAATTTCCCTCAACTGCAGAAACGAAAGTGTACCCCAAACTATATGTGACAAGAGCTGTTTTTTTTTGGAAAATAAAACTACACATATACACAAAAAAAATTGTCAGAGGTTTTAGAAAATTTGGGTCCCCATGTTCATGAATATTTAGAACCAAGGACAATACATCCCTCATCCTTTGTGTATGATTGCAGTTAATAATCAGTCACTTAATCTATAGCACAAATATTCTGGTAACATACCTTTTGAGTTTGAAAATAAAGGCACAATTTTAAAAATCATGTTTATTTTGTGAGCAGATTACTATCAGAAGAAAATATTTCACTGGTTAAATTGAATGAAATGAAGAGCTCGAGCACCTGAATTTTTAGTGTCACCAATCTTTTCAGGCTGTTTTTTTGGGTTATGGGGTTTTTTTTTGCTTTAATTTAACAGAGACTTTTAATAGATATTTAATTTCACGCTGAAATATTGAAAAGAAGTGTGTTGATTACAAAATACTTTTGCAAGTGGCAGGCTCCTTTGCAACAGCTGTAGTATAAAGAGGAATATACATCATAAAAATGCATTGAAATAAACTTGCCAATGAGATATCAATCGTTCAAATCAAAATACAGTTTTGACTGGAGCAAGATTCCCAAGGTTGATTATGAATGTATATGCTTTAACAGTTCTTTTTACTCCCTTGACACAAAATGGAACCTTAAGGTCAGGTTTTGTTGTTTGCATTACGTGCAAAATAAGCTTTGTGTTTTAAGTACAGAAAACAAGGATGTAACACAGTCCTTAAGGCTGTTTCAGGTGAACTTCAAGTAGCAATAATTTCAAGGGGAAATAATGAGTGAAAAATTCAGGACACTGTAGCTTTTAAAAGTCAGGTTTTTGTCTTGTTTTGTTTTGTTTTTAAACCTAGCCTTATGTCTTCATTGTTTTTGCTTTCCCTTGCAGATAGAATAGCATATTGGTCTAGTCTCAGTCCTGCTGTAGTATGTTTCATCTTGGCTATACATAGGATACATTTGTTTTGATGTCTGTTTGTACTCCTACCCAGTAATGCAGCACATAAAAACAACAAAGCTTTATTTCTCAAAGAGCAAAAAAATATCTCTTTTATCATTTCTCTCTGAAGTGTACACACGTAACAGTAGGACAGGAAAACATTGGGAACTACAATAAAGGAAAATAAAATCAGCATTCTGCAATAGCTTATGTGACTAGATAAAATTGGTTTGGTTTTGGCTTCTTTTTTTTGTTGATTTTGTGTGTGTGTGTCTGGCTTATTCTGAAATCATTGCTTTCCAGCAAACTCTGTGTGTCAATGTTTGTACAAGGTTATTTTTTTGTAGATTTCATACATTGTTATACCTGAATGACTTACTGAAAGCACATCTAAGTGATTGTTTGTACTTCCAGAATGTCACTTGTTTTTCATTCCTTGTATAATTCCTTCTCAGTGCAATGACATGACAGTGTTGATGAGAGCTCACTCCTGGTATCTCTTGAATATGAAACATCTCTGAACAAATGCTTCATCATGTAGAGATACAGTGCATAATTTTCTCACAGAACTACATCCCAGGGGAGAGACTGCCTGTAGAGGACTGTTCTAACTAAATTGTATCCTCCTGAAGAGGATTTTTCATTTCACTGTTAAGTGTGGTGTGAAGTCAATTCTTTTTAAAAGATATTATTGGAAAGCCTGCAGCTCTGCAGCCAAATTTCTAGCCCTTCAGACAGAGCATGAATGTGCAGGGCCAAAGAGGAGTTCCAGAGGGAGACTGCCTTGACACCCCCGAGGTGGCCAAAGTCCGAAAGACCTGCGAGGGTGCCTGCAGCCTCCCATGGACAAGCTCTGCAAGGCAGAACTCTGCAGGACTACAGCAGAAAAAAGCTTATGATGATCTGTTTGCTCGACACTGACACGCAAGTCCCTCTCATCTTAAGAAACCCTTGAAAGTTTCTCAGCATGGCCACTTGTAGAGGCACAATCATGTAAGGACAATCAGGTGTTGGCAATTACAAGGTGGGAGGTGTGAGCTCCTGTTAAGCCCACCCGTGCCCAATGAGGGCTGGGCCCGACTGTGCATGAGCAGAATTGGGGGACCAATAAAAGGTGGGCTCCCAAGGGCAAGGGGCCTCACTCCTGAGCAGTCTGAGGAGGAGGCTAGTTGAGTCTGGAGCGTTAGCACGGAGCTGGGCTAACTGAATCTAAAGGTGGTGATCAGAGTATTGTCTATACATCTTGGCAAGAGCACCTGCTGGACCTCGAAGTGCTGTGGCCCAAGAAAGGTTCATCCGGAGCAGCCACTCAAATAAGCTTTCTGCAACAATTTATTTTTTTGTGTCGCCATTTTGGGGCAGCTCATCTGACTAGGTACAGCAACTCAACAGAAAATTCTCTCTGCTTCTTATCTTTGATAAAACCCTCACACAAAAACAAGTGCAGATTAATTCAAACTCAGAAAAATATAGCACACCGATGTCCAGACAAAGAGATTTTTGGGCAAAGGACTGTTAATTATAAAGGAGGTTTTCTTAACTTTGAATGTGGTGAATCATGTTTTAAAACTTCAATTCTGATTCTAAAAATGTAAAATATTGTCTTTACTCAAGGTCTTTTCATAAACATTTTTCCACACTGCTTCTGGATAGCAAAAAATAATTCAGATGTGCTCTTCTTGCCAGATTACTATCAGTGCCCAGTTAAGCTATTTTTCAGTATGTTCAGCTGTGGCATCATTAGAATTTCATCATTTTTAGAACTGTGCTGTAAGAACATAGGTAATTTTTTCCATCCTTCCTTGCCATGTATGAATATATACATATGCATGCATATATATGTCTATATGTAAGTGTGTTAAACATGTATATATATGTTTAAATATATACAAATGCTTTTTTGTTTGTTTGTTTTCTGTGGCTTAATTCTGCTGTCAACTGTAGTTTTGGTAGGGATCTCAAATGAATCAGAGTATAATCCTTATTTTTAGCTTCTTGATCCTTTTTTTCTGCAATTCTTGTTCTTCTGTAATCCCACAGTGACTGGACAGCCTCTGCTTTCTGTCTGTAGTTTGCTTAATCTTTGCTTGTCTGTAGTTTTGCTGTACTGTATCTCAATCTACTCTTTTGTCCATGTCCTACATTTCCCCAGCCTTCTTTTTTGTCCTTGCCTTTCTCTATTTTTATCTCCTGTCTTTAATCCCATTTTTGTTTCCTTCAGAGATTGTAAAAATATTACACTGTTTTACCAGAAAATCCCTGCAGAATTTTATTTTCTCACATTTTAGAAAACAGTGCTGGATTCATGTCACTTGAGAGTTTCTGGCTACACAGACAAGATGTGGAAGGACTGAATATGGAATAATTGAAGGTAATAACTAATTTCATATGATTCTGTAAGATATTTTCTAATTGTACAGTAACAGATAAGGAAAGAAGCTCTGGTATGAAATCCCCAATATCTTTCAAATAAATGTGGTTGTGGTTAGCTCACATATCTAAATTACTAAAACTGACATGAAGAGATCTTCTGTTTGTCTAGAGAATTCCTCTGAAAGCTTCAGCTCCCTATTTTATTTCCCACAGAAAATTCAGAAGGCAGAAAACATAACAGCCAACCTCACTGACAGACTGATTGTGCACTGGTTCATCAGGAATGAAAGGAACTTCACTTTCAATTACATGCAGAGAGCAGCCAGGTGAAAGTTCTTCAATCGTGCAATGAAAATCTGTTGTTTCTTCAGATCTCTGGTTTTTCCTTTCAGAGCATTCTTGTCTGTGTATCCAAAAGTTGCTTCTTAAAAAATAGATGGTAAGATCTATATGTATAAGAATGCATATCTATATGTATAATAATAAATAGGAGATAAATTGAGAGCCTAATGATGTTAGGATTTATATACGAATGGTACTCAAAATAGGGAGAAATAGTTTGACAGACAAGACAGGTAATTCAGAGAGAAATGACACAATGCTTTTGCATGAAAAACAGAGTGATTTTTGCTTATTCAACCTTTCAAAATTTTGAGTTTCCTTAGTTTCTTCAAGTGTCTGAGGTCTCAAATCAAAGATTTCATTATGTCCAAGGAGTCTTGGGAATTCTGGAACTGGAAGTGAAATCTTCAGATACTTGGATTATAACCAGGTTGAATACTCAGAGCCTTGTCTCCTCAGCTGATAAAAGTGATGGGAATGGGAAATCAAAGGCATTCGACAGTAAGAAACAATATTGTACACAAGTACTATGCTGTGTCATGATTGTCAAATGTGAACAGCTTATTTTGAATGAAGATATCCTGGATGCAGAAAAAAGATCTTAAAAGAGAAAGAAAGAAAAAAGAGCCAAATTACAGACAAGAAGCCGTATCAGGTCATTTAATAAATCAAAATTCTCATAACTCTGGAAAAGAGTGGGAGTACACCTGTGGTCTAGAATGAAAGACCCTAACAAGAAGCAAATAAGAAATTGGTGTGATTTCTTTTCTCAGTTTGTTCAAGGGAGGAAGGCAATTGTGATTTAGATCTCTCTTGATTTCTCTTCCACTTCTCCGTAGCAGTGAGGAAGACATGATATTTTATGGTTCTGACTCTGCACTATCCTTTTCTGAATTTGTTGATGCTGTGAAACCACGTGACAGGATTGTACAAGTGGAAGACAGAAAGATTGATAAATCTCATTAGCTTGAGCAACTCTCACAAGTTTCTTGTTTCAGCATATAGTTCGAATATTTCCATAATCTCCCAAAACACTGATCTAGTCTCTATTTCTGTATCTGAAAAAGATTATTCTACATCATCATGATGAAAATGTCTGAAGAGACCTTAATTTCTACACAAGACCATGTTTAATTATACTTAGCAGTCTGGTTGCCTTTTTAGTGATGATGAATAATAATGAACCAGCAACTACTGATGAAAAATACAAGTCACCCTCCTTTGTTACATGTAGATATTAAAAACACAAAAACACACAAAAAAAGCAACCAAAAGAGCAAGCAAACAAAAAAAACCTAAACCAACAACAAACAAGCAAACAAGATTCTTCTTCAGTTTGTTATTAATTTGTCTTAGTAGCAGCCTTATGAAAACTACTTTTTGCTGGATTTGTGGTGGTTCATTTCAAACTCTGGGCTGACGTGGTTGTGGATACAACAATCCCAGTGTGGAAAAGATATCTGAAGTTATACTGTCTGACTCACTGCTCTGCACATCTGCTTCAGTGAAAGAATTCTGGAACAAACAGCATAGATGCCCACTTGGTCCTCTTCTGTGTTACACAAATTTTTCTGGCCCACCTTGTAAACCTAAAAACCTTAGGTGAATGATTGAGCTTAATATTCTCAGTGCCCAGTTAAATAAAACCACGTAGAACTTAGTTTCCTTTTCTTAGCATCATAAAATTAATCATGTCACTAAAATTAAATACTTAGAAATCGAAACAAGATCAGGCAGCTTCAGCCATTTTCCCACTACTGTAGAAGAAAAGTTACTGCTGAATGCAATTCATTTGCTCTTCTTGTGGTCAACAACCTCCCAGTTTTACTTAACTTTCTATGACAACAAAGATACTCAGTTAAATAACTCCTCAACCCTGCTCCACTTTGACCCTTCTTTATGTAAAGAGTGCTGAATCTGACAGGAACAGGTATTCCAGTCTCACAGGAGAAAATGTGTTATAAATGTTTCTAGTTCTAAGTGAATTAATACCTGCTTCCAGAAAAAAAAAAAAAACAACAAGAAACAAAAAAACAAAGCAAAACAAAAAACACAAAAACAAAAAACCACCAACATTGCTAAGAAAAGTAGAAAGTTTTCTACTATAGGGAATGTGCAAGATGCCCCTCTAATGTTGAGATAACAGATGAACAGTGATCTATTGAGCACAGTGGGAAGACAGGTTTTCAGAACGCGAGCTGTTTAAAATAGATTAATTTAAAAGTAAAGATGGCAATGCAGCCTTAGGAGAAGCCCATGATTAAATAGAAAGTACCTTTAAATCACACTCTCTGATTTGCTCTGTGCTTCTTTTCTAAAGTGACCAGAAGGCCAAATCCTGAATGTTTATATTGCTCTCAATGGACGGTTTTTATAAAAGAGTAATATTCCTTCCGATGCAGAAAATTAGCCCATGTTTAGTAGCATACAGAGATTTTCTTTTGAATTACAGTACTTAGAACAACAGATGTACATTAGTAGATCTCTATGTATCAAATGGCCAATAAGAATCATTAATTGAGCTCCCATTATATGTTGCTTCTTGAATACCTTTTTTTCTGACATCTAAACATTGACAAGTAAGATGACAAATGTTATGTTCTTGTTTATCATATTTTTTTTCTTAGATCTAAGAATATAGTTCAAGTTTTCATTATAACTTCTGTTTCTGTATTCAGTTAAGCTTACGAAATTGATGCAAAGTCTGAAACTTCCTAAACTTTTCTTCAGTCTAGGTATGCATATTTTGATTTCTTTATTTTTTTAAATTCATGTGGATTTTTCTGAATATTAGAAGAATAAATATCCACAAAGATTAAAATTTTAAAATACTAATTAACGATAATAACTGAAAACCAGCTAAGGTAAATAAAAGCATTCCATATTTTGCATACAAAAATTCCTTTTACTGAAGTGACCTAAGATAAGCTGTAGAATTTTTTTCTCATATAGTCCGTAAGTGAGGATTTGAGGAAAAATTAAATCAATCTTAAAGCTACTAAAATACTATTAAGAAGATATTTTAAAATAGATACTTTCTAAAGGCTGTAGTCTGTGCAAGAATAAGAGTAGCTGAAGGGATGAAAATTGGAAGGTTCTTGCCACTACTTTTGATTCTAAATTGGGTAGATTGAAAACATCATTCTGATTACAGATCTCAGTATGTTCTTGTAAATACTTTGCTTGCATGCAAGTGAGTGGATGCAAGTCAGCATTAAGGCTTCAGCCTGAGATGACATTTGAAGAACAGGGTGCAGGGAACTCTCAACCAGGAGAAAGTAAAATGTTCTTTTTATACAAGGGGGACAGCATTCTTGTGGGATGGATGAGCTGCCTTTACTGCAGCATCACATGGCTACCCCATGTGTCCCAGTAACTGTTTTGCTAAATTAATTTGAATTGTAGGTAACTGAATTTCATCTGGCTGCCTAATGGTGTGGACTGCTGCTAGATCCATGATCCCTTGGGAAACACAGGTGTGGGGACCTGCATTAAGAAACAGTCTGAATGTGATCCAGCTCTGGTGCCTCACTGTTACATAGTTAAAGATCAAAATATTCTGAGGTGCACAGTTTCTTGGTAATAAGCTATAGCTACCTGTAGGTGGTTTTATACCTAAATGGGAAAGCAATGTGCACTCTGACCTCAGCAGAAGTCTTTCCACAAATGAACGTATGGGATTCCATACAGTTGAATATGGGATTCATCTGAGAAATGCAGGCACCTATTGCTGGTAATCATCTACACTGAAGGAGTCATTCTAAGATCTTTTCATAGGGAGAGAAAAATAGTCACTTGCAGAGCATAATGACTCGCATCCTTAGGTGGATGTCTAAAAGACATCTGATGAATCAGTCTTCAAAAATTCTCAGTCCTTTCTACCAACTGTGAGAGGAGCTTAGCTTGGTTATAAAACTCTGCATTGTAATCTCTAAAGTAAAGTACAATGTATCCTACCTCTGGCAGTCTTTATCTATGGGAAATGGTAATAATACAGAATATTACGGAATACATCCTAAGGGATTATTTTTTGTTATTACTGTACATATTTTATGTATACCCCTTAGTAGAGAACAAGCCTGTCATTACTTTTAACAAAAGAAGATGACAGGCCTTTTCCCATCAGTAGCAATGAGAAAAAGCCTTTAAAAATGCCCACGAAATTCTAGATAGTATCTTCAAATGGGTGAGAGCCTGCTTGTAGATATAAGCCAAAGTCATAAGTTATAGTAATTTTTGGTTCTATAAACTAGCATGAAACAAATTTTCACAGTAACCTTCATATTATGTTTTCCTCAGCTAGATGCATTCCAAGTTCTTGGCTTACACACAAAAGCAAAAAAGAAACTGAGGATAAGGGCATGCATGAATATTATGCATTATCTAATTGGAAGGTCACAAAAATTATTCTGAGCTGTCTTGCCTACAGAAAACTTACATTCACTAATACTTATACTCTTGACTCTTGACATCTGAGAAATTTTCTGCCAGATGCTTCTGCTTGCACAGAGACAGGACTATTGTCACAAGAATCAGAATAGAAGGTTAGAATGTTTTCAGCATAAATGTTTTCTTCAGAAATAAAAGGGTTGGTTTTTATTTTAACTCTGTAACAACAGAGAGGTTAGTGATTCAAATGCCAAAAAGAGGAAGCCTCAAGAGAGAAATCCTCACCTAGGATTTATTTATTTCAATATTTTAATTAATTCTCCTCCAGCAAATCAGAAACCTAAACAGATGAGAACTCTGGCTTATTCTGCAAGAATAAAAAATTTCTTTTTACAAAATCTGGAACCTGATTGTCTTTAAAGCTCAATGAACTCAATCAATATGAGACAGCTTGCTGCCAGTACATCAAGTGCAATGCTAGATCCAGAGACTGAGTCCCTGTCTTTTAAGACAATAACAAACACTGGTAGTTTTGGAATAAGATCCAGATCACTGAGGAGTTTCCATTCCTGCAGATGATTTTTTAGATGTCTAGGTCTGTTTAACCTCAAACCTAGATTTGAAGTTACACATGAAATAGTTACCATATCTGGCCTACTAGGGTGGCAAGTGTTTCTCCTCTACCTTTCATTTAGATTGCATTTTTTAAGAAGGAAATGTCAGCAACAACAAAGCGGTTTTCAAAAAATTCCACCAACTGTTAAAAAAATCTTTTTCTGGTTATCTCTAAAGTAATATGATTCAGTAGCAGAGATTCAAGCTGTTATTTTCTGACTCCCAAAGTCTGCAGCTAAACTGTCTCCTTAAAGTGTTCATTGATTTTATAGCTTACGTAAGTGTTTCTGTATTCTGAACAGTCCTGCTTGTAAAAAAGGAAGTAAAATATTTCCTCTTTAGCTCTAATAAAAATAACATTAACTGGTGAAATACACTACATTATGTCCAGTGTCTGAATCCAAAATATAATTCACAACAGCTGTAAACTGCTGCATTTACTGAATGTAGAGGTTACTTTAAGATAAATCCATAAACTACTCCAAGCTGAGTAATGTTCTGTTATGGTATGCCCAAAGAAGGAAAGCTCTTCACAAATTCATGGAAATTCAATGTATTTTGCTTTTAAATGTCTGAAGTAGCATTTGTGTCCCTTTCTGAAGAAAATACCCTTTCTCCATTTTTTCTTGATATCTTCTGCAACTCCATTCTAGATGCACATACTTCCCAAATGTTAGGAAATACAGCTTTCAGTAATCCTAACCACTATAATTCCATGTACTGTGTAATGTCAGGATGCTGAAAAAACCTGTTTCAAAGTTTGGACAAGATCCTTGCTTGTGGGTCCTTGGACACTGACATTCTTTTGAACATGGATCTCACAGTGTTTTTGTGCAGACAGTAGATGCCTTTATAAAGATTTCCATGAGGAGAAGTCTGCATGTTGTGCAATAGGGATGGGCTCATAACAAAAGGATGAGAAATTCCAAGAAGTCCTTGCTTGAGATAGTTTTCAAGAACAGCTTTTGAAACTGAAAGTAAAAATGAAAGAATATTCTATGAATTACCAGTTTGTGAAAGAGTTTATGTCTTATTTATAAAGTATTGTGGTGAGCTGAGCTGGGGAAAGATATTCCATATCTTCTATTTCAGTGACAATCAACAGGACATTTTCCAGCCTATCTGTTCTTTGGTGACTTTTCTCAAAATATTTTAAGGCTTTCCAACACAAGACAATTTGGAAATAATCTCACAGTTTTCTGTGGCTGGAATTCATAAATGATAGAATAAGGAGAATAACACAGATTCTGTTACTGTTTTAGATACAGGAAAGGAATATGGCGGAAGTTAGAAAAAGTCTTTTATTAGATCACTTATTATTGCATAGGTGAAAATATAGGCAGGTTTTAATTACACAGTTACTAAACTGATCATTTATCAATTGTTCTTACATTGTCTTTAGTGACACAAACAGAAGTGTGTTCATTGAAAGGCTACTATTTGCATGTTAAAGGACTGCTGAAATAAAATAAGCTGTTTGCTACACTTGATTAATTTGTTACTAAAATGGGAAATACAGTTTTTGAATGGCTGTATGATTTCAAAAGAGCATGGGATTATTTTAGATAATAAGAGTCCATAGAGAGAGTGTAGTAGCACAGTCTAACCAAACCGGACAATGGACTGCTGATTTTTGACCTTCTAATGCTCCAGACTGTCAGAAATTTTCAAAGTGACCTTTTATGCTGAAATATATTTGCCATTTTGTGTCAGCCTCTGATTTTCATGGCTATGTGATTCAGCACAACTGTTGCTAATATAAGCTTTTCACCTGAGAAAGTGATTTATGCAACTGCCTGCACATACACAGATGCAGAGATGCTTTGCCAGCATCTTTGGATGCTTTGGAGAGTGAGATCTGTGCTGTGCTGCAGATTACACCTCTCTGCTCCTCTTCCTCATTCACTCACTGTGTTTGTTTACTAAAAGCTTTTGTTTTTCTGAAAAATATTTTGCAGAGAATTGAAGAATATTCTCCAAAGAAGGAAACAATACCTCAAATTAATACTAACAATTAATTTTTCTCTACTATATTTTTATACTTATACTTAGAAGAAAGGTATTTCCTTTCTGAAGTGAACAAACTCTGATGGTAAATGTTTGGTACCCTCTAAAAATTCATATTATTTACCTTAACTTCTTTACTTCACACATAAAAAATTCAGACTTTCAACTTTTGGCCTGTAGAAACTTTTCAATCATTAATGAATTGCTTTCAGAGGCCTATCACATTAATGCTCTGAGGCAAAAGAGACTGGAGGGTTATGGAATAAAAATTTAAATCAGGCCTCTGACAGATTTGCAGAGGCAATTTAAAATAGAATGGTGGAACTCTTGCCACCCCCAGCCACTCCAATAGAAGCCAGCTTCCCCATCCACACATATTTAATCCAATTGTGAGCCAGGCAGAAAGGAATTGGCATACAGCGGGATCAGAAATCCCTTCAACTTCTGTCAGAGGGCCAGACAGACATCACGAGTCAGTATCCTGGATTTTAATTGTCCTCCAGAAGACTGTCAGAGCCAAACAAGAATCATAAGCAAGATTTCCTTTTGTATAGATAGTTATATAAGGGAACTCCACCACCACGAAAAGGTAGGTTAATTTCCACAGGACTAAACAAAAAAAATTATTTTTCTGGATAGCAGTCAACCACATTTCAGGTAAGCTACATTAGAGACAGCTTTGCTCCTTCACTGTAAAATACCTGAAATAACTAAGAGACAATTCAGAGACTAGAAAGACTTTATTAGTGTTCATAGTCTACAACTTTCCTCAGGAAGAAAAAAATCTAAAAAGGACAAGTGTAGCTTATTCACCACGCTTCCAATTTATTATGTCCCTATACTTGGCACTGGTGGGGCTGCCCCTTGATTACTGTCTTCAGTTCTGGGCCCCTCACTACAAGAAGGACATTGAGGTGCTGGGTTGTGTCCAAAGGGCAACAAAGCTGATGAAAGGTTTAGAGCACAAGCCTTGTGAGGAGGGGCTGAGGACATTGGTATTAGTTAGTCTGAAGAACAGGAGGCTCAGGGGAGAACTTACTGATCTCTACAGATACCTAAAACTAATTTGCAGGGAAGTGGGCGCTGGCCTTTTCTCTCACGCAAATAACCATATGACTAGATAAAATGGTCTGAAGTTTTTCTAGAGGAGGTTTAGTCTAGATATGAGGAAGAATTTCTTTACTGGGACAGGGGCAGGCTGCCCAGGAAGTTAGTGGAGTCACCATCCCTGGAGGTATTAAAAAACCACGTAGATGTGACTCTTCAGGACATGCTCTAGAGGTCATAGTGGTCTTTTCTGGGTTGCCGGTTGACCTCTGTAATCTCAGATGTTTTTCTAGCTGTGAAAATTCTGACATTCTGTGACTCTGTGAGCTTCAGTCCAAAACTTTTACTGTCCTCTAGGTGAATGACTAAATCGATCCATTCTGTGAAATGTGATATTCAAATAATAATGACATGGTAGTTCAATACTTAGTAATTAAAATAATATTCTGATTGTTAGCAGGTTATTTTGCCATTGCTTGTAGTTACTGCCATATTTTTATCTTATATATGCTTTCATGGTAATTTGTTAATATATTTTATATTTAACCCAATTCTTAAACTAATTTTTATAGAGAAATTTAATATTTGTGATTTTGTCATTATTTTCTTTACAGTGTATATTCTGGTTTGAAACTTTGTGGCACAGCAATGGTTTCCCACCCACATTCAGCTTCCTCTGCTTTCTAGGAAATAACCTTGATTACTTTTTCAGTGGATAAAAGCATTCTTCCTGCTGAAGCTAAACCTCCATTCCTAGGGTTATTGTCTCCTGTATGTCCTGATACACTCACTCAATATGGACCAAGATTGTTGTAAAACTTAGTGTAGTTTCAAAACTGGAAAAAGTAATTTCACAGAAATCTTTTCTTACACCAATGTCTTTTTTCCTTTGCAAACTTTATGTCATTTTCTCAGTTCTTTTCAACATATTTTTTATCACAACAATCATAGAATCATAGAATTGGCTGGGTTGGAAGGGACCTCAGAGATCAAGTCCAACCCTTGATCCAACCTAAGTCCAACCCAATGGTTTTATTTATGTAGAATATCTAAGAAAATATATAAAAATCTCAAAGACCTCACTTTGCAAGACAGATACTAAGGTGCAGGGATTTTTGCAACAGAAAATATATTTTAACAAAAAAATAACTCATATGTGATCTTATTAGATTTTGTTTGTTGGTATTTTTTTTCCTTAGGCCATATTTTAACTAATGTAAATACAAGGTAAACAACATTGCCTATACTCTAAAAAAAAATTAAACTTTTATGATAGAAGAAAAATGGACTTTCTATTAAGTGAGAAATCCTGATATAGACAAACTTTCCTGAAAGATCATCCAAAATCTTCAATGGGGAAAGATTCCAAATTAATTTTTCTCAGAAACAATGAAACAGCTTGGGATTTTGTTTAGAATATAAGACTGGAACAGTATAAGATTAAATCTTTTCTGTCACATAATAAAGTAATTTGAAATACAGTAATGTGCCTGCAGAAAAAAAAAAAACAATGGGTTGGCTTTTTTTGGTATTTATTTTTTACGTCATTTGCTTAAGTTCATAAATGATAAAAATGACAGATTGGGAAAACTATTAGGAAACCAGACCATTTATTAACCAAGAAGAAATACATGATAATTAATGTGGTTCTCAGGGACATTGTTTAGTGGTGCACTTGGCAGTGTTAAGTTGACAGTTGGAGTTAATCTTAGAGGACTTTTTCAACAAAAATGATTCCATGATCCTATAATTCTATAATGCATTGAAAATATCCATTCTTGGCTGACCTGCCTTAAATGAAGCTCTTTTCACACAGAGCTTTTCCTACAGTTTCACAGTGATATTTTCAATTGTCTGTATCAAAATTTGTTATACAGAACTAAAAGCATGTTAGCCTTAATGAGAATTGTAATTGGAAATGCATTTCATATTCTTCAGCAAATATTCCAGTTGCAATAAGACTACTTTAAAGTTTTCCCATCTTTTCAGAAGAAAACTTCATTACTACTATAGCTAGTATGCAACTGGTGAGCATACTTCCAGTATGATTCAAATCAACTTTCCCAACATTGGATGCTTTTAAGATTCAGCTGGACAGTGTGCCGGGCCATCTTGTTTAGGCCGTGTTTTTGCCAAGAAAGACTGAACCAGATGGCCCTTGAGGTCCCTTCTGACTTGGTATTCTCTGATTCTATGATTTATCTGTATAAAGCGAGAACACTGTACAATGAAGCAGTTTTTAAATGGCAAATGAAGGTGTCAGGCATAGCCACTGATATTTTTTGACTTTTCATGCAATAAGTATTATTGCATTTTCTGTAAATGAAAGCACAAACAAGTGATAGTGTATAAGTGATTGAAGTCTGTAGACTTATTAATTCTTGTATTATAAATTTCTTTCTGTATACTGTAGCACTGTCACTGCCACATATAATGATAATACATAATTGTATCATAATACTTCGTAAGATTTTTTGGAATGTATTTTGTTCTGAAACACTGATGATACAGATTGCTCAGTGTCCTGTTTCAGACTAGATCAGTTCTCCTTTCAGTAATTTTAATTTTTGTTTAAATCTCTTCTAAGTGATTTCTAAGTCTATACACATACATATATATTTTGCCTATACGCATAATACTCTGTATCAATTAACTGCACATTTGTCTTAATTATGTATTCTAATTAATGTTTGATGCATTACCTAGGAATCAAATCAAGCATTCCACTTGTAACAACAAAAAGAACACAAGAGAAATGTAATAAAGTGTACTTTTTTCATTTGTGCCTAATCTAGAACTACTTAAATAAAACTGTATGTGTAAGGACTACCTAAAGAAGGAATTTTCCAAATCAGGACTTTGGTTTTCCTATCTGTCAGTTTCAAATTCCTCAAAATATTTTTATCCACCATTCAGAGGGCAGAAGCAAGATATTATATACATTGCTTTTTTATATATTACTTTCCCCGTTTTTTCCCATCTTATTTTGGATTAAACTACCCATGCATTTCAAAACACAAGAGCATACAGAGTATCAGAATGTTTCAGCTGTAACAAAGGAAAGAAAATTATGTTTATGGTTTAGCGCTGATTTCTAAATTAGGCAGGAGCTGGCACTGAACATGCAATATTGAGGGAACAGAATAATTCTTTATCATATATCTGCTATACATAGAAGGAATTATTTCATTCTTTTGCCTCAGCTACAGGACTAGCATGCATTGCCAGATAAGAGCTCCTTGTAATATTTGAAAGTTAGGACATGAATAATTTAAAGTGTTTGGAAGTGACTCTGTTTACTGGGGAAATGGTATAGAACTTATTCAATCATCCGCAGTGAAATGTAAGTACATTTCCTTCATGTGCTGCATAAATATTTGATTAACCACTGTGCAAAGCATTAGTAAAGCATCTGCTCAGCATGGTACTGAAACCTGGTTGACACTAGTAGATAGAAGGAATAAAGTCTGCCCAGTGGGATATGTCAAATAAAAGTTTGAAAATTTCAGTCTTTGATATTCTGATCTATTGACTTGAAAAGAATCAGAAAAAAAAGCATTTAAGACGATGGAACTGGTACAAAAAGATGTAGATACTTATATTCAAATGATAGGGTGATGTGTGAGCTCTGGTGTTTTGTCATAGTGTGGTTATTTTAGAATTCATATTTCCTTGTCAGCTTTCTGAATCATCAGCTTACCAGGCAAAAAATAATAATAATTTTTAAAAATATTTACTTTATGAAAAAATACGTTGAGTTACGATCTATATGTACGCTGATCTATACGATCTATACATACGCTGAGTTATGATCTATAACGAAGGTTCCACACACAGCTTGTCATTGATTAGAGGGTTACGCAAAGTGGGCCAAATAATTTCACAGAATCACAGAAAGTTAGTGGTTGAAAGGGAGCTCAAATGATCAAGTCCAAGCCCCCTGCCAGAGCAGGGTGACGGACAGCAGTTCACATGGGAATGCATCCTAGCAGGTTTTGAATGTCTCCAGAGAAGAATTCTCCACAACCTCCCTGGGCAGCCTCTTCCAGTGCCCTGTCTCCCTCACAGTGAAAATATTTCTCCTCATGTTTATACGGAACCTCCAGTGCTCAAGCTTGTAACTTGCCTGTTGTCCTGTTTGTCCAAACTACTGTCCAAGAGCCCAGTTTTGCTTATAGACAAGGTGTGGGTACCCATATTAAGAGTTATTGTCCATGCCAGCCTTTAAGAAATAGTAATTTCATGGGTACATAAAAAATTAACTATTTAACATTTAAAAATGTCTCGACCTGAAGAAAAACTTTGATTTTTTGTAAAAGTTGAAAAGTGTTTGATTTCAGCTTTTTCATCTTGATTTCCAAAAATAAAAAAACTCTATAAGTATAGTTTTGAAAAACATACTTCAACATTAGCTGTGAAAAGAAATGACAGTCCAGGCACTGAAATGGAAAAAAAACAACAAAACTTTTTCTGGGAGATTTTCACTGCAGTGTTATGCACTAGAGATTCTGAGAAGTCAAATAACTCTAGAAATTCAGGAATGTCTGAAAAACCAAAGCAATGCTGTGAGCACAATGACATTTCCTGCTGATCATTGCTACAGGTCTGAGAATCCTGTCATCTCCGAGGTGTTCCAGTATGACCTATGTATTAAATAAAATACACTAAATTTATGTATTAATCAAAATGGAGCTTCTGAACTTCCAGATGCAGGACAACAGAGAAAACCAATTGTTCTCCTCAAAGTAATTATTTAGAAATGGACCATATTCACTTTGATACCATTGGGATTTTGACCATCTAGAGATACAGTGTGATTATGACACTATATATGTTCCTGTGGGACAACATATTGAGATTTTCAATTATATTGCTGTCTCTATCTCAAATCAATCTGTAACACTCATATTAAAAAAAAAATCTCTAAATGTCTGCTTCTCTGTATTAGACTGACAATTCAAAAAAAGGCAATTTTGCCTGATATTAATTTCTTACATGAATTTTCACCCTCTTCATGAAATTGACAAAACATAAGCTTATCACTTCTCAGTATTTCTCTGTACTCTGTCATGTTATTATTCTTTTAATTCATCTAATGAAGCATAATCCAATTGAATGCAATATTTCATATATTTTTTATATTGTAAAAAACCCTCGAATTTATGAAAAACATTATCACAATTTAATTACCTTATTTTTTTTAGGAAGAGGTTAAATGTCTGAATATGGTCTTCTGCTTAATTTATTAATAGGAATTCTTCACACATGAATGAGACCACAGACAAAAAGGAAAAAAATTCAAAGGGTAAAAGAAGACTGAATTTTTTCACAAAATTTTTCTCCAGTGTTAACAGACTCCCAGGTAAGATCTGAGAATGAAAAATTATTGCTGAAGCACAGAAACTTTCCTTTCTGATTTTTGCTCACTTGAAGTGAAGCTACTGAGTAGGCCTCTTCCAATGGTATTTTGTGTTTCTTTTTGTTCTCCCAAAGGGTCCTAGTGCTTGTGTATAATGTACAATTGCAGCTGTAACTTGATGTAATATGAATAAATGATGAAATGTCTGGGATGGCAAAAATTTAAAGCCCTTTATACAATTTTTAACTTAGGAAATATTTCTTGTTTTATAGTGTGAGATTCTGACCCAATATTGTTTATGGGATTTATTGAAGCAGAAATGGATTTTTACAACTTCCAACCCATGAAATTTTCATGAGAACAATGCATGGTATAATGAAAGAGGGGGGGAAAAAATGCTTTAAAAACCTCTGTTTGGCAGTAATCATCTAAGGAACACAACAATAGAGATTCTGCACCATAGACCCTACGGATGGGTGTCTTTCACTTTCCACAAAACATATTATCAAGTATGACACGTTCAACAAGTTCCAGATACTTTTAGAGGTGTATCTGCACACAGACTCTAAGCAAGGTGAAGCACTTTGCATTCTAAACTTAGGCTTTTATTGTACCTGACATACTGACATAGCTGCTTTTACACTGTTAACTTTTGAATATCTCCACTTCTCAGCTTGTCTCAAGTATTGTGTGATAATTTCACACATTCTTCCAGGAAAAAAGGACACTGAAGAAAAGAAATAACAACAAAGAATTTTAAATTCCCTGAATCTCTCTCTTTATTTGAATAATTTAAAATTAATGTAATCTTTGTTCTAATTTTCTTCTTCAGTGTATTCCACTGTAATATCAAAGAGAGACATCCTTAAAAAAGAAACTAAGATAAAAAGAATATTTAAAAAGTTAATGTCCAGAAAAAAAACAGTTTTAATCACTGCAAAATGAAAAACAAAATAGAAACAATGCGCATACAACTTTTTTGAAACAAGATAAATACAAAATGGCAAATAATGTATTACAATAAAATTATCTTAGTAGCATTATTTTTATGGAATTAAAATGAAGCTGCAGTAGTTTTAAATGTAGTAATTTCACAATCTATTTTGAATGTGTTTCTTAAACCGGTATAAAATACTCTGATTTTCTACTAAAAATGTTTAGATTTTATCCCCCAAAATACATTTTTTAATACTTCTGCTGTATGTTAGTTGGAATTTTCTATTTTACTACAAAATGAAATTAAGGCATACCTGAACGCATTTAATTGAAGAAAAACTGAAATTTAACTAGCTTATCTGATATATAAAACCATATGGTCTTTCTGGTAGTGTTTTGGCTTCATAATTAGATTCATTGGTTTATTTGATCCCTTTTATAATCTCTTGGGTTTATTTCTAGTTGTTTTGATTCTTGATTATTTCATTTTTTTTCAGGACATTGTTCTCTGTCTTTTCTTCCACACATTTCAAATCCTCCTGGCCGTGTTCTTACTTATCACAATCTTTTTCTTCCTGTCCAATGGCATAAAACTATTAAAAATGAAAGTTTCCAAACATGACAGATTTAGGTTGCATCTCAGAGAATAAAACTGCCAGTGGCTCCTAGGCACCAATGGCCCATGTGTCTAGGAAATGTGCAGGTAAATGATGCTGCAAGCAAAACTATGATGTTTGTGGGCACCAAATTCCTGAACAATTAGACAAATCATGTGTGGGTTGCCTGGTAGCAGGTAAGCATTACTGGATTTCTCTGCCTGCATCGACCTTCTCTCCCCAAGTCCTTCCTGCTCCTGTGGTGGAGGCTGTCAGTACTATCCACTGACAGAATCTCACTTCTCTCCTTTTATCTTCAGCCTTTATCTATTGCAGTCTATCCAAGAAAGTGTAAAGCACCCAGCAGAGTTTCTGTAATTGCTCTCCTTCGAAAGCACCTCTTTCCTCTTTGTTCTTAGTCTTTGAAACTCTCACTAATTTCCATTCCTAACAGCTCATCCAGTCCTGATGTAACTGTCCCACCTGTTCACAAATCATTCAGTGTCCTCTTTAATTTCACTTCATGTTATTTGTTTGCCATGTTATTTTACCTCTATGCCAGGATACTTGTGGATGACCTGAGTGCATAGCAATTCTGCTCTCCTTTGCTATTTGTTCTTCTAATCTACTTTCTAATACTAAAAATAACGATGTAAAAAAATTTACAGATTGGAAACACATAAAGAAATAAGCAATATTCAGCAAAATAGAGGCTCCTCAACAGATTAAAGAAGCCATATTTAATATTATTTTTTGCAATAACAGATCTTCTATAATATTTACTGAAGCATGTTAAAAATCAATTCAGTATCACAGTACACTTACGCTATAGCAAGTACAGCACTTGTAAAAGTATATCCAGAAACTGGAATGTACTGATTCACAAACAGAGCTCAAAGTTAATATTTTTTGTATGTGCTCTATAAAAAGTACTATATCTAGTGATTCAATCCTCTGCTGTGTAGAGTACCTCCTGGAGGGTGCCAAGTGCCTTCTGGTCCTAAGTCTTTCTGTCTCTCTCCAGAAGCACTGGAAAATTGCACTATAAAGCAGTAAGGTACTTCTTTATAAAATAATGCTTTCCATCTGACTTGAAGAGAAATCTTTCAAAGAAAGAATGAGAGCTACTGCTGAGACATTCTTGACAGAAAAGCAAGTTGATTCAAGTGGCCAGTACTTATGTTTTTGTGATAACAATTCATCAACTCTTGGTAATCAAAAATGATGGAAAAGGAAATAAAGGGAAAAATATACAGCAGCCAAATGGAACTTCGAACCAACCCCAGATTTTTTGAAGTTTGACAAGAAGTGAAAGTTTTGATGTTTTATAGCTCTTTAAAAAAGACTTCTTTATATAATGAAATACGTTGTTTCCATAACATTGATTTTGCAGAACATACCATTTCCTGTTTCATATCATATCATTTATAACATATTTATTCATACCATATCATAACATATCATTTTTAGATAAGATATCATGGTGATTTATCACTCCCAATTCTACCTTTTATTTCATGATATGTTACCTTCCAAATTTCATAATACAAATGGTTAGAGTGGAAGTAACAGGGAGAATTTAAACCAAAAATCTTCAGGTATGTAAGGAACTAGGCTCTCTGACGTGGTGCAGGCACTTGCCACCCAGTTTCTCACAGCACCTATACTAGCGTACCATATTTGAATTTCCAAAGCATTGAGAAGAAATGTCTGGGCTAAGAGCAAAAAACGTACCAACACTCACCACCATATCGATTCTCTGTGTAGAAGACAGGAACTGAGGAGAAAGGGAATTAGCAGTCAGAATGTATCTCTTAAGTCAGGCCAATGTACCTGGTGTTGAGTAATAGAGCTCCTTTTTAGGGCATTCTATATAAACACATCACAGGTATCAAAGCCCTAGCCTCAAAGTTTTAATCCTAGACACTGAGCCATTGATTTTTTTTTTCCTTTCAGGCCATCTCCACACAAGCATTTGTAACCCAGCATTTGTAACTCCACACAAGCAGGTTTTTTTTTTGAAAAAAACATCTCAAAAACTCCCCAAACCAAACAAAAATTTCTTTCTATGCTTTTAGAATTTATCAAATTGTAAATGCCAGGGGGTTTGCTGTAGACATCTACTTTTTAACAGTATGTAGAATGGAAAGCTCAGCCTCTGCATGCACCCTGATTTGTTCTTGGATACTTTCTTTTCCTGTTACTTAGATCTGATTGACTGTTGGCATCTCTTACATTATCTGAATACTTCTGACCTTTAAAACATTACTTTCTTTGTTCAACAGAGTATTTTTCCCATTATTTCTTTTAATGCATTGCTTAATCTGAGCACCATTTTGACCTGAATAATCACAAGATGGCTTCTGTGTAATTTCCATCAACTCCCCAACCAACTGGGCGTAGGTTCACGATAATATTGTACCTTCAGCTTCACAAGTATTTGGAAAGTTAAGACAGCTCATAACTTTCCACTGTTCCCAGGAATATTTGTTTTTAATAATATTTTAAAGATTTTTGTCTATACTAAGTACATAAGTGACACCATAAGTACAAGTGACACCATACTGGTAAGCACTTTCTTTCTCAGAGTCCCTTCTGACAGGCAGTCTATATTCTGTATTAAACATCAGTCATTAGTCTGGACTCGACTTTCTTGCATAGTATCTTTTCTATATAGTCACCAGGAGCTTCTTTTTGCATCTCATTAAAATCCTGAAAATCCTGATAAACCAGTGACATGGTAAGCAGAAATCCTGCGCTTATCAAAATTCTGTGTGAAAAAAAAACAAAAACAAAAAGTAGCTCACATTTTAATAAATCTTAATTTAAAACATGCATAGCTTTGGATAAGGAGAAAAGTACAATGCTGAATGTTTCTCATTCTCACAGACTGAAAGGCACAAAGGGATCCCTTCCCTTCTTACACAAGATATCCTGCTACAGTTCCTTCTTTGGGGATAAGAATGTTCATGTTTTATGTTTTCACTGAATTAAATATTGTTCTGCTTTCTCACACCACAGCAATTGTGAACATTAGTTTACATGAAAGCACCTTATTGGCATACTCAATGTGCAACTAGCTTCTCAGAAAGTACAGAGATTTAGTATTTTAAACCTCTCAGTACTGAATTCACTAAATCAAAATTAAATAATAGGTCACCTAAAGTCACAGAAACAACCCATAATAAAAGGCTTTTAATATATTATTGGCTAAAATAATTTTGTCTTTCAAAAAACAGAAACACAAAGTTGCTTTCATGATCAAATCTTTGGGAATGTTAGCTTGATAAATTACAACATATCCCTTATTAAGGTTGAAAATAGCAAAATCATTATCACATAATAAGTTAGCTTTGAAGATAAATCTTTCCTAATCATTTTTCAATACATGTCACTTTTGTGTTTCTAATAGAGAAAAATAACACACTAATATCTGTGCTAGGTTTTTATTTAGCATTTGTAATTAGCATGATAAAATAGTATGCAATATGCCATGATTGTCTGAGGACTTATAGATTAAAAAAAATATTCTAGAGGTAATTGTTGAATGCTGAGAATTACTGACTGTATAAGGTGTATAATCCAAGGACCATGCAGAATTTATTTCTAAAAGAGAAGACAATATGAACTAAAAGTAGTGCATACTACTAAAGATCATGGTTTGAGAGTTTTCTTTCTCATTTAACCGAAGACAGACTTTGAGTGTTTCTTTGCACTCAAACAAAATTTTGTATTATAAAAAAGAGAAATTTTAATAAAGGGCTTGAACACAATACAGCAAAGACATGAAAGGATGAAGCAATCATCACAAGCCAAAATATACTTAAAGGATTTCCATGTTTTATTCATATGTGTCTTGTCTCTACAGAAAGAATGATTAGGATAGTTCTGCCTAGGATGAAGGTGATGGAAAAAACATATGATAAAGATTAATAAAATCATTGTCCCTCTGATTTCTCTTTGAGGGACTTTCTGAGCGACACATTGCAGAAGGCTCACAGAAAATTCTAGGGAATCTGACCATCTGACCTGTATGTGCACTCTTCTACAGATGCGTATTTAAAGATAGACAAGTATATTGTGTATTAAAAAACGCAGCATAAATCTAACCTCTAAGTCATGAATCTCAGCTGTGGAGCAATAACATACGAAGAGAGGCCATGTATCATGTAAGTCTAATCCTGTACCTGTAGTGAATTCTGCAGTAAATTTTTTTGCTATTATGCTCAGGTCTCTCTGAACTTTTTATGTACAAAACCTTTTCTACAAATACTTCTTTGAATTTAAAATTTTCTAGTTTTCATTTGATTAATCTCTGAAGAACTAACATGGAATATTATTTGCTACAAATTCATCATTAGTGTACTCTATTCGTGTCCATCTCAGTCATGATGACTGGATAAAATAAGTTATTTGTTATATCATAAAGACAGTCTATCCCAAAATAATCTACTCATAAACAGCAAGAACAGATAGATGTAAGGAGTTATTACTGGTTGCACACAGCTTTGCATGAAATTTACTAACAAGATGGGAATTGTTCATGACTAGAGATCTACAGATGCTCTTGGATTGCCTGCTCATCACCCTCTGACAGGCTGAGTGTTGACCAAGTAAGCAAAATAGTAGGAAATGTAGTGCAGCTTTTCTTATGACATCCTTTGTAGGTACATATAATATAGAGAGTTAGTGCCTAATGCAGGCAACAAGTCCAAGAAACTGCCATTAATCAACACTGGTGAACCTTCTCCCCCCCCCACCCCCAAATCAAACAATAATCCTTTGTTGCTTATTTTGGTTCAGTTGGGGTTTTTCTTGTTGTTGTTCTTGTTTGTTGGTTTGGGTTGGGTTTGTTTTTTTTTCCTTTCTTCATAATTGGTTCAGGGAAGTAAACTCCTGGGATTGTGAAAGACTCTAAAATGAACACCAGCTCCAAGCTATCATGGAAAATCTACAGAAACAGCTGGTATTACAGGATTATTATCTGACCCCCTTCCTTCCTGAGTGTGCTTAAGAGTTTTTAAAAAAATAATTAATGAAGTGGCAGAATCTACAGAGAAGTAAGTTTTGAGACAGTAAAAGTGACATTTTATCTTATATTTGAGAATACTATTCATACCTGGAAAAACGTTTTGAAAACTGAGTTTAAAAAAAAAGACAAATTTTTTACCACAGAAGGAAGATGTACTTCTCATTCAGAGACTTAGAATTCCTGCCAAGCTGATGTAGAACAAAAAAAAAAGAAAACAGAAGCAATCACAGAGAAGGAATTTTGAAATGTATGCTATTTTCATTTTCAGTCATCTGTGTTTAAAGTCAAACTCTGTGAAGTGTTTCATTCCTGAAATTAGCATAGCTTGTGGGGTGGTGAGGTTAAAATAAATATGAAAATAGTATGCTCCTGGAAAAAACTGCACAGTAGAGTAGATTTCAGTGTTAAGAAGTTGTTCTCAATATTTGGACAGAATTTTCATATCCCTCATTTCATTATGTTATTACTATTTAGTATTTAACAACTACAGATTACACCCCTGGTAATAGAACTATTCATCCATGTAAAAGTGTATTCCAATTTTTGTCTTTAGGAAGCAATACTAGATGGTCAAATATTGGTTTAAAATTATAAGTTATTTTGTAGGTCATTATTAAAAATTAGGTTGTGGATATGAAAGTTAGCATTTTTTTTCTAAACAAAAATTTTATATTTCCTCTTAGGAGGCTCATGCTGAGTTACATCAATCACCTCTGGCAATATTTAATCATGAGCTGCATTTTTGACAGAGAAATAAAAACGATCACAATATTAGAAAGAAATAATTGAATGAGTCTACACTGTTAATAAATTATTAATCAGAAGCTGATGAAATGGCTTTTTGATATAAATCTCCATAATGGTACTTTTGTTGAATAAAGAGTAACTTTGCCTTTTATTACTTTAGGTCTATAAATCTAGTGATGTTGTCTCTATAGTTAGCATAAATCTTCCCTAATGAGGATGGTGAAGTGTCAGGTAGTAAGCTGGTTTTACTTCATCAGTCTCCTACAAATCATTTTCCTGATCAGCTATTGCCAGTGCTCATGGTGGTAGAAGACATTGACACTGAGGGCATTTCAAATAAACCTCCTTCACCTGGTCAAGACATCTTCCATCAACTCAGATTAATATTCACTTGAAACTGAGAAAACAAAGATAGACTCCCACATCCATCCCACCCTCTGACAGGAGCCTCCCTTTAGTACATGGGGCTAACCCATTCCTAACTTTGAATTTGAACCAATAGTTCTGCTTACTGTTTTGTGTATTATTTTCTCATTGCCAGTATGCCCTTGACCCATGCAGATATGCTTCATTTTGCTGACCATTAAATATTATAAAATTTAATACATTTGGTTGCACAATACTTATACAATGGAGAAATTCTGCTTTGTCCTTTTTTATGGAACAGCATAGGATGGGAGCATTTTATAAAGAATGTATGGACTAGATCATAAAGTTAAATACTGTATTTTCAGGCATTTAAATTCATAATTTAATCCCAAAAGCTCACAATAAAGCTTAAGGTAACTAAAGATGCCTGAGATGTGAATTTCCTACATGAAATTTCCCTAGGTGCCTAGAAACCTTCTTATTATGTCTAAAACTGTTTCAAACCTGTCCATGTTGAGCATTTTGGCAAGACTAGTCACCTAAGCACTTATCTACAGAATTTAAGCAAAACATTCATGAAGAACAGTTTGCAGATTGGATCTATAGAGAGCAAAATTAAACAATTTATTACAGTACCTGAGAAGTTTTTCAGCTAACAAGTAAATAGACAATCTTTTCAGGATACAGAAGACCTTGTTCTTTTCCACTCTCCATCTGTGGAGCTTTACAATTGGTTTTTAATTGAGAAACCCCAAAAACTAAGTATTTGTGGTTGGTAATAACTTGGATGCTCCAAATTTTCTTTTTCTATTGGTTATTCCACGTACAGCAGACAATTAAATATCCACTCAGACAAAGACCATGAGAAATTTCTTGTATAACTGATGAGTTCACATGAATAGGTGGATGGATGGATGGACTGTTTTCCCTTTCTAACATAAATTAGCAAAGCATCAACAGAACAAACTGTAACCCTCATTCTGACCTTAATGGTGAGTGCTCTAATATGAGCAATAAAATAATTTTCTCTGGAACACACTTATTTTCTTATGCAAAGTGGAACAATATCAAGAAGACAGATTGAGGCTCCCCCAGCTCATCTTCCTGATGGAGCCTAATGATTAAAACACTCTTTTGGGACACGTGGCTTCCAATCCACTTGGAGGGATTAAAAATTTAACAGAGATCTCCCTGGACTGAAAGGAATGGCATTAGGTATTTAATTACTAATTTGTGTTTAGACCTGAAGTCTTGAAGCTGGGCTAGTACTTAAGCTGTAGGGAAATGAAAGATTTATTCCTCTGTCCTCAGCATTGCAAATGACATTGTAGGCAGTAGGTTTGATTTTGTGATCTTAACGCAGGGCTATGTTCTTTCTTCTCTTTGTAACTAACCAGCTCAAATAAAATTTGCTTTTTAGACTTGATCATAAAAGAAGTACCCAATTTCGTGAAGCCATTAAAATATCCAGTACTCGTGGTCCACTGATGACTCTTAGATTACTGTCCATTTGTCAAGGTTACCTTTCTTTTTGCCCTCTCTGAAAAAGGGGATGGAAGTTACACAGATTCAACATTTCAGGTAGTGAACTTCTGGAAATTTGAGGAAAGAAGGTCGAGATCATGATCCATTATTAATTTATTTTAAATAAAACAAAGCAATTTTAGTCCAACACAGAATGTGTTAATATATTTTTAGCAGCATGAAACTGAAAGCCCTTTAGAATTATATTTACTAGTGTAGAATAATTGGATGAGGAAATGTGAGAACGAAATGCCAGTGTTTTCTCAAACAGCATACTACACAATTTATAATATGACTCAGTTATTTCATTTAAAAGGAAGCTTCTCTCTACTATAAATAAAGTGTTAGGAAACCTGTCTTTTATTTCCCACATATCTTTCATTGGTTTGACAAGTTTATAAGTTGTTTCCACACAGGCATAGTGTGAGACATCTCTTTGTTTGTATTTTATATGTAAAATCTCCTGCCTAAAAGCTACATCTTTACATTGCCTAGGACAGAAACCTACAGCTACTGAAGAAGGCTGCTTCATTGGTCTGAAGAGTCATGGATTTAATACAAAGATTATTAAGTTATGTTTCATTATTTTCCTTAATTCATTCTGGATTTCAAAAATATTCAGACAAGCTGTGGATAAATACAACTGATATTGTAAAATAACCAGTCCCGGGTTGCCTGAGACTGAATTATTAAGTACAGTAGTTAGCTTTATTAGAAAACTTAACAGTCTTGAAATTAAGAGTAATTAATAGGTATGTTTACATCCAATAGCAAGATGGAGATGGACAAAAATCACAGGAAACATCTATTTTTAAAGTATTTTTATCCCTTGCCTTTATGTTCCCATGCTCCTCCTGTCTACAAACTCATTTTTTCCCCAATTACAAGCCCATTGCACAAAAGAAGTTCATATGCCATCAACAAACTTTTGGGCAGTAGAAAATTCTTACATAATTCAAACAGGACTTTTCAAGTATTTTAGCTGTGTTCCCTCATACCATGTTATTTTTAAAATCAGTCATCAAAATGTCGTTTGTTTTTTTAAAAAGAAAAAAACAAAAAACCCAGTTACTTTAATAGGATTTATAGATAAATAATACAGAATCCCCATCTACAGAAGAAATATTCTAGAGTTTTCTTTTTGACTGAGCTTTTCAGTTTGCTTTAATTTTGGATTTAAGCACGCTAATGCAAAGTACACTAGAGCTTCTGTACTTCGAGATTAGGTTGATGCTAAAATTAGTTGAAAGTCTCCTTTGAGGCAAATGTAAACACTAATCAAAATAGTTTGAGATAGTCTCAATGGTAGTGATGCATAATTTCAAGACTGATTATTTCATGGCTCAAATAACAGAGGAATAACAGGCTGAAAAAGGAAAAAAAAACCCAAAACCTTAACTGAACCTATAACCGCAATAAATCAACATTATTTGAAATACAAGGAATTCAGCTCATAAAAGAAGATGTATTATGTATGATTAGATCTTATGATCTGTCCCTATACAATTATTTTATTGTGTATTATAATTCAGAGCATTCTTCTTCTGGTCAGCTTCTGCCCCTCTGACCCTACACTGAAATTATGGGTTGGTACAAGTAAGATGAGATATTGGATGAAGGCAAGTATTTGGGGGAAATGAAATATGGTATCTGTACCAACTGTAATCAGAATAAGTTTGAGTACCTTATTTCAGGTATTCATTTTTCATTTTTGCTCGCTTGCTTGCTTGAATCATGTTTTATTCCCTTTTAAATTTCTTTCAGAAAAGGAGGAAGAAATGAAATGTTGCCAAATACTGTCACGGTATAGTTCGCTCAAAATCCAGAATTTTTGTTCTATTCATATGCTGAAACAAAATGATGGCCCAAAATAGTATACATTTGTATGTGCTCCTAAATATTTGAAATTTCTCTAAATTATTTTTTTAATAAGTCCTTCAGAATAACACCAGTATTTAGTTTCAAATTTTAAAAATTACATTTTAAATTTAAATCATATTTTAAATATAGAGTGGAATTGTTTTGAATAAAAAAGAAATTCAAGAACTGAATTTGTTACTCAGTAGAATTTCTACTGAGTTGTCATATTGCTACGTAATGTTTTGATTTTTATTAATTTGTTCCGGAAAGATGGCCTGAAATATTTACAGTAAGTCTTTAAATATTTAGTCTTTTGGAAGCCCCAGTTCTTCAAATTCTGTAATCAGATGCAAAATTGTGCTATGGATGAGACAAACTTCAAATACTTAAAATTGTGAAAATAATTTTAGTAGTCTGATCAATTTTCTCACTGAAAGACAAAAATCCAGAAGACAAATGCAACAGTCTTTTTAACAATCTGGATGCTGACTTTTTTTCAGGCCCCATCTGTTTTTAGATAATCAAATTTTCATGGAACATCTTCATATGGGGTCAGAAACAATGCCCAAGAGAACTGTTCCCAGGTGGTAGGAAGGTGTACTGAGCAGGTGCTCCATCTACAAGCAGGGACACTCCCTCACAGTCAGCTTGGTGGAAAGACACACGGTGAGAGGGGAGCAAACCCATATCCTCTTGTGTTCATTGAGTGAAGGTGGTGTGTGAAGGGTGTCCTTTGTAATCTCATCTGCAGAGCCCTCTCTTTGGGAAGCTGCAATAGGAAAGGTGTGTTGTGAAAATGTTTAAGGTCATTTGGGTTTGGACCTGCTTGAGGCAAAGAAGCCGAAATTTTGTGGGTTGTGTCGATGCTGGATGCAGTTTGAGCAATGCAGTTTCTATCCGTGATGAATTTCTTACGTAAAAATCCTTAAACCTGCCTTGCACTTGATATGTGGATTCTTTTAGGGTTTCATGTGTTGAATTTGAAAATAATTTTACCTGAAAGGAAATAAATATTCAATATTACAGGTCTCCTCTTTTCAGAAATAATTATTGGCAATGACACAGAACCTGAACAGTGACTAATCAAAATTATCTTTTTTTAGATGTATCAGCTACAAGTAACTATTTTAAAATTACCCAAGATTATTTGCTTCCCTTGACAATGCTGTTTACATCTGTATTTATAATCTATACAATTTAAAACTTGTAGTTAATTTTTTTTCTTTTATATATAAAGCAATAATAGTAAGTGGCAATAAAATAAAATATCCAAGCTTAAAAAGCATCTTAAAACACTTTACAGAATAACAGTGTGAGGTACTTAAAGCATCAGATAAATCTGTGGGGGGTAAATTGTCCTTGAAAGACACAAAGGCAGCTTAAAGGGGAATTTATAATCTCTCTCTTGGGTTTGACAATATTAATTTGTCTCAACCATTTTAGAAGTGCCCTGGCCACAGTGAAACTTTCCTAGGTGCATTCTAATTAGGTGATACTGTCTCATTAAATGAGATGGCATTCAGCAGGGAACAAGACAATAACTCAAAAGCAATTGTCATGGAATATAAGGTGATCTGATATTAATAAATGGCAGTCGCATGTAGAGTTATGGGCTCAGAATAATTATTTTGAAAACAAACCACAACACACTGTGTGTAGAGGCAATGCCATATTTCAAACTGATCCATAGAACTGCACAGCACTTTAGCTAAGCTGGCTTTTTTTCACTATCTATGAACTGCTGAGAGGTCGTGTCAGTCACGACATTTCCAGTGTAGTGGGTGTTACAGTTTCACTCTTACCTGTAGGCAAGTATTATTAGACTGGCTATTTTCATATTCTTGAAGCAGCCATTTCAGGAAGCATTGCCTTTGTCTTCGAGCAGCAGATATCACTCAAACAGATCTTGGCAGCAAGCAGATTTAATTCTTTCCTTGAAATACTAGAGGAGAATGATTCGTAGATAGGCTGAGGGCTTGATATATTAACAGAAAGAAGATCAAGAAAGTGCAGTTTATTATTGCTCCACATGGTAGAAAGAAACAAAAGCAACCAGCAGCTGTACTTTGCATCAAAGTGAAAGGAGTGCTGAGTAGAGTAATTTGGTGAAAGTTATCTTTTCCCAGCAGTAAGGAGAGTGTCTGCCACACACTGAGAAGAACATTTTTCTGTGCGTTGGCTGCTGTAACACCAGTGTACAAGCCTTCATTTATTAAGACTTTCTCAAGGCCATTTCTTCAGGGTCATTTCAGTGCTAGGATAACTGATTCCATTGGATTCCATGGGAATTAATTCATTAGAAAATGAGAAAAACTGTTGCTGGATGCATAGGTAATCCACATACTTCTTTTAGAAACCCAACAGTGCTTTCACTGTACTGGCGGAAGACCAATAGAATACTGGGAGTATTTTTTAATTTATTAGGCCACTTTAGCTTAAAATTGTCAAGTTCAGAGGCAATAATTCTAACTTAGAGTGTGGTACTGCAAGGAAGAAAAGAATTACTGCCAGCTAGATGAAAGAAGTTTTAGAACTGTATTTCAGACAGTAATTATTTTCAATGTTTTAAACTACTAAGGTAATTCAAGGACAATATTTATTTCCTGATTTTCTATATTAGATCCTTTTGACTGTGGAGAGGTGGTAGAGAGCCTGTGAATCCTCTGTATGTCACTGAACCACATCTGTACTCTACAAGAGCTGTAAAGAATACTGTGTATTAGATTACTGATTCCCATCATCTCAGGCAGCGGAAAGCTTTGCATGTATTGTGCTTCTAAGATGCCAAACTTGTATAATTTATGGTAAGTATATATTTCAGTTCTTTGTCACCC
Source organism: Florisuga fusca (assembly GCA_038090715.1). Lineage (NCBI taxonomy): Eukaryota > Metazoa > Chordata > Aves > Apodiformes > Trochilidae > Florisuga > Florisuga fusca. The sequence continues at coordinate 25,775,336 of JAAWXA010000009.1, forward strand.
AATATATCAACAGCCTAATTTTACTGGGAAAAGTTGACAGTGGCAGTAATTGACTAGAATTAACCTACCAAGTGTCAAGGTGGTTCATTCTATGTCAGGTACAGGTTCTGGGTAGCAGTTCATGCAGGGAATAAAAGAATTCATATCTCCTGAACAGCTGCAGGAAGTTTAGGACTCCTGCAGCAGGCAGAGCTACAGATGTGGAGTTCAGAGACGTGTCCTTATTCCACTTGAAAGGAATAAACCAATATCAACTACCATTTTGGTCTCATCTCTCCCCCAGTCACTTCTTTTCAAATGCTTCTACTTGAAAACTGCCAGTGATCTGAATTACTGTAGTGCAGCCTGTGAAGGAAATCAAAATCACTTTGGCACTTCTGGGTCAAAAGCCAAGTGTTATATTCTACTGGAAAAGTTGTCAGAAGTTCACACAATGCTTGCAATGTCAGTGCTATTAGTGTTAGACACTTCTCACCAAGAAGCTAGATTCACTCTGCACTAACCTGGAATTTGAAACAATTCCAGTCTTTGACGTATAAACACAATTTATTTCTGTGAATAAGGAGTGAATAATTTCTAAGGGAAAACAGGAATGTTTATAATGTACTATGTCATAGTAACTCCTATTTTAGGAGTCACATTAATAACTGGGATTGAAAATTAATAAGAACCATTAATTTCAAAACACATTCTGTTTTGATTTCCAGATTTTTTTTCTAACAGGGACTTCTTTATGTATTTTCAGGAAGTTTTTTCTTCTTTACAGTACAAATGTGTTTTTTACTTTGATAGTATACATCCAGGAGGAGTACTGAGGGAGCTGGCTGATGTCATCTCTAAGCAACTCTCAATTATCTTTGAAAGTTCATGGAAGTCAAAGGAGGTCCCTGAGGACTCAAAGATTTCTGTCTTCAAGAAGGCTAAGAAAGAGGATCCAGGGAACTACAGGCTCAGCCTAGAGAAACCTGGAAGCATTTCTAGACCCATGAAGAAGGCTTGATCACTAAGTCACCAAGAAGGTGACTGCCACTAGTGAGCATGGACTGACTGGGAAGTCAGGCCTGACAAACGTATAGGCCAGTCACTGCTTGTGTACCCCAGGGTCTCAAACCAGGACAATTACTGTTTAACCTCTTCATCAGCAACCTAGACAAAGGGACAGACTTCACTCTCTGTTTGTATGATGATACAAATTCAGGAGGACCACCTGATAGACCAGATGGTTGTGCTGCCACTCAGAGGGACTTGAGCACACTGGAGAGATGGCTTGATAGGAATCTGATGAAGGTCAACAAAGCAAAATGCCAAGTTCTGCATCTGAGTAGGAATAGTCTTGTGCAGCAGTACACACAGTACAGGCCAGGTGGCTGCAGAGCCAATTTTTAAGAAAAGTACCTGGGAATCTTTGTGGACAACAAGCTGATCAGAATCCAGCTATGTGGCCTCAAAGAAAAGAAGGCTTCCTGGGATGTCACCAGCAGGTTCATGGATGAGGCCCTTCTCCTCTACTCAGCACCAGCAAGACATACATCTGCATTGTTGGGTCCCTCTCTGGAGAGTCCAGTACAAAAAGTTAAGGAATACTGGAACACATTCAGCTAGAATTAGGGACTTGGAGCACCTAACATAGAAGGAGTAGCTGAGATAGCCTGTGTTGTTCAGCCTGCAGAACTGAATGCTTGAGGAGATATTATCCATGTATATATATACCTGGTGGGGTACTAAAGAAGATGGAGACAAACTCCTCTTATTGGTGTCCAGTAAGGACACAGGCACAAACTGAAACTGCAGCAATGTCTAGAGAAACAAGCTTTGATTGCATTTGTAAAATCCAGCAAACTCTAATAGACAGAAGCACTCACATGGAAACACCAAAGGGCTGCTGCAAAACAGGGCCATTTATTTTTGTATATTCCAGACTGTGTCCAAGTGCAATATAGCTAGGACGGGAGACAAAACTCCCTGCAGTAGTTTGTTTATGTCAAGCAGATTTCTTGCTATACCTTGTGAACAGCAGCAGGTGAGAGAGTATAGAGTCTTTGGTCCAGCAGGGGATGGCTGTATTGTAAGTCACTTAAGGAAAGAGTTTCAGCTGATGCAGGTTCCCTGTGACTGCTGGTCCTTGAGGAAAATGAGCAGATCGGATTAAAGCTGGCAGCCATGGGAAAAGAGCTGATGCATGAGGAGATAAGAGATCCCCTTTCCCACAACAACAAAAAACAGCAACAGCAAGAGAGATAAGGACAAAAAGGTAAATTTAGACCAAAAAAATCGCTACATAAACCTTACCCAAAGTGTAGTCCTTGGCTCAAGTCATAGTGAGATTTTGTTGCTCCTAGGAAAGTATGGCTACAGACAATGGTCAGGCTGCTCAGCGAGTGTGGAAGAGACAGTGCTACACACTCTTTTCAAAATGAAGGAAGAAGAACTGATTAAAAGATCAGAAAGGTAACAATTAAACTAGTAAACAAATTCTTCAGAGAAGTTGATATTCAAATGCAAAGGTTTGTATCTTTGTATGTTTGGGGGTTTTTTCATTTTATTGTCATGCTTCAGGCCCAGCCATGAGGCCTCTGCTCACCCCCTCCCCCATACACACACTGTGGGACAGGGAGGAGAACATCCACCCAAAGGTTCATTAATCGAGACAAGGACAGGGGGGTTTGCATTCCCCAATTACAGTAACAGGCAAAATCAGACAGATTCAACTTGGGAAGAAAAAAAACTAATTTAATCTACAAGGAGAAAGAAAAAAACATGCCCAGATCTTAATACCTCCCCCCCTACCCCTCCATTGTTCCCGGTCCCGGATCCCTTCCCTGCCGCCTCCCCCTCAGGGCACAGGGAGGGGCAGGGGGGGTTCAAGGTCAGTTCCCCACACGGTGTTTCTGCCGCTCCTTCCTCCTCAGGGGGAGGACTCCTCACACTCTTCCCCCGCTCCAAGGCGGGGTCTCTCTGACGGGAGAGTCCTTCAGTACCCCCTCCGACATGAGTCCCTCCCACAGGTGCAGTCCCTCAGGAACTGCTGCGGCCTGGGCCGCACACAGAGTCACGGCTGCTGCGGGAGCAGTCACCTCCTGTGGCACGGGGCCCTCCATGGCTGCAGATCCACATCTGCTCCTTCCATGATCCTGCACGGGCTGCAGCTTCACATCTAGCCACCTGTGACACATCAGGAGCTACAAATCCACATTTACTTCACCATGGTCTTTTAGGAACTGCTTCACTGTTTGCCTTCAGGCCCTCCACCGTGCTCCTCCATAGGTTGCAGAGGGACAGCTGATCTTGTCACAGACTGCAGGGAGATCTCTAATTGGGCACTCTTCCCTTTCTTTCTTCACTGACCTTGATGTATTTTCTCTGGCACTGCTCTCTCACCTCCTTTCCTCTGCTCTGCAGTTCTCTTTTTATTATATATTTTTGCAGTTTTCTTTCCTCTTTCTTGAATATGTTACTTGCAGAGGCACATCCAGCTTCCCATATCTTCTCACAGGAGCCACCCCTGTGGTCCCCCTGCTTCAAAAACCCCACTGCACTAACCAAGACATTAAAATATCAATGCATTAGTCGTTTGGAGTATTTTTAAATAACCCACACTGTCTGATGTGAATGTTGCATTAGCACACATGCTACAGGGATCATTCTCCCATTAGTACATATATGGTACAGGTAATGTTGTTCAACATGAAGTGTATCTCTCTCAAGGAGCCCTCCAGCATCAACTATTTTATTGTTACTAACCTATTACCCAAAATAGTTTTACCAGTGTCCTGGGAGCACAAAGAAATTAAAAACAACGTGCATGGTTTATTTGGTAAGTAAATTGTTATAAACTATAGAGGAGCTTTGAGCACTGTGATAAATCAGTAGATAATGGTTTCTGTATTTATTAGCACAGTAAAATAGTTCAACATACTTGGTTCTAAATGGCCACATAATATTTATAGGTGGAATACAACCATCCTGCACAAAATATCACAACTGAGCAATGATAAACACGCTCAGTTCACAAATTATCTGTCAGTGCTGGGGATGAGAGAACCCCAAATGTTTCAGATGTCTGTTTCCAGGGTTAGAAGCCAAACCTATTTTTAAAAACTCCCAGAGCTCTTAGTCTTGAATTTGCAGGTCTAGTGCCCTGAGTTAATCTGAGATCTTGACTAAATTTGCTGCCAATTTGAAAGAGGACTGTGTTTTAGCTGTTCTGGGGCAGCAAGGAGCATTAACGTTTCTGACTTCTCCTGAACTTTCTGCTCTTCTGGAAAATGAGACATACTACTGTGGAATGACCATTCAATCCCAGCATATGTTAGCTTCAATTTGACCCTTACTGGCTGATTAAGAATGGCGAAGAACTCTTGCCTCACAAATAACTATACATTACAGAGCCAGAAATATGTTGTGATCAAGGACTGTTGCATTTTAGAAAGAGTCATGCAGGCATTAACAGCTGTGCACGTGCTTTTAGTGCACACTCATCATTCAGTCTTCCTCTATTCTCTTTCCCTTAGCTGCTCAAACATACCTTGACTATATTTAATCCCTTCTTTCTTCAAAGAACTTGAAAAAGTAGAAGGACAAGTAGCAGGCCAGATGAGGTAGGATGCCCTCAAAGAGAGTCAAAATGTTACAGTGAGAACACTTTTATTTAAGAAAGTATATGTAAATACTGTATTGACTTTCTATAGTAGAGAAGAGCCCTGGATCTTACCTCATTAAAAAAAGAGAAAGATATTTTAAATATGACTGTGGAACAATTGATGCTTATTATCTCACAGCACAAAAAAAAATTTAAAAACATGTTTCTGAAACTGAACAGAAGCATTAGATTCAATGAGTTATAAGTTTAGACAAGCCTCTCAGAAACTGCTGATTTTTGAAAAACACTTCCCATCTACTAGCAATGCCAGAGTAGAACATTGTGCTATTGCAGACTTCTGTTTCAGTCCACAAGAAGTGCTTTCTGTTTTAAGCAGGGTGAATCATTTGGCCAGCACCTAGAAACTAGTTTCTTTGCTAATTAAAAAAAAACAAAACAACAAACTCAAAAGAACATGGAGGTAAAATGAGGAATGTTATTGAGATGTTATATCAAGGAAATAAACGTTCCAAAAATAAGAAGAGTGTTTGTTTAAGCTAATGACTCCTGAGCGTTAACCAATAGGTGCAACAAAACAGCATTTAGCACTTCATTTATTCTCTGTGTGTAAAGAATTATCCCATCTCAGGTAAATATCTGTAGTCACTGCCTCTTTCAAAGAAGTCATTATGTAAAAAGAGGCTGTGGCTGTAACACCATGAACTGCGCAGCATTAAAAAAAAATATATATATAATAAGTAAAAAGCATAAGTAAATAACATGAGATAGCCACGCCCTCAGAATAAGGATCCGTCTGGTCTATTTTCCTGCCTCTCACAGTGCCCTGCCTCTGACAATGAACACCTGTAAAAGTACTTTAAGAATAAAGATAATGAAAACTTGCATAATTTCCCAGTGTATGGTTGTTATTTGTTTTCTCTGTAACTCATTTATTGAAAAAAAGAAAAAAACAAAGAAGAAATATTTCCATTACACTTTTCTGGAATTGGGTCCTTTTCCTTTGAGTGAGTGATTTGGTTGGGTCTCATCTTTATTGCCATAGCTGAGTTCAACAGAACACACTGAACTCCTTCCTTAAATGAGACTGTCTGCACCAGGAGCAGTAATATCTTAAACTGAGACACCCTAAGCTGCATGGGTCCTTAACTAAATGTCGTGCCACAAGAGGCTTTCATTAGTATTCTATATTTCAAAAGCTCTTAATGACGTCTGTTCAACAGAAGGTGTCCCTAAAATCGTATCCTTGACAAACATCTTAATGTTAATTACATTAGGAGAGAGAGTACAAGAATGAAAAGGAATGTCTAAAGTGGCAAGGATGGAAATGTTGTACTGAGCATGATCCAAGTCATGTAAAACACTTAACGTTTACTGAGCATTTATGACCAACATTAAGTCTTCAGCCTAGCCATTAAAGACACCATTTCTGATAAAAAAAGTGTAGTGTTTCAGCCCAGCAGATCCAGTAGTGCCACTGAAATGTAGGCATGAAGTTTCTACTTTAGATGCATTTGAACACTAATTGGCTTCTTCAACTGAATGAGTTAGAAAACTATAATTTCTTTCATGCATCAGATTTGCTCCTGACAAATAAATTGGTTTAAGAATTTAAACAGATCTAGTACAAGTAGAAAAGTTTTTTATAGTCAACACAACAGTTGTTCATGGAGGAAAAGAGTTAAGTACTAAAACTAGTTGAATTTTACAGTGTTTGTGGTTTGCATTTTACTGTCTAGGTCTGTAATAACCTCTTCAACACACAAGAGAAGGATTTAAACTTAAGGGACCAAAGCAAGAACATAAACTACAATGGCAGCACAAGTCTGAAATTTCCTTTTGAACGATTGGAAGGAAAATATTATGGTTTCAACAGAATATACAGAAATGTAAAATGCATGAACTCCGTAACAAATGGGAAGGTATGAATTAGATTTCTCTGAAGATGATGCATTTACAGAGTCATTACTGAGCTTAGCTGCTCAAATTGGCACTGAGGTGATGCCTAGATGTGTAATTCATTTTGTGGTTTTAGGCACCTCAATTTAAGTTCACTATGCATGAAGATAAAATGTTATTTTTCTCTGCTTATCAAGTTCATCTGGAAGAATCCTTGACTGATAGTAGGTTGTGTTCTGTCTCTAGCCTCTTTAAAATATTTTTTCTAGGAAACAGCAACTTTGATTGCACACGGACACTTGGTAAATTCCTACTGGTGGCTAGTATGCAGGATAAATTAACCAATTTATTTGTTATTATTATTTATTCTTACTCCTTCTATGCAGTTTTAGGACACGTAACTTCTTGATTTGGGGACAATAATACTCCTTTATTGTAGTGAGTACAGATGTTCCATCAGCAGGCTTTTGCTGTATGTTAGAAGTTGTTCTAAAGGAGGACTGGCAATGTTCAGTGTGAGATCAGGCACAGGAATGAGGGTTACACTGCACTCCTATCATTTTTCTTTAGCTTCAGGACCCTCGTTTCAAAAGAGTGAGCACTCGAGCTTTGAGACTGGAAACCTGGGCTTAACATTGGCTTGGGACTAGATTTGCTGCTAAGCAATATGCAAAAAAAATGAGCTGAGGAAGAGGTGATTCTAATAACTGAAAAGAGAGATAAACCCCCCTGTTTGTTAAGTATGAGAGCTGTGGCAAACAGCTAAACAGTGCTCTAAACTGATTGTTTCTGACAAGAGAAAAAGAGCAAAAGAGAAGGCAGTGATAATAGCTTTATTTCACTTTCATTACCATTATGTTGCAAGTGGTGCTTCTGTCAGTTGCTTAATGTACTTCAGTTAGTAATTCAGTTGAGAAGAGAAAAAAAACAAACAACTCGGAACTCTTATGCATTCAGTAAATAATTACTGCTACCCATTTTTCTAATCAAGGAAAAACTATACTAACACCATCAAAAGAAATGGAAAAAGAAAAGCATGTTAGTTATCCAGTTCCTTTTGTAAGACTGTGTGAATTTCTCAGAAACAAAAATATGTTATATTCAAGCATGTTTCCTTTCTGATAGTCCTCCTTTTCCTGAAGCTTGTGGTCTTGAATTATCACTTACAAATACTGCAAGGGGACACATATGTTTACACATGTATAAGCATGTTTATTTTTGACTGAATATTCATAAAGCATTTCTTTTTAAACAATACAGAAAGAAATTGGCAATAAAAATATCTTGGATTTTAATGTAATCGTGTCTGTATTTCTGTGATATCAATGTGCATATATTTTCAATTTGCAGTTGACAATTGCAAGGATGTAAAAGCTATTTGAAAACCAGCAGGTAGCAGAATTATGAAAAGAAGAATAGTGTAATGGTAAATAACTTGTTTCGCTCTGTAACAGAATATATGCTGACAGTTTCACTTTATGTATATATTTTAAGATTATTTCTGTGATATGAACAGTTGTCCCAGATGGAATCAGATATTTATTAATTTCAAAATACTTCAAGCAGATCCAGTAGGGTGGGTGCAATCTGCAATATGCTTGACAGTCTTAAAAAAGATTTGTTAGAAATTTCGATTCTGTTTCAGATAGCAGTAATAGTGGTAAGGAGCAGGATATGAAGTATTCAGTGGTTTGCTAGTATTTTTGGTTATCAATAGACTTGCAACATCATTGAGCTCCAAAGTATTCTGGTTTTTGTCAATTTTTATGTCAATTCCTTTCTGGTTGAAGCCCAGACAAAATTGATCAGATAAAGCTATAGGCAAGAAATTCCCATACCTAGGGCTCCAAGCATGTTATAGTATATTAAGAGCTCAAACTTTTAACATAAAGAAAAAATATTGCTGTAAAGATTTTGAATTAAAGTATGTAAATTCAACCCGACTCTATCTTGTGCAGCAAAACCTGTCTGAATTTGCTTCTGCTGCAGATCCATTTGATTTTAAGTAATGTATTTATGTACAGAGAGGTCTTGCTGACACTTCTGTCTCTCCGAGAAACTTTTACTGATACTTAGAACAGGAATGTGAAGACATTAACACTGATGTTCCCTACCTCTCAGTGAAGGGTGAGAGGGAAATGTAGCTACCACATCTCCAAGCTGAGAGTCTGAGCCTCAGAGGAAACCCACACTGTGCAGTGTTTATGGGTAAAGAACTGTCCCTCTCCTATCCTGAATCCTTTTTAAAAGAAACTGTAGAGATTTGCAGAAAATAAAGAAAAAAAGAAAAAAATGTTTGAGAAAGAGAAGTTGATGGGTCGGGTGTCCTTAGCTCCTTTATTCCCTACTGCCTCTCTGCACCACAAATTCAATAGCAATTAGAGTCACACAGTGATTTAAATGATCATATGATTACCTTTTGCTTTTCTTCCTATAGGTGGAGTTACCAAAGATGGAGTTGCAGTGTAAGTCCACTGATTTTACAGTCATCTCAGTAGCAGAGGTTGTTCATATCCATTCAAACACTACATTCATAACCATGATACTCAAGAGAGTTACCTTCAACTCTGCAGGACATGGCAAAGAGAGGCAGTGTATTCTGGGAGCCAACACAAGTGCTTGTAGGATTTTCACCATTCAGAGCTCTGAATGGACAGACACCAGTGTAGAGTTGCTATCTGAAAACTGCTTACAGTTTTGGGTGAGTTTTGCTGAGGTTCAGTCTGTAAGGAAGAGCCAAAGTGCAAATTCTGAACTGTAGGAGAATTTGGCAGTACAACTGGGTCAAACCAATTGATAGCACAGCAGCTGTGCAAGAAGTCTCTTACTCTCAGCACATGAATCAAGAAAGCCATTTAATCTACCAAGCACTTTACATAACAACTTGAAAGCCTTCAAAAAGTTGTAAATCTTTCTTTTTCTTTAACAACTGCCAAGTCTTCCTCTTAACTGCTGAAGCAAACATAGGCTGAGCAGTTGAAGTTTGGGGTTTTTCCTATGAGATCTAGAAAAGGATCTGGAAATAAAAATGCTATGATTTATTGGGGAGAAATTTAAGTACTTCAGATATAAATTAAAGAAATTTTTTTGCAAACACGTAAAACAAAAATGGTTGGAAAGCCATTTCAGGGACTCTGAACCCTGGGTTCTACTTTCTAGTTTCAGAGCTGATGTCCTCAGAGAAACAATCCTGTTTAATGTTTGTAATCATGACTGCGCACAAACACCATTAATTTATGACCAGAAAGCTGGACAGAATGCATGCTGACTTTCATTAACTTTACTGTTCCTTCATGGCCATGACAGTTCAGTTCTTTAAAGACATACTGTCTAGTTTCTTAGGAGGTGAATTTAAAGTATACAATTACTTTGTCTTAAAACAGATGACTAGAGCCATAAGGTACACGTGGAACATCTGCAAGGGGCTGAGAGTTAAAAGCTGGACTTAGGATATTCAGCACCTCTGCTGTGGTAACTCTAGACCAGCAACACCTGAAATTTTATTATATACCTATGCTTAAAATACTGACACCCTGTCACTTGATTAACAACCTGGGTGCATGATGCCACCTCCATAATCCAAAATTATGTGTAGGTCACACAACTGCCACGTAAGGTATGATTCTCTCCCATCACGTTACTATTGGTGGAGTAAAGGGGTGGGGTAACCCTTACCTGGCATTTGAGCAGTTGTCTTTAACTCCCAGAAAAAAAGGCATTAGGGCAGTTGATTGTAAATCCCAGATTACCCAAATGCTAAATGTTCTTGACAGTCCACCAGAGACATGGCATTGCTTGTGATCCTGTGTTTGCTATCATCAGAGATAGGGTGAGTCACTGTATAGATGCATTGTTGCTCATTTTTATTACTGCCTTAATAAAGTTTGACTTAAAATGTGTTGTCAGATTATATTGCCATTCAAACCACATCAAACTACATATGGTATTGCTCAGAAACATGCACACTGCCTGAATATGATGAAAGTTCCTCTGGTATGACCAAGCATGAAGCTAAGGCTCAACACAACTCTGCACTTGTTATGTGTGGAGAACAGCTGAGAGGGATTGTTTCTCCCATGAGAATTTTCTTGTAAAATGTATATAAGTAAAGCTTTACTTCTACTCCAAAAAACCCACAAAGTGATTTTTCTGTCCCTGCTTTCTCATTTAATGTGTGTCCCCATGCCTCAAGCAAAATTTAGCAGTAGGATACAGTCAGGTTTGAAGCCTCAATAAGTTTCTATTCAAATAGAAGCAGAAAATACTTCAAAAATCAGGGGATATTAATCTCATAAGATGACACTGCAATGCTAAAGATTTCTAGCTTTTTTTCCTAGACTCCTGAGAACTGAACTGTTACCGTAGAGACTTGCAGAGTACTAAAAAGTCAGAGATGTAACTGGATTTTATTAAGAAGTCTTATATTTGCAAAATGAATAATCCTTATAAGTGCCATATTTTCATGTGACTAACCTACGTGTTACATGTCAAAAAAAAAAAAAAAAAAGAAAATTGGCACTATTGAAGGTTATACATATGGATGGGTAATACAAGGCAAATTTTATCAAATGGAGAATTTTACCTGACATAAACCAGAGTTCATTCCTCTATCCTTCGCTGGCACTGAGCAGAGTCCCCTTCACCATTAGTGAAACTAATGGTTGTGGACACTCTTTCACTCAGTGTGGGTATTTCAGAATATAGGTGTTCTTTTCATGGACCACTACTTGTAAAGAGGGTGAAACTACAGGATGGATGAATTCCGTGTGTGAAATTTTGATTTAGCCTTAACACTTTTTTTCTGATATTTCCTGAAAAATGCTCCACGCTTGAATGAATCACTCATTAGCCGAGTTGCAGATTTGCCTTGTTTTGTTGTCAGAAATGGTCTATATTAATTCAATTTTGTTTAGGCAGTGCCTTTCCCAAGATGATTACAACCTAAGATGTGGGCACGTGAAATGCAGAGCAAAGTTGCTGAATGTCATCAGCATAGCATACTTGGATTATATTTATGTTGGAATCTAGACAAACATTCAGCTCATTTTGGTGTGTGAATTATATAAATATCCTCACATTTAGCATTTCAGTATCTGTGTAATTGCCAGTAAGCTCACAGTCTCTCAGATGACCTAAACATCATCACTTCTTTGATCCATCAACCAATCAGGCACTTTAAAATGTATTTTAAACCATAGCTCTTCTCCCTGCATTTTCTCTCATAGTCTTCTTACATAAAGTTGGTCTATATTTACGGAGACTCAGTTTTGTTGCATGAAATAGAGTAATTCTGAGTTTCTTCTTTGCATGCTGGAGTGCAATTTTACTTTGAATTTATTATTTTAATTCCGTCACTGTAATCAAATTCAACTGACTATCATAATTTATTTTCAGGATTATTCTGGTTAATGTATTCCTTAGCACAGCAAGTAACCCTGGTGTATAAGACTTAAAAAGTTTCAAATGTCGGTAGACTTTTTAATGTTCTAATATGCTACTTCAAAAGTTTGACAACAATCCACAAATTCCCCCTGCTGTAATTCAGTTTCCTAAATGCCAGAGAGGGATTTTTTTTAAGATTTTCCAAATGTTTTGCCACAGCATTGCCTAATTAACTTTCAGACCTGTTGCTCATATACTTATCCCCCAAGAAAATACTTTATTTAAATACAATGAACAAACATGTTGTGTTTGCCCTTCAGTTCTATTTCAAAATGTCTATTGAGACTTTTTTTTAAAAGGAAAATATTACTGGAGAATGATCTTTAACAAGTCACTTCAGAAACAAACAAGCAAATCAAAAAACAATGTTATGGTGCAACATTTGTTTTAATTGTAGTTGGTACGACTAATTTTACAATACACTATATTGGACAAAGTAAGTGGATGTCAGTCACTAGGGAGAGAATATTGCTATATTTTACAGGATAGATCACTTTGAGAAGATAGTTGTCAGAATTTTGTTCTTTACAGGTAAAACTAGAAATCATATTTTTGTCTGACTGTATTGTATCAAGACTCCTTAGCAAATTCACATCTGACCAGAAACAAATTCACATCTGAACAGAAGTAAATCAAACCTGAGTTTCTGCACTTTCAGGAACAGTTGAGCTTTCTTGTGGTCATTCAGAAAAACTATTCTAAATATTTGCAAATTCTCATAATTGGATGTTCTGAACAAAACAGACTTACTGCAGTTTCTGCCATTACTTTTCCAATGTCTTTCCTTTGAAGACTGAAGATTCTTCTAAATTATACCATATAGAAGCGTCACATCAGCCCATGGAATGAAAATCCAGGTGAATAATTTTAGGCAAATGGGCTCTGAAATATGTAATTTAAATAAGGAACGTCAGATAAGAGTGGAGAATCTTATGAATGAATCCTTTCCTGTACATATAGAAGATGACTTTAACATTCATTTCCCTACAGATCATGAGAGGGAAGATTAGGAACCAAGATCTCTCCAACAATTCTATGCAGTATCAGACATATAAATGCCTGCAAGATAGCCTGCAGGACAGAATCCTTTCTGTCAACAAGCAGAGGAAGCTGGAGTGGGAAAACAAGGGAAGACTAAGGTTATGTGCTGGTAGAAGTGATCACAAGCTGTACATCTTGCAAGAGTTCCATCTGTTACTTTTAGGGTTCATATTTTTCTCCAAATATGTTCAAGAACCTAAAATTCCTGCAATCCAGCAGTGCTCTGCTGTCAGTAAACATTTCTGAAACTCATTATTCTGCTGCTGCCTTCTGCTGAATGGTCTCTATGGAAGGTATCAATCCACTAAAGAGATTAGATCTGCATAATTTATCCCTGTTATTGAAATGTGTAAGGAATCATTATGGTACCATATACATATGTCCCTCTAAGTCAGACACCCAAAGTCATGACTGATTTTACATACTATGGGAAACATTACTCTCAGGCAGAGGATTTGAAGAATTTGTAAAAGCCTTAAGATTTAGCAAATAATTGAGATTAAGAGAGGAATTCAATTAATATTCCTAAACAATGGTGAGAATAACTGGGCAATAGTTGCTTTTTAAGCTCATTTTCTCAAGGGTAAGCTGCTAAGGTGACCAAGTTCTTTCCACCTGCATTTTCTTCTTTATTTCTTTAGAAGCTTAGCCAGTCTCCATCTAGCTCAAGAGAGGAAGAGTTTTCAAAAAATATCATGTTCCTCCAAGTTTCACAACTTTTGGTAAAGCAAAGCCCTCTGTAGCATAGACAAAGGCTGTATAGCAAGTTCTTCTTTGCTTAGACAACAGAGAATCTACACTGGGTAGATGTCTTTTCCCTAACGTAGCAATAATTCCAATAAATACACGTAGGAAGTGAAGTCTCACTGTTTCTGGCGCTCCCTGTCTTAATAACCCACCATTTGTAAAGCAAAGAAAAAAAAATATTTTCCCTACAGGGTTCTTGTAAGAATAACTGCTGTATGAAGGCAGCATAGGGAAACTGGTGCTCTCTGCTGAAGCTGTGCAGATGTAGCCACTGTAAGCCACATGTGAATCATTCTGCTGATCCCCCATCACTGCAACAACTCCATAAATATTTGGTCCATATCCCATTTATTCCAAACACAAGAAAAAATAAGGAGGCCAGCCCTTTCTTCTGACTGACCCTGTGCTAAATATCATTTAACAGGAATGAGAAATCTAACCCAGTGAATCCAGAAGAGATTTAAATAATTGTTATTTCACTCTTTGAGGAAGATCCCTTTTTGACTTGTAGAACATTTCCTAGGAACAATGAGATTATTTTTTTCCAGTCCTTCAATACTTTATATAACCTTTGTAAGAAGTACTGTTTCAGAGCTGATATTAATTTTTACATTTGTTATAAAGACATTGAATATTAATGTGTCAATTGGCATATACACTAAATGATAAATTACCAGTTTGCTACATATCTGAAATCTGTAACAACATACTGGAAACACAACTAAAGCGTTTCTACAGCATTTGATTAAAATTAATTCTGAGCCCACTAACAGTATAATAACATTTAGTGTCAATCATTTGGAAAGTATTCTGTGTCATAGAGGAAGAAAGCTATTATCAAGTCTGGGAATTAGTGGAAATGTCAAGCAAAAAAAAAATAGCCTGTCGTACTGCTGTTAATACTGATTAAGATCTAAGATGCCTTCCCCTTTCTCATTCAAGCTAACAGCAGTCAGGAGCTGAAGTGTGTGCATTTGGGCTGAATGAAAGCCTCAGTCTTTGACTTCAAACAGTCATGAAGTTGGATACTGCAATTGTATTCTTTCATTTGGTCCCATTCTTTCATTAATCTCCTTTAGTTACGTTGCCAAGTATCCTTGCCTTTCCTCACTCTAGTACTGGACTTAGTTCTTCTGCTTTATGTAGCAGATTCAAGGAAGTTCTAATGACAGAAATATCCCAGTTTATGGCGTGTCCTCCAAGCCAGTCTCTCTTCACATCGTGCTAACACCTCATCAAAGCAGTCTTAACCTGAAAGCTTTCCATCTACCCTTCCTTTCCTCTTTGCCTGTGAAGAATATGAGCCAGTTTCTTTCCATTCAAATACTGAAATGCTTTCTCTTCACCATGATATCTGTGTTGCAGCACTCTCTGGCTGCTGGAGCAATGAAAAGCTGTTTCAGAATGCCAGAGTGCTGGCAGCTTTCCAAAACAATCTCAAGTGCATTTTAAAATGGCCTTTGGCTATTTCTTGTGAGGTTTTTAAGACAATGGGCAATTAATTACTGATGCAAATTTTTGAGAATCTTGTGAGGAATAGAGTTGTTCATATGGTTCCTGCTCATCTACCAAAATGCAGCCTTGATAATATTATGTAATGTCTTTTCCCATACACCATTGCCCCCCTCTTTCTTGCATGCCTTATCTGAGATCCATCAGAAAGAAAATGTCTTTAGAGATTTTCCTAGTTTACTCACATTGGGTTAATTCTTATTACTTAATATCAAGTGTTATTTTGTTAAAGAAGCATATCACAAATATCACTTCTCAAATCGTCTCTTTATTGCTGCTAGACAGATTTTAATAAGGTGTTACAAATTGCACCAGAGAAATCTAACAAAGCATATTTCAAACAGCAAACATAAATTCTTAACCTCTTATTATAAACCATGGGAGCTGTCATAGAAAGTGGCAGACTATGTATCTATGGACTATTTAAAAACTTACTGATATACAGAATCTTTTCTAGTTAAGAAAAGTCAGAAAATTTTCAGGATCCATTTTATTTTGGGAGGTGGTGGAGTGAGTTTGGTGAGGAATTTTGCTATGACATCAGTATTAATTTGTTAGGTGGTTTGGGCTTTTTGTTGCTGTTGGTTTGTGCGTGTGTGTGTTCAGCATGGAGAAAAGTCTTGACATTTCTTATAATGAAATGGTGTATACGTGACTAGATACCCAGCAGAAACGTACTGCACAATGAATGGATGCAGCACTTGTATGATGTTCTGTCAGCACATTCTTCTTCCCTCTGGAAACTGAGATGCCAGAGGTAAACTTTCAGGAGAAATTTTTGAAGCAGATAAAATAATGTTATAGTGAGAATATTTTAACCCTCTTCATCCTAACCCTTTCCATTCATCCTTCACGATATTTTCACTCTTACGTTCATTTTTTCCAAGCAAAGTTTCATCGAGAAATTTAAAACATTTTTATCTTTTTTATTTTTTCATCACCTGCAGAGGCGAAACAGTGGGAGAGAGGAAGATAAACTGTAAAAAGTACAGTTCGTTGCACACAATCTTTGAATGATTGTGCAAATGTTGATTGTCATTTTCCTGACACTGTGAAGGAAGCTGACTGAATATCTTCAACAAAATCCTCCAAATGGTGTGTCATAGTCAATGAAATCATGTAATGAAATTACATTTCCTAAACTCTTTTTTGGCTATGAAAAATTTAATTAAGGTGTTTAAAAAAAAAAAAAGTAATTTTAAAATTAATCTTCTTTGTATTGGAATATTTTATTTTAAAGTGAAGTTTTTGTCTTCCAGAATTTCAATTTTGGAATTGTGCTTTTTACTTAAAAACAGTTGCAATTTAAAGACAATAATTTTTTGGAAACAGCTAAATCCTGGAAATTAATATTTCATTTCTATAAAATATTACAGTATCACTTCAAACTAATGTATACTTAAGTTGACCAGAAAAAAAATTGTCTTTATGATACTCCATTTTGGCTTCTTTCAAGCTTCTTGAAACTGTTAACATGTTCTAAATGTTTGGAGGTATATGGAAAACATTTCTCCATTTTCATTTGTTTTTATTTTAAGGTGAAGCTTGAGATTATAAATGTGGGTGTAGATGTGTGATACTGAGAGACGTAGAGGACCAAGACAAAGACCTCTAGGTCAGTATCTGAAAACCTTAAGAGTTAAAAGTTTTTTCCCTCTCTTCAACAGTGTCTTGAGTGTTAGACTAAGAACAAGAAAAAAAGACAGAATTATAGAAAGTCTTTCAGACTGAAGAAGAAGTTTTGCTAGAAGGCTTCCTAGGAGATTGAACCACAAGAAGCACTGAAAATAAGTTCACACGGAAAACTGTGTGCATAAATCCTTTTGCATCCCCCATCAAAAGGGTTGGTGCTATATATAATTAACTTCAACAATTCCATTTTAAAAGAGAAACTTTAAAGATGTTCATTTTAGCATGATTCCATCTCTTTGTTGTGGTTAAAGTTCAAGTGGTTCAAGTCCCTCATATTCTATTCATATTTTCCATTAGAATAAGAGAAACAGTTCATTACAATTCCCCCACATACAGTTTCATTTTACCAAGCTTACTTCTAGTTCTTGATCATTGATGTCTTCAATGTTGGTTGTTCCTTTTTCAGTAGAATACTATTTATCGTGGGTAAATATCTATTATTTAGAAGTTTCCTCCTATGTACTTATTCCCATTGCTCTTTGTCCCCACAGCCTTTTATACTTTATTCTTTCATCACTTCCTTCCTCCCCCACAATATTTCAATGGTGTTGAAATATACAGAAACAAAATAAAGTTCATAGAGTTACCAAGGTTACTTTTTAAGAACGTTTGTGTTTTTAATCAATAACTGATACCCAGAGGTCAACTCAGTATATCTTGTTGAAATTCAAGAGAACTGGGGACTTTATTCTCCTTTTAAAACTCCAGTATTAATAGGAATTCCAAATCTTGATGAATTAAAATACATACATTGTGTATCAGCTGGTAACTCGCATAACTGATGTTACAAAGGGGATTTCTGTTCATGCATTTGCACAAGTCCAAGACTATAGATATGTCATTGAAATTATTATATATCTTCATTATATTTTTATTGCCTGGCTCATATTTTAAAAAGCCAGCAGAAAACTTTGCCCCAAACTGCTCTTTGAAAAGCACTTCATACTCTGCTCATATTGAGATTTTGCCATTTGCATTTAAACGTCCTAACATTATCTATTCATCAAGCTCTCCACCAAGTGAACTGTCTCTGCATTGAATCTTAGTAATTTTGCAGCACACAAAACCAGAATATGAGTTCTGGAAACCTGAAAAAAAAACCCAGCAACCAAATTCAGCCTCTCGTATTATTAAAAAAAAAAAAAAAATTCTTTCTCTATGCATTTCTTTTTCTTAATCTGCTGCAAAAACTATACCCTTCTTCTTGCCTGGAGCAACACTGATCCTATTAGGAGAGCTGGCCCCAAGTTAGTTTACTATTTTCACTGGATTTCACATTGAAATGGAGAAAGCTTTCAGCAGTGGTCAGCCTCACGCCTGAGCCTGTGACAAATGCAGAGCAGTTATACAGAGCATAGAGGAGGAGGAAGGAAGCTTGAGTCAAGATCTGAAGGTACGACTTCAGTCCAGCTGGTGCGAAGCAGCTGTGTCAGAAGTGTGACAATCACTCAGCCTCTGCATGAAAATCCACCACACCAGAGGCTGACCAGGGAAAGGATCACTCAGCAGAGGGTAGAAGGTGGGCCAGGGCTGAGAACTGACACAAGCAGAAGCTATAAAATGAGCCTTGAATGTTAGGTGTATTTCAAAATAGAAAGCAGTTAGGAAATCCTATTTATCTCTCCCTAGTCAATAAAAACACGAAGGTAAGAAGCTAACACATAGCATACAGCATGGACATTGCTCTAGTGTCAAGGTGTTCCTGTGAACATCCTAATAACAGTCAAATAGTTTTGAGAGTTATTGGGTCAAGTTATTAATCCAGAGTTATGAAAGAACTCAGAAAAAAAATCAATCTACACTGTACCTCACAAAGAGCTGGCTATTCTGTGTTTTTTGAAGGATGGATGTCAATATATAGCATAGACAATCATCCATTTTAAAAATGAGGGCTACAGACCCTTCTTCAACAAGGGTATCAACAGAGACATCTTGCTGAAAGATGCTGAAAATATCTATATTACCTGTAATAAAGAAACTAGAATGATTAAGCTGCCACTGTACTAACTTACTGTAAATGAATATTTTTTTTTCACAGGCAACACATAGAGCCATTCAACAGCATCTGGAAGGAAGAAAAGGCAAAATAAAAGCATAGAAGGTCAATCCTAAAGACATGCTATGCACAGTAAGAAAGAATATCTAGGAATAATCTTTTAAGCAAACATTTTGGTTTTTCTCTTTTGTGTTTGTTGCTGTTGAACAGGATCTTTTCTGGGAAGAAATATGTATAAAAGTAAAATTCTTGTGATAACAGAGGAATAAAGGGGTGGTAGAATTGATGATACACTGTATGATATCAGACAAATGGAGACCATACTTGAT
Organism: Florisuga fusca; assembly: GCA_038090715.1. Taxonomy (NCBI): domain Eukaryota; kingdom Metazoa; phylum Chordata; class Aves; order Apodiformes; family Trochilidae; genus Florisuga; species Florisuga fusca. The sequence goes on from JAAWXA010000009.1 coordinate 25,794,591, forward strand.
TCAATGACTTAAGTCTGTATTTTCAGTCAATGTTTGTTCTGCAGTAGCTCGTCTCTTGCCCTTGTCATTCTACATTTCCATCACAGAATCCTGAAGTGAGAGTTATCATGGCATTAGAGCCATCAACATCTGAGCAGACATCCTTATCCTTCCTTTCTAGCTGATGAAGAAACTTAGATACTTTAAATGCATGAGTCTGTTGATTTCTTCTAGCGTCTGTATTGGGATGAGATGATCTCTTAAACCTGCCTATATCAATTGACAAGAAAAATGGTGTAAATTTTCTGCCTTTACTGTAAGCTTGTCTAAGTCTTTAAAGTGGCTGGAGTTCCTTGTAACTCACCTTTCAGTTTTCTGTAGCATCTTTTTTACCCTTTCAGTCAACAGAACTATATCCATTTGACAATGCACACTTTGAACTCTGTTATTCTTTTACTTTAAAGTATCTTTTTTTAATAACTAATTTTATTGATCTATAATTCATGTAAAGATACATGGCAGAACTTTTTAATCCTTACAGTAATACAAGGAATGCATCTAAACTGATGTCTCTTTTTTGTATATAGCATACGTCTTATAAGGAAAACTGGTTATATATGCAAGAGAACATGTGCTCACATATCTATTTCCAGTAGCTGTTATCCACTTTATATGCAAAAATTGGCTCTGACTTATATGGAAATGGATGCATTAATTGAAGCATAAAAATCTACTCTCAGAGTTTGCTATTAGAATTTAAATCCAGTCATGATATATTTATCAGAACTTCTTTAAATTTATACTTTCACTTCCTTTCATTTTCATTAGGTTTTAATTGTCCATGTGAACAGTAGCTTGAAGTTGTGATTGATTACTTATGTAGACTAACCACTTAAAGAACTATAAAATAGGGAAAGGACATTGTAATTACATGGTTTTGGCTGCAGGTATTAGTATTCAAGAAGAGTGATTTTTCAAGGAAAGATCAAGCCTCAAACCATGAATTAGGAATCTTTTCCAGCATAATTGACACAGTGACTGTCACTACCAGTTTTGAAAACCATGACAGATTTAAAATACCCTAGCTATAATTGTGAAATTGTTAGCTGGCTGTCAGTTGTTCTGTGGCTATATCTAGATTTACTTCCATCTGATGTTTATTTTATATTAGAAAAGCATTAAATGTGTTGACAGTTATAAGGTACAAATGTATTACTTCCATTTATTTTTTAACCATCCAATGCAAAACCAATTTCTTTCAACATGCTTGAATAACACCTTTTAAAGAGCACCTAGATCACCCCTGGAAATATTTTACATTATCTCTACAGAAATTGCATGCAAATAAATTGTCACCATTGTATTTTATTTTGTATGACACTGACATATTAAGGGTAACATGTATATAATCTGAAAGTTTACATGGAATGTAATCAGAATTTCATCTCAGGATGTAGGAGGCTTTGCCTGGACTGATGGGTGAAAAAAAAAGAACTTTAGGGGTCATTGTGACTTCTTGTTTCCTTATGCCTGAACAAGCTTGAACAAGAGGGTGGACCTCAATTTTCAGTCTTCCCTCAGAACCTTGTCTAATACCCAAGGTTAATACTGAAACTATATATATACTTATATCCAACTATATAACTGTATATAGCTCCATTGTTAACAACCTTGCAGGGGAATTTGGCACTAGCCCTGTTTGTTCTGGGCACAGATCTGCCCTAAGAGCCTGGTTACAGCAATGAAATTTTCTGGAAATGATTTCTGGATCCCAGCAGAGGCATTTACACTCCCATTAACACCGGCAAGTATCTGGATGTCATGTGAGGGCAACTCTTCTGTTGGAGAATTTTCCTTTCCTTTACACATGTCCCTTAACTGAAGTCTGTTTTTTTTTTTAACTGGTTTCTACCCTGCCCAATAGTATGACCAATCTCAGCTTTCCAGTGTAGCCACGAATAAGGATGACAGATGGCCTGGGTAAAACAGCTCCTGCTTTCACTGCTAATAATTTTGAATATTAGGCACGCTAATTGATAATGCTTAGCACTACTGTAGTGCATTTAATAAAGGTTCTGAAAGTGATTTATGTGTATTGATTGTTGAAAAAATGTGCTAGATCTTCAGTATAGGCAAGAATTAGATCTTTAAAACATTACAGCAACAATAGTGGCTTCAGTCTTCTGTTACTTGAGGAACAAAATCTAAAAAGTTTTACCACAGATGTTATATTTTAAAACCAATGAAACTGTGATTCATAGGTGTAAATTGAATTCACAGTATTGTAACCATCTTTGTTACCCCTAAAATTAATGTGGGCATAAGGAAAACTTATATGATTCTGACAGTGCAGTAACAATTATAAGAAGAAAATGTTTTACATTTTAGCATTTCAAGATAGTAGAATAGAGCAAAAAATATTTGAAGCTTTTTCTGCATTGAAAAATTATGCATGCACACATATGTATGTATACACGTAAGTACTGTACATATTAATTAATCTAAAAATTAATTTTTCTCCTTAATTTTTCAGGCTTTTCCACCATCCTAAAGGCCTTTAGGTCTGCAGGCCTCTAAGAACTTTGATACGTTTGCAGAACAACAGCAGAAAATCCACTTTAGCTGTAGTTTTATATTTACATCAAACACTGATGGTTAGAACATCTCAGTTCCCAGTCTGAAAAATAAAATCTGTTTATCTTCTAGAATTTATCTTTGAATATCTCACTTTGCTTACTGACCTTTGTGATAGGCTGAAGAGAATTCTTTTTCTTTTTTAACTGAGATTTTGCTGTGTGCCTATTTTTTTATCTTATTAGTTGATAAGAAAGATCTGAGTTTTCAGACAGCACCAGCTCAAAGGCAGAGCTGAATGGTATGATGGGGCTTTTTGTCTGGTGATTAAATCCAGTCTTGACTGGACATGAACCCATTGACTTTACACACTCAGTTTGTTCATCTGTGCTGTTACAACCCAGATAGCTTACACTGGGACCATAATGCCCTTGAAATGGTGTTAGAGGTAAATAATTTCAAAACTAGGAACTAGTTACGATGTTGTTCTACTCAAAATTTGAATTGACAGTACTATTTGGTTTTTTATATATGTATAGTGGAGTTGTTTAGCTCTATGTTTATATGAAAGGTAAGACTCAGTGTATGAAAACAAAAATCCATGCATAGACATTTCAGTATCATCCTTACAGAAAGAGAAAAAAAAATAACATGAATAACTTGTTAGTGATTTTATTAAAACAGGCAAAAAACAGCAAGAGGAGACCTCAAATGATTTCCCATAAACAGCCTGTGGGGGAATAAAAACTATGCCCCAAGAAACCAAAGACATTTTCAAATATGAGAGAGGGATGAAAGGAAGAGGTATGAATTTCAGCTGAACGTCAAGTAGCATGCAAAAGAAAGAGTGAGAAACAGTGATCGTGTCAATAAGCAAACTCTGCTGTGGCAGTGTACTGGTTTTGTAAGCCTGAGGTCTTAGGCTTCTGGAAGAGATCAAACCCTTGAAGAGACAGACATTGCAAACAACAAGTCAGGAGGAAAATACAAAGTGAGAGCAGCTCCTTTGACCTCAGCTTAGGATAGTCAGATACAGACAGAGAGTGCAGATAGAGAGATGCTGGTGATCCCTGAAGCTGTGACCATTTCCACATCTCCATGTAAACATAGCTCCACAAACTCTTCAATGGCACCTGCCCACAAGTGTGAAATCTGACTGAAGTGGGGATCTGGGGGAAAACATTCCTTCCAATCATCAGGGTTATGCCAGAAAGGTCCTTGGTATGACTGCTTGAAAAATGAAATATAAGAGAGGAACAATACGTTCTTTAATAAATTTTAAATACTAATAGGAAGTCATAACAGAAAAGTCCAAATAATCTGCTCCAAAAATGAAAGTGCAAGGCTGAAAATATGAGGCATTATGTGTGGCATTATCACATCTTCATTCTTTTGCTAACACAAAACTTTGAAACCCTTGGGAAAGGCATATACCCAAATTTCTGACCCTAGAAAATTTATCTCAAGTCAGTAAAGTCATCTCAAAGGTAAATTACTCTATTTTTAAAATTTATTTATTGTTATTTTTAATTATTATTATTTATTTTATTTTATTTTGGTCTTACAAGGCCTTTTTGCCTTCAATATGGTCTCCACAACATGCTCTAGCTATCAGCTTGGCTTTTCAGCCTGATTCATTTCACTTTCAGGGGAGACCATCGTCTCTTTTTCACTCAGTCTGTTTTCTGAAAATAGTGGCACCTATTTGATTCACTATTGGCCTAATGTGCAGAAGATCAAAGGGAAGAAGAGATTATATTCCATAAATCATGAAGCAGTGGTGTTAGCTCTTGTTCCCCTTGTACACAAAAAACAATTACAATAAAATTGAGGGATGGTATTCTCAGTTCCTTCTCTACTTGCTTTGCCTTGTGGTAGATAAAATAAAGTATTTTGGGTTAGTTTTGCTTGCTTAAAATATGTTACTCCAGTGGCTTTCTGCTGAAAAAAAAAGATTACCGTGGAAATAGCTGTGAAATAGTAATAGTTACTGCAAAATAGCTGCTGCCTTTGTCATTGGTTAGTTTAAAAGATATTCTGACATTCTGTTAGGATATGAAGTCACCTCAGTTTGTTGATGATGCTCTGTTACATTACAGGAAGACATAAAGATTACATTCAACAATTTTTTTTCTGTTTCCTGTCTGTTTACAGGTCTGCAGAGCATCTTTGGGGGTTTTTTTGTTGTTTGTTTCTTTGTTTATTTCACTATTGGTTAGTTTAGTTTCACGTTCCTGTGAGCACAATTCGAGATTTTTTCCTTTGCAAAGCAATTTAGAAACTTAAACTCCATAACAAAAATCCCATGATTCACAGGAAAATAAAAGGCCATGTGGTTTGCTTCATATTCAGTAATCTTATCAGGTTGCTTTTAATTCTGCAAGGAGAGTATAAGTGATTATTGTGCTGCAGCACTGAGCTACTTCTCTCCCTGCTAAGGCTTTACTGTCAGGTCTCAAGAAAGTATTCCTTCCTTGGTGTTCACTTCTTTGATAAGTAATGTATAGGACAAAACATAACAGCACTGGGACACAACATAAAATAGTAGACTGTCCTGCAAGATATGTGAAGGCAACAGAAAATATGGCTAATTTTAGACGAAAGTAACGGGAACATAGAAGATACATTTTTTTCTTATCTATCACTACAGTGCTATTCAGTGATAACTTCATTTTCAGAGTATACAAAAGCACTGCTGTTGTTACAGATAGGTGCTTTTTCAGACATGTTACATCTTCAAATAATCTCATCATCAATATTCCCATAGTATAAAATTGAATTTACTAATTAAAATTAATACATTTATTACTCTCAACTTCAGACAGCTGGAACTCTTCACATAGCTAACCTGATAATTTTTGAAACAAATTCGTAAGACTTTCTGCAACAGAATCACAGAATTACAAAATGTCTGAAGGTTGGAAAGGACCTCTGGACGTCATCTGATCCAACACCCTGCTCAAGCAGGGCCACCTAAGGCAGATTGCCTGGAGGCTATATCTACAGGGACTCCCTGGGCAACCTGTTCCAGTGTCCACTGGAAAAAAAAGCATTTCTTGACATTCAGATAGAGCCATGTAACAAATAGAGCCAAATAACATATATTGAAAGTATGTTTTAAAGACCTAGAAAGTCTAAATAAAACATAAAATTTAAAAGACATACAAAGACATACCTCAAACAATAAAAACCTAAAAGATTAGCTATGATTCTTATTACAGTACCTAGGCACTCAAAATTTGTTTTCATCTGTATGCACTTCCAAAAATAAAAACATTATAAAAACCCCTATTTTCTTCTTTTCATCCACAATTTGGCTTGTTTTATACACGCATTACAGCTCAAACCAAACTAATTCTCTCTGTACTTCTTATGACAGATTTTCAGTGGCATTAGAAATTAAAAGAATGCATACAAACATGGAAGAAATAACAATCTGCTAGGTATTAAAAATGTACAGACAAATATATACCAAATCAAACAGCGTTATATATTTGAAGTACCATTACCCAAACAAACAGACCTTTCTGAAAACAGAGGTCATAAAGTTAATGGACTAGCAATAGCTCACTATGTTCATTTTGTGGTGGACTTTCTCAGAGACATTTTAAATAAATAATTTGGTATTGAATAACAGGATTATTGGTTTTGCACATCTAAAATATTAATCTACAAGTATAATATTTGCCAAATGGTTAAATTATACTGTTTTCATCAATCAAGGTGATTAAGCTTTTAGGAAACACAAGCTTGTGTGAATTCGTAAAGAGGTAATATACTTGTATAATAAAATTAAAAAAGAATATTTTTTCCCCTCAGAAAAGGATTTGCAGGACTCTGAACTTTTGTGAGCGTGTGAACTAGATGAAGCAGCCAAAACACGGTAAGCTGGTTGAAGCTTTTCAGGAACTAAATCAATGCTGAGTCATGGAATCAGTATGGAGATGGCTAATAATGATTTATAAAGATATTTAAAGTGTAAGTTTAGACTTCTACTTTTTTTAAAAATATGTGCCTCTGTAAATAAGTTGTATGCCTGGCAATGCTTACAAAATATCAAAGTTGTTCCAAATTCCCTACAAAATTATCAGAATGTAAGGTAAGAAAGAGTATGATAAGAAAAACAGATTAAGTATGTTTTTAAAAATACAATATTTATAGTATAACATTACTGTAGGGACAGATGACACAAGACCAGAATCTGAAGTCAAGTTTTCATCAGGCTTAGTTGGAGAAATTGATGTGTACTGTTGAGAGAAATTCCAGTAATCTTTTTATTAAATCCTTTTCATGAAATAGTTTTTCATAGTTTTGTTCAAGTTACATACTTCAAATATCTGGTAGTATGAAAGTGTCTGAATGTCTTCTCATAAGTCTTCTGGTAACCATGGAAATTTAGTTACATACTTCTATAGGATCTCTTTAAAGTATAAGTGACGTAGAATCAAATGATCAGTATCAGAGGTATATGGTTTTCTGCAGATTAATTTTCTCTATTTAATATTTTTTAAACAGAGCAAAACAAAGATTTCATTTACAACAATTATTTCCACTGAGAAACCAGTAGAATAAAAAAAAAAAAAAAAAAAAAAAAAAAAAAAAAAAAAAAAAGAGAGAAAACCAAATACAAACATTTCAACAGGATTTTTATTGAGAACAACTTGACTATTGCTCGTTGTCTCTTAATAGAAGTAGCTACTAGGAAACAGTGCTGCAAAAATTTGGATTAATTTTCAGTGATTAAAACCACAGTGTATGGAGGTAAAAAATCCAACTCCTGCATTCAGAGTCAGGTCTGTGGGACTGTAAATGGACAAACACCTTCTAGCACATCACTGACATCAGAGCTCTGCAGCCCTCTAGGGCAGCCTGGTCACATTGTGGCACCTCCAAACCCTATCCAGGTTAAAATGAAATTTCTCTTCAGGGACTTTTCACAGAAATGGATTTGAAAGAGACAAAAAATATGCTGCTGGGGACCAATTCAGGAATTTATAGAGGCTCCTGCATCCAATAGAGAGGGTAGTGAAGGGAGTGTTTAGCCATGCCCAGGACATTACAGTCCATGAGGTTTGAGGGGGGAAATTCAGTCTTCCCTGCCTCCTGGTTAGTACTTCTAACACAGCTAAGCTGTCTGTGCTTTGTGCTGAGGTTAGTTCAGGGAAGGTACGTTTTAGTAGCAGTCAGTGGCCTTTTTTTTCTTCTTTTGTTGTTTATTTTTATCTCATCTGGATTCTAGATATGGATTTCTGTACAAATATGTGTGGTTAACATTATTCTTCTTTATCAGGAAAGTAAGATATAAAAATTAATTGCATAGGAAGTGTAAGAAATTCATAGCCTGGCATTTTTTGCAATGATTGTCACTAACATCCATCTTTAGCTCAAAGTGCAGTACCAAAAAAAAGCTGCAAGTGAACATTCAGAACAGCCTGTTGCCAAGGATGGACCAGCAGTGTGCATCAGTATGTAAAGAGGCCTTTTCAATTTTCTGCTTGATTAAAGAACCTTTTCTCTGGTCTCATTATCTTACCACTATATGTTCATTACGCTAATGTAGCTACTACAGACTGTTTCAGTTTTGTTCCATTGTACTAAACTAGATGTTTTTGGTGTCAGCATTTTGCAGGAACAAAAACATATCAATTAATATTGGTTGTGAGTGGATTGTATTCTACTGTCAGGGTAGAATCCAAAAATCTGTTCATGGTTATATAGCTATGTTATGTTGATGAAAATAGTTCTGTAATTGATAGTCACATATTTTCTAAGTCTAATCATTGTCTCAGAGGCTGCAATCTCATATGTAATAACATCCATCTAAAAATAATGTTTAGAAATATGCTCAGAGGACAGTGAAATGCAAATACTCTTTTTCAGAGTATTGACTGAAAATCAGTGAAAAATACAACTGGCAGTATGATTTGAAGAAACAATTGCACAGTAATTTACCAGATAAATCCCAATTCTCATATCAGCATAGACACAATACAGACAGTCTTATTGTCTAACTCAGTTATTATTTAACCATTCAGATTAATAAATTTTCATAAGTTTTGACATTATTAGAGCTTGGTGCAGTATTTACTGCAATTGAACATGACATTCTTGTAAAATGCTGCAGCACTGCAAATTATATGGCTGTGAGTAGGCCCTCTGACAGTTATGGTCAAGGAGTACAGAATAATCACAAATTAAAATGGTGCTCTGATTTTCATTTGCATCTCCAGGGATATCAGCTGTTGTCAGTCATCTGCTCTGAAACATTTACGTTTCGCCAGTGCAGGTACTGACCTGTTAAATGTTCTGTTGTCCTACACTTGTTGAGAGTCTGCCACTCACCCTAAATCTCCTCCTGAGATACAAATTCTGCACCTTCTGAAGCTATTCAGCTATTCATGTAGGACAGTTTTCTGGATTACAGATGGAACCTACAACCATTTCTATAAGAAGCATTCATAAATTAATATTTGAAACAGAGATTGTTTTCCTTAATTTACAGAAGAGGCATTTTTTTCAGGAGACTTAATACATTGAATTCTCTGGTGAAAATAATGGTCTAAACTTCTAAACGTCATTCTTGCTCTATTCCTTATCATAATTCATAGTCTGTTGAAATCAAGTTTTTCCTCCATTGATTCCACTGCGCTTTGTATCTGGAATAGTCTTTTTGTACAGGCAGATACCTTCAACTTTCACCTGAGACTGAAGATTGAAGTAAATGAGACTTTGTACCTAGTATAATATTTTCTAAAAGCCATGAACGCTTCTCCAGTTCTTCATCCAGTCAGATGGATTTGACCTCAACATCTCAGTAAAGGTTTCCTTGAACAACAGTTACGAATTACTGAACGCATACTGTCTAGTGACTTCAGCAAGGTATCATTCTTAATTTTCCCTGTCTGCTTTCCCTTAATAAGTAGAAAAGATTTATGATTGACAGAGAATACATTCAAGTTATGAAATATTATTCTGTCATCGTAAGCCATTTAATGGCTCTACTGAGAAACAAAGAAATGAACAAGGCAACAACAAAAATGCACAATCTAGCCAAGCCAGTACCATGTCATTATAGACCAGTAATTTTTTTTTCACCACAAAGATTTCATGAGTGATATCAAATAATTATTTATTCTCTTGTTCGCACACTGATCCTTAATGTTTGTTATAAGGCAGTGTTCATTTTAGGTACTTTATAAGATATAGGGAAGACTACACCCCATTTTCACAGCGGAGAGCTCCGCAAGTTGTTCTACTGCAAACATTGTCCAGGAGAGATTACCAAGAAGAAAGGTGGGGAAATGAGGGTTGTTTTGTACTTAATCACTTAACTATGCATAGGTTAGGGTTAGGGCTAGGGTTATAAATTTAATTTATACTCTATATAAATATAGAGTATTTATATATTTATAAATTTAAATTAAAATGATACTCTAGCATAAGATGCCAATATTATTCTTGATGATATTAATTTCTGGGCTTTGGAGATAAAGTAATTGGAGATAAAGTAATTAATTCATTTAAAAGATATCCTGTGAAAGAATTTTAATTAGATTATATAATTATTTCAGGAAGCAATGTGCCAAATTATGCAAAGCTAATTAGGGAAGTCAGGAAATTTGCCTATCCACCAGTTTACAGGCAATGTGGGTAGTCTTTTATATGTAACTATCTCTTTGCCAGCAGGAATAGCATTTTATTTGTATTTCTTGAAGGCTTGGGAAGAATTCCATTAACAAAGACTCTGAAAAAAACCAGATATAGTCTCCCTAGCAAAGTGAAAACTGTTTAATTTATTTACAATAGTAAAAATTCAAAAATACCTGGTATAAATTTAATAAGCAGTGGTAACTCAGAAAAAATATTTTATTTGGAACATCAGTTTTCCCTTTTATTCCAGGAAAAAACTAAACAGACCTTCTTTGTCCTAGTAAATATGATTCTGACATTAATGCTAACCATTGACTTGGGAGAAAGGAAAGAAAGTTTTCAAAATCTTATTTGTTTGCACACATTTAAACAACTTGAAATGAATTTTCTAATGACATTTACTAATGTAGTTTTTACAAAAAAGTTTACAAACATTTACATTTTACAAACACCAAAACTAAATCAATTTATCACCAGACATTAAAAATTTAGTGTTTAAGCATTAAAAAAGACAGAGCCAATGATTATATCTCACCCAAAATCATGTGATGTTCTCATAACAAGTAATTTACAAATCATCTACTCAATAATTTAAATAAATTTAAATTTTGTTACTTAGCAAAGAGAAGAAAAATCCACCTTAAATCTGAAAGGAATATATGGGGGATATTTGTTATGGATTAACCCTGGTAGACAGCTAAGCCTCATGCAGCGGCTCATTCACTCTCTGGGATGGGGAGAGAATCAGACAACTAAAAGTGTGAGCACGTGTGGGTTGAGACAAAGGATATACAAACATCCTCTCCCTCTCCTCTCTCCTCTCTCCTCTCTCCTCNAAATCTCTTGCACAAAAATTATGCTGAAACTTGTACTGTGCTCCTCATTTCAAAAGGGACTAGAAACAAATCTAGTGTTCTGGATTTTGCTCACTGTAGAATGCAAGAGTACAGAAAATTTACTTACCTGTAATAGAAAAGTGTGGGTTACTTTCTTATTGACTGTATGCTTGGTTTCAATTTTTACTTTTGCTAGCTTATGCTCATGCTATTAAGGAAAAATAAAATTCCGGAGTAATGAAAATGCATTCTTTGAAAGCTTTCCAAAAAATAATTGCATCCAAGTCATTATTACAGATTGCCAGCCATGGGACTTGCCTTTGTGTGGAATTAGCTGCCTCCAAATGCTTCCTAACAAGTGACATGGAGGCTCTGGGGCTCGATATGTGGTTCATTGCCCTTCTCATTCTCCATAATAACACTGAGAGTTTTCTTTCCTCAGAAGGGCTTTTGTTACCATTGCTGCATCAATCTTTCTCATATTTCCAATGCAGTTTTTCAGGATCCTTAGAGTTCTATTGTTAATCTTAATTAACGTATTTCTGATTTTCATAACCAATTTAATTCGAATTCTGAACAAAATAGTGCTGCTTGTAGAGAATATTCTCATTTCTCTTTCTGTAGGCAACTGATATAAACTCCAGTAAGAACATCCACAGTTATTCAGAATTCCTGGTCTTGCCATAATAAACGATGAGTAATTAAAAGGGAAAATATATCTAAACCTAGAAACTGAATTTACCTAGTTTTTACAGCCCTCTGAAGACCTGTCTTAGGCATAATTGCTTAAACTCAGTGATTTGTACCTCTCTAGCTTGTATTATGTAGTCAGCAGGTACAAACTTAAGCGCTTAAGTAGTTACTTCACTTGTAATACTTTTCTTATGCTAAAAATGATTCCATTTTTTGCACTTTACCTTGGTTAGTGACCTGAAATGTGAACTCCAGGGTGCCCACTGGGCCAGTCCCAGGCAAGGATATGGGGACCTGGGGGGTGGGAGGACGCCCCAGGAGAAACTAGGCATGACCAGGAAAGCCTCTTTGTAGCCTCAAGACAATAACACTTCAGGGTAAATTCTGTTTGTTTTCTGTATTTTGCTGGTAATCAGGACCCATAGTGGTTTGAGTACAGAGAACCTATAAAGGGAGTAGGAATCTCTGGCTTTGTCTCAGCAACAAAAATAAAAATTTTCTGCAAGCTTAGCTCCAGCTGACTTCAGGTAGATGTAAGAAGTCAAGAACTTCTTCTTCAATAACACTTGGAAGCTGATATTTTCATGTCAAATTACTTGTGGCTTTTATTTCAGCTAAAGATAATTACTATGCAAGTTCCTTTATTACATTATGTTACAAGATTATTTTCTCATTATTTTCCTGCTCTTTTTTTCCCCTGCTGAACATGTGTTTTCTTTCTCTGGTTTTAAAGCCTGTTTTGAATACACTCTAAAGGAATGTGCTCTGTCTGTTCACAATCAGGTCATAATTTTACCATTTACAGCAGTTAATAATAATTAGTTGCCATTTAGTTAGTTTTCAGAAATTGTGTGTTTAGGTCAGCAATGTGTAAGTCAGTGATGCTGTAAGGATGGCAGAGTGATGAAGAGCTCATTTTTCGTGTTCATTTCACAATCAAACATGCCTCGAAGTGTCTTTTCAAGTTCGTTCATTCTTATTCACATTTAATTAATTTTTGCAGAAATAAAATTCACTAGCAGAATTAATAAATATATAATTTGACATCAACAGCATGGGGAAACATACTAAGGCAACATGAATTAGTCAATTGTGAAAAAATGGCCTTTTTCAGGAATGATCACAGGACTGAAAAAGGCCATTTTTTCATAATTGACTAATTCATGTTGCCTTAGTATGTTTCCCCATGCTGTTGATGTCAAATTATATATTTATTAATTCTGANTGACTGAACCATCTTAGGCAAATAATTTTAATCTTCCTCTTCCTCTTCCTCTTCCTCTTCCTCCCTCAGTTTTCGTTGCTGAGCATGGTATCACATGGTCAGTTGGGGTCAGTTGTCCTGGGAGTGTCCCTGCCAAGTTTATACCCACTCCCGCCTCCTTACTAACAGGGTGGTGTGAGGACCAGAAAAGGTTTTCATGTTGTCCAAGCTCTATGTAACAATATTTACGACTTCCCTGCGTTGTCAACACAGTTTTCTTCATACATCCAAAACAGTTCCCTTACCAGCTCCTATAAAGAAGATTAACTGCAACATAAAATTAATTATCCCAACCAAGTACAAAACTATACATTCCATACTGACACAAATGAAAAATGGTATTTTTGTGAAGCCTTTATATAAAGAGGAGAAAAAGGGGGAAAACAAAATTTAAAAAACCCACCAAAAATCATTTCACCAACTTTATATTCACACATTATTTTGAAGGTGGATTTACTAGATTTCACCTTTGAAATCTTAAATTATATTCTCTGGTGACCAGAACCTGTTTTGCAATTAAATGTCTATTAAAGTGTCATTGCTGCGCAATAGCCCTTCTCACCTTTCCTCTCCTAATGGCATCAGACTGCAGGTTGCTTTCAAAACTCTAGAAGATGAAGCCTTCATTCTTAGTGCATATATTGCTATTAGTAGTGAAACAAAAAATTCCTCCGTATCCTCAAAAATACAGACAGAAGACACATTAGTATCCAAATAATCACCAGCAGGAATGTTACAGTCTAAACCAGACAACATATTCTACTCTTGATCTTAAAAGTAGATCATGTATTCCCTGCATGTATTCCCAGGGAAATGGTACAGAATATTTTCTTTTACAAAGTAATGAAAAGAATTGTTTCAGATGTGAATATGAAGAACGTATTTTCACATTATTAACGGTTCTGCCAGTGTTTCTTTCCATTAAATAAAGTTACAAAAGTTGGTTATGTTTTAATAGAAGTTAATTAAAAATGGATTTAGTGAAGTAGCAATATTTCACTTGCTCATACAAGCTACCTGGAATATTGAGGATTTTCTGATTCCATAACACTATAGTCTGGATTTCTCTGATGTTAGTACAAAATTATTAAGGTACCAAGTAAATACTTAGGGGAAAAAAGCTCTTATTTTGCATTGTATTGAGATTCAGACAAAGAAAAAAAATTGCAATATTTCTGCACTATTTTGTCTAAAGAAAGAAGAAAACCAGGGCTAAGTAAGCAGTTCCTCAAAACTTGCAATGAAACTGTTTTAGCTATAATTTTTTTCGTTCAGTGCTCAAGGTCTCCAGCTGAATTGTACCTCTATGCCCTGCTAGTTTCTCCTCCATTTATATGACAATAGATGCCAATTCACTTTAAAAAATATTTTATATATATATATATATATATATGTAATATACTGATTTTTCAGTTATCACCGCTTATGTTTATACAGTGGCTAGCATGCATTGGTAGAAATATCCTCAAATCTATTCTTATAAACTCCATTGCCTGCTTAGAGAAGCCAAAACAACCACAGAGAGTTGATACTTCCCTGATCGGCATTGGGTCACACGGTCTGGCCCATTAGAGAATCACCATGGGCCTCATGGTTTAGTAGCACAGGAGAAGCTGTGACAAGCAAGGGATGAACCATTTCTGCTGTAGAAACTTGCTTGTCATAAATCACACCAACTAGGAGACAGTCAGCAGAAGTGGTTAAGAAACTTTAAAAAGTAGGAACACATTTTAGCATCAAAGAGAGGTTGTATTTCATATGCTTTGTCTCTCAGCAAGAGAAATTAAAGCTATGGGGGAATTTATAGAGACTTAAATATTCACTGCCTATGGTATACATATATTGACATCCAAGCCTCTGTTTATACAATTAACCAGTGACATAGGTGTTTAGTCCTGAAAACTGGACACATAAAAAGTGTATTTTGCAAAATATGAAACTGCAGAATCAGATACGGTTAACAAATTATTATGAGTAAGATTAATCACGAGTTACAAAGTATATAGTTCCCTTAAAACAAGCATGAATCATAGCATACTTGAATTTGAAAAAACCCAAAAGCTATGCCATGTTGGACTCTTGTTTTTCTTCTTCACTTGAAAGTAGAGTGAATCTGGGTAGCTCACTCAATGGTTTTGTCTTTCCACTGACATACAGCAACTTTTTGCAATGTAATTTCTCAAAGTAAAATTCAGTTATTGGCAGAAGATATCAGCTGCCTCTTCTAAATATTGCGACTTCATTTTATATCAGCCTCCTTGGTAGCAATTTCATGAATGGTGTTCAAAGTCAACCTGTTGGTTAGCAAAACTTAAGCATGACCCTCATGAACATTCACTGGAAAATTCCACTCCTGGGCTCAATAGTAGCATGCAAAGCAGCTAGTGCTTTTTAAAAACTCTTTTTAGCCAAAGAACCTTCTTCCATCAAAAGTTGATTTCCATGGAGTGGTCAATTACCAGGAAAGGCTTCATATGGACAAACCTTCACTCTCCAAGTAATTTTTTTTTCCTACCAGCTTGGTTATTTTTCATTCTGGGTCAAAGAACCTCTTAGCTATCACACCAAGTCTACACATAAGTGAGTGCAGTAAGAGTTGTCTTGCTATTCATCTTCTTCAACCCATTCTAACTCAACTAGGTCTTGCATTAGAGGACCAGAATTGGGCAGACTGGAAAACCACATTATGACAATTTGGTTTATGTATCTTTCATCATTATTTTCCTGCCAATTTTATTCTTAATTTTATTCTCCCTCGTTTCTATTCTCCCACTTACTTGTCTCAAGCAAATTATTTCTGTGCGTTCATTCACTGCATTATGTTGAATAAGACCTTGGCAGACAGCTTTATAGGGGGAGGAAGGGTTGATCATTAATTATATTAATTATAGTGTGCTCAGCACTGTCAGTATGCTCAGGCTTCTGGAGACATCTAGTGAATATTTAAATGCAGAATATACTCACTATTGGCATTGGCATTGACACACAGCCACAGCAGCACTACTTTACCTGCCTGACATAGTCAGATTTGATGCTTCCTTGTTTGGAACCATATTTTGAGGATAGGTGTGAATATTGAAGATATTAACGTGTGCCTGAACCTACTTGATCTAATCTTTCTAAGCAGATAGGTGGCTTCTCATTATCTTAGAAGTATCACTGTTCCTGTATAGTGTAATGGGATGCTGGTTATTTAATTCAATTAACATGAATTACAGAATCTAGGGACACAGATTTCTCATTTGGGTAAAATATTTGACTCTTCTGACCTTCAATCATTTACCTCCATTTTGTGTTTTACTCTGAGATCACCAGAGAAACAGGACCATCTAAGCATTGTTATTAATTATAATTTCAAAGGTTATTCAATGTTCTGTTTAAATTCTTTAATGGTGAAGTACACATTTAACCAATTTTCCATGTGCAGCACTGTTTTTGTACTCCCACCATCTCCTTTGTTACAGTGCATTATGACATTAAATGTAATTTCAGAGAATTGCAGTTATCCTATGCTTAATTGCCTCCAGGACACAAAATTAATCATTTCACAGGCCATGTTCATATTATTTTTCCCTCTCTCTTGAGTATAATTAAGTCTTTATACTGGATAGACACATGATCTACTGATAAAATTAAGAGATTAATTACTTTCTCTGATTTCTTTAAGATCAGATATGGCACTTAACATAGGACAGTCTAATAAGATCAAGGCTGATAATTAAAAAGCTTTAAACTACATTGTTTGTTGGTTTCACTCATTATCGATAGACAGAATATTTTGTCTTCATTTTGGAGGCATGTTTCATGAGTTCTGAATAATTTTGGAGTCCCACTTTAAACGGCAAAAATTCTTTGGACAATATCACCCAAATCTTGTGCTCTCTCATGTATAATACACTCATTTGTGCCAATGGATGGCGAAAGGTGAGGATACAGCACAATCTCATGAAGGACACAAATCTCTTCACGTGAGATGGAGTAAAAAATTAGGAGGAAAGAAAAATGATACATTTTTCAATTTTAAAATTGCTTATCAGTGCTAGACAATAGTTTTGTTAATAATATTTTAACCTAATTACAATAATAATTCAATTATTTTTATCATTAGCTCTAGTCTTAAAGCATCTGGTTTAGACAAGAAAATATTTGGGATGATTAACTTCTGTATTGTACCTGCCACTATTTCAGGCCAGAAATTATTTTTCAGGTAGATGATATTCTTTTGCAGCAAGAAGTATATATGTGTCTTTGAAATGCTAATCCAAATAGTGGATAGTAAACAGTAAACTCTCAATCCCCTGAAAAACAAACAAAAAACCCCACAAAACCAAACCAAAACCAACCAACATACAAAAGTGACGGATCTTATTAACAGTAAAACAAAACAAAATAAAACATAACCTCAAATAAAAGAGAAGTTCATACACTTAATCCCTTTAAAGGTCTTGCTTTTCCAACCTTCACCCTCTAGGCTGCTGCATATACAGAAAGTAGAGAGAAAGCCTTCTTAGTTCTCAGTTCCTTGAGAACTTTCTTTTTCACTAGAGGAGAAATAAGCTATTTTACAAGATGTCAGAATACACAGCTTATGAATAAAAATTAAATAATAACCAACTAATATAATTTACTTAGGAAGTTACAGACTGATGCTCATTTGGGATAAAAACTCATCTTTCTCAGAATCTGCAGTTCTATGAAAACCTATTTCTGAACCTGTGAACCCTCATCCATGAATTCAGAATAATTTAGAAACTGCTCTTCTAGATGAATTTCATAAATATGAAAATAGCTGCACCAGTCTTCAGAATGTTACCAGATCATTACTGGACAGCTATTAAATAGTATAGAGTAATAATACTAATTTTTGCATAGCTTTGAAATAGGTCTGATGCAGTTTGCTTGTGTCTTCAAATTTAAGGTTGAGCCCAAAGGTGAACTCTCTATCTCATTTTCAAATTATAGAAAATGGGATAATTTAAGCCACAATGCTACTAGAACCTAAATTATGTATTCACCCTATAAGATACTGTTCTTCATTCATCACTGAATTACAAGCCTGATTGAATGAGTGGTTCTATCTTCTTGTGTTGTCAGAAGCCTCTTACATAGTAGCATCTATGAAAAGATCTGCATGCAGAGAATGGTGAAGAATATAGAAGTCCATGGATGAAAATAAATAAATGGGTTTCACATATATTTATGACATATTTTATATATGGTCTTTCCAATACATGTATGTCTGTAAGAAAACTTTTGCATGCAGATCTGACAAATTTAGATTTTGAAAACATCTGTGCTCATGATTTAGGTTTATACCCTTTTAGCAAACAGAATATTTTAAGAATCCTCTGCCTTTCATACTCAAATTCTAACATCACGTTCAAGATCTAATGAGACTTTGTGAGTTAACTAATGAAAACAGACCATGTGGGTTCCAAAAATCTGCTTCAGTTACGCACTTTTTTCATTGCTTTGTGGTGGCTCTCATGCACATTTTGACCTATGGAAACTGTAGTTCAGCCAAAGAACCCTCCATTTTCCATTGTAGCTCTGCTCTAATGTACCTTGAGAAACTTAACTTTCCTGACTAGGTCATCTCTCAAGTCTTTCTCATGGTTTTTCCATTCATATTCATCTCCTGGATTTTTTTTTTTTCTTTTGGTTTTGTGAGGTTTTTTCCCTCTAGACTAGAAAAGCAAGCCTTAAAGACTGAAGTCTCAGGCTCTAACAAGCTTTCTGTTTGTAAAGAGATAGGGAAATGGCCACATAACTGCACTGCAAATGGGGAATATATACCTAATTATTTACAGGAGTTCTAATGAGAAAGACATGAGTTTTCTGCCAGACAACAATGGGAGACAGGTGTATTTTTCTACTTAGGGAATATTTGGGACTCATCAGAAACATAGAATCAGATAATTATGGAAACTGAACTGGAAAAGGAATAGGACATGAGGTATTTTAAATCTTGATAAAGACTTCTTAAAAGATTATGTCTGTCCTGCTGACCCTGGGCTGCTGAGAAGACTTCAGTTGTAGGTGAGGCAGACCACAACTCGGTGCTTTTCCAGTCAATCATCAGAAAGGCTGTTGGTGAAATCTCCACATTGCTTAACTAAAGGACATTATTACAGCTTCACTAGATGATGATAGGATATAATCAGGAATAACTCCTAGGCCTGCTTGATTGCTTATCACACATGTAGGATTATTGTAAGTTTTGTGCATATAAATTGCTAGGTTGATATTACTAGAAAGAAAAGAATAATTGTGAGACAAAAGTCTTTGCATATTTACACTACTGATGAAATAGTGAGAGGAGCATGGGTAAGTCACTATGATGAGTGCTTTTCATAGTCACCTGCTGGTGCATTTTTGATTCTTGCTGAAGAAAACTTTTTTGTTTCAAAGGTTTACTTAGAGTTTGAAGTGTCCAGAGAATTGTAAAGGTCCAAGAGGTTCTGAACAGGAGCTCAAGAGAGAGATACATGGGGTTTTTTCTTGTTTCTTTTTATGTAGGCAGAGGAAACCCTAAGCATTCAGAAGTATAGTTTTTAAATGCAAAAAAATGAAGAGTCAAAATGTTATTTTTAATATCTCATTATTTTGAAATACCTAGTTTCAGAGGGCCTGGTTTGTTATTTCTATTATCTTCAAAATGGCTGTATCAGGCAGGATATGTAGAGGCTAGTCTCATGGTTAGCTTCATATAAACTACTATTCTCATATGAGTCTTATTATCTCTACTTTTGTTCATTTGTTTAGTTTCTTTCTGTAAAGATCCAACCTCTCCTGGCAGAAAGTTCTGACTCCATTTCATTCTCTTTTATCATTGCTACAGCAGTTCAGTTCAGTTCAGTTCAGGGTTACACTACGCTGTGATTGCTGCTTGTAATTCTGGTGGAAGTGAAATTAAGGGAAAATGTTGCTTCATATCAGTTTTCCACCTAAACTATTTTCTGGCACTTGTGTGCTTGAAACTGGGCTCACGTGTGAAATGTAAAATGAAGACGATACAGCATAGTGTAACCATAAAACACAGGAAGTTTAACAGATTTGGTATTATTTGGAGCTAATATTTCACTGCCATCCATGTCTCTGATCCTTTAATATGCATGTTCAAAAACCTTCAATACCTATCAGAGTAATTGTAAATGCCTTAAATACTCAGAATTTCTCTGCGGTTTCTCCCATAATTACTCCCTAAATTATTCAAATTGTTTAAAATACATTTTAAAATGGGAATAAGAATAAGATAAGAAACTTCTTATCAAAACAGAATGAAAGAAATAACTGCTGGAGAAGGCATAGACCTTGGTGGCGTTTAACATCAGAAGAAACACTTTCTACTTCAGGCTGCTTCATACTGCCAGAGGTTCTGTGACTGTAGTTCAAAACAAACAAAATAAAAAAATGTAATTTCTCTATACAACATTGCTGATGAGCAATATATTGAAGTGCATAAAATTCCTTTGAAGAGAAATGTAGGTATTTAATAAGAAATATCTTCTGCCTATAATCAGGTAGGTTTATTTCAAAATATTAAATCTCTCTGTTTTTTCCTGGTGCCAGAAAAATTACAAAAGTTGTCATGTAGTTATAAAGCCTGTACTTATTTCTCTAAATAAAATATATCTGGGCTTCCAATTCGTGTGGAGGCTGGTGTTGGGTTTTGGTTTGGGGAAGCTTTTGCATATTTCCAAATGGGTATATTTTTATCACTTATTTTCTATATTGCACTATGACTGTCATTTTCAGCAGGAGAACTGTTGTTTTCCTAGTAAACATAAAAAAAATATATATTGAAAATTAATTAATTGTGAAACTGTTTCTGGAGAGTTTGTTTTGCAACTCCATATAGGAACTAATCCATTTTTCTATAAGGAGCTTTAGACACAAGTAATATTCTGACCATTTTGCCTGAAAGGGAAACCAACTTAGGGAGGCAAAATACTTTGTAAGAGCAATGGCATAATAGCCAAGCTTGAGTATCTGAGAAAGGACTTTAGTTTTGAGCTTCATGATTTATATTCTTGGGTTCTGACTATTAATCTCTCAAAAATCTCTTGCACAAAAATTATGCTGAAACTTGTACTGTGCTCCTCATTTCAAAAGGGACTAGAAACAAATCTAGTGTTCTGGATTTTGCTCACTGTAGAATGCAAGAGTACAGAAAATTTACTTACCTGTAATAGAAAAGTGTGGGTTACTTTCTTATTGACTGTATGCTTGGTTTCAATTTTTACTTTTGCTAGCTTATGCTCATGCTATTAAGGAAAAATAAAATTCCGGAGTAATGAAAATGCATTCTTTGAAAGCTTTCCAAAAAATAATTGCATCCAAGTCATTATTACAGATTGCCAGCCATGGGACTTGCCTTTGTGTGGAATTAGCTGCCTCCAAATGCTTCCTAACAAGTGACATGGAGGCTCTGGGGCTCAATATGTGGTTCATTGCCCTTCTCATTCTCCATAATAACACTGGGAGTTTTCTTTCCTCAGAAGGGCTTTTGTTACCATTGCTGCATCAATCTTTCTCATATTTCCAATGCAGTTTTTCAGGATCCTTAGAGTTCTATTGTTAATCTTAATTAACGTATTTCTGATTTTCATAACCAATTTAATTCGAATTCTGAACAAAATAGTGCTGCTTGTAGAGAATATTCTCATTTCTCTTTCTGTAGGCAACTGATATAAACTCCAGTAAGAACATCCACAGTTATTCAGAATTCCTGGTCTTGCCATGATAAACGATGCATAATTAAAAGGGAAAATATATCTAAACCTAGAAACTTAATTTACCTAGTTTTTACAGCCCTCTGAAGACCTGTCTTAGGCATAATTGCTTAAATTCAGTGATTTGTACCTCTCTAGCTTGTATTATGTAGTCAGCAGGTACAAACTTAAGCAAGTAGTTACTTCACTTGTAATATTTTGCTTATGCTAAAAATGATTCCATTTTTTGCACTTTACCTTGGTAAGTGACCTGAAATGTGAACTCCAGGGTGCCCACTGGGCCAGTCCCAGGCAAGGATATGGGGACCTGGGGGGTGGGAGAACACCCCAGGAGAAACTAGGCATAACCAGGAAAGCCTCTTTGTAGCCTCAAGACAATAACACTTCAGGGTAAATTCTGTTTGTTTTCTGTATTTTGCTGGTAATCAGGACCCATAGTGGTTTGAGTACAGAGAACCTATAAAGGGAGGTTACAAGATTATTTTCTCATTATTTTCCTGCTCTTTTTTTCCCCTGCTGAACATGTGTTTTCTTTCTCTGGTTTTAAAGCCTGTTTTGAATACGCTCTAAAGGAATGTGCTCTGTCTGTTCACAATCAGGTCATAATTTTACCATTTACAGCAGTTAATAATAATTAGTTGCCATTTAGTTAGTTTTCAGAAATTGTGTGTTTAGGTCAGCAATGTGTAAGTCAGTGATGCTGTAAGGATGGCAGAGTGATGAAGAGCTCATTTTTCGTGTTCATTCCACAATCAAACATGCCTCGAAGTGTCTTTTCAAGTTCGTTCATTCTTATTCACATTTAATTAATTTTTGCAGAAATAAAATTCACTATCAGAATTAATAAATATATAATTTGACATCAACAGCATGGGGAAACATACTAAGGCAACATGAATTAGTCAATTATGAAAAAATGGCCTTTTTCAGTCCTGTGATCATTCCTGAAACCAGAAAACAGAATTCCATTTTTTCCAAGCATCAGTTGACAGGTCATCTTTAAAGTTGCTTTTGGAGTCAGAGGGTTTCTTTCCTGAATCTAGCAGAAGTTGCTCTTTTCTTTGCTAATGATGTAAAACAGACTTTAGCAATGACTGATGACAAAAAGGGTTGGACCCTGAGGGCTGTCTCTACTTTTTGGACTGGGAATGTCCTGCTCAAATTTCATTGTAATGCCTTCCAGCAACAGTGTTTTCACTGATAGTAGCATTGACTTGTGACAGGCAAAAATAGTCTTCTGAAAGATGTAAATATACATAGGGTAAAATTCATATTTTTTAGCAGCTAAGCAAAGAATTTAAAATTTATTAAATTTTATTTCTTAAATGGCAATCTCTCTGAGCACAGAACTCAACTCAACTCTGAAAATCACCTGATGGAAGATGATCTATAATGCACAACTTAGACCCGTTTGAACTTTACAAGAATGATTTAAATCAATTGCATTTAGTTCAGCAGGGCACAGAGGAATCAGTGTACACTAATCATGGGAGCATGTGCTGACAGAAGAAAAGGATGTAGGAAACCAGGGAGAATTGCTGGGAGAACTACTTCAGGTATTGGGTGTCCTCCCATGCCAAAGATGAACAGCAGCCAGATAGACCTCAAACTTTAAAGGAATAAGTTTGTCAGGATGGTTCCGCTTCAGTAAACACTCATCTTGAGTGCTGATTGTCTTCATTAGTTGTGATAAACTCCTACATTGTGCAAAATCCTAACAGGCTTGAGAATGATAACAATTAGCACTCTAAAGATACCTAGTTACAGTCAGATCCCATTTCCCAACTTGCGTTCAAAAACTATTTTCAACAAAATTGTAGTTTTCAAGACCTATTTGGAAGTTGAAATCACACGTAGGTTTAAGCTCTTATCTGCTCATGATCCGGAAATCCAGGCAGGAATCTGTTAGACCTGGTTGCAGCCTGTCTGTCTGTAGCAGGTACATACGGAGTCCCAGGAACATGCTGGGAGTCCTCTCTTCATGGTGACAGGTCTCCTTTCTCTCAAACTTGGATGCAGACATTTCCCTGCTTTACAAATGCCTAGGGATGCTAATTAGCTTCAGAGTCAACATGACAAGACCAAACGGATTCGTGGGGAAGTCAGCATGAAGCACAGACAGGTGAAGCAATTCTCCTTTTCCTAATTATGGTTTCTGCTCTTGTTCTGTAGTTATCAAGACAGACAAGTCTCAGGATTGAAAACCTCCAAAGTATATTAAAATTAGAACAGGAATAGAGAATACAGTGATTTTGTCACTTACTGAACCATCTTAGGCAAATAATTTTAATTCTTCCATGTAAAATTAACCATAGCAAGGGCACTGTGGGATTTATTTGTATTTTTAACTACCAAATAAATTCAATTTGAAGTGTCCCTTTGAAACCTTAAGTGGTAATAGATGTCATCTTCCACCAGTGAGCTATTTTCAGAGCTAAAGTCCCAGCTAATAAATGAGAAGGTATTCTCAGCTTAAGGACCCCATTCCAGAAATGTGTCCTCTAGGAACGGTTTTGCATCATTTGAAAGATGCACACATTCACTTGAAGAATCTTCAGTCTGCAGATAATCTGAATATATTTAGTCAAGATCTCTACTGATCTTGACTTGATCAAGATCTACTGATCTCTACTTTGCTTACCTACTTAGTCCACCATTCCCTCGGGGTTTTTTTTGTTCCTCCCTTATTGTTCCTAGTTTAAAGCTCACCTCACCAGGTTCTCTAGCCTGTTGGCGAAGAGGAGTTTGTCTCATGTGGTCAGACGGACACCATGTCTTACCAGCCATCCTTGGTCTTCAGATGAGGAGATGGGAATCTCCATTGCCCATAGCAGGGAAATTTCTACTACTATTACTCACCCCTTCCTGTAGCTGTACAGTTCAGTCTCAGACAGCTCTGATTCTTCATTGGACATACTTCCCAGAGCTCATCTTTCACTGGGGCATGGAATCCATTCTGTAGCTGCAAATCTGCAGGTGGAAGAGTATATAAAACTTGTATCAAAGCTTCTTAGCCCAAGGGGGTTAAGACAAATATCTTAACTCACTGCTGAAGTTTTAAAACATGTGACTGCCTCTGAGGTGAGCTGGTCCCCAAGAAAACTTGCTTTAATGCTCATAAATTTTCACATATGGTGAAATAGCTTCAGTAGAAGGGTTGGAGAGTGGGTTACAGATTCTACTGTATCTGGTGTTGCCTCATCAACCAATTCCATAAATCAACTCATTGTTCTTTGGATGCACACTCCAGCATGCCTCCCTATACTCTGGTGAGGATCCTAAGCACAAAGCACCATGTTTCAGACTCCACTCATGTTCACGTACCTTAATTCTGAGCTGTGGAAATGCTCTGTTTTGCAACATCCAGGTCCCTGTCTGGATACAACAATTTGGCCTTATCACTGGGGGAGGAGTAAAGCTGACGCTGATATCAGATTGTCTGACAAGTTTAAATAATCGGTTTACCAGAGCTTCTGTATGACTCTTCTTTTCTATCTTCAGTGATGAAATAGCATGTGACAGTCATGAGAAAAGTAGCATTTTCAGAGTGTGATCACGGCAAAGCAAACACTGCCTGTGATTGAGCACTCAAGGAATTGCAGTGTGTAGCCAAATTTGTGCCAGTGATCTGATAGTCTGATTATCTCAGCACAACACTGGGAATGAGTTTTCTGCTTAAATAACTTGAAAAGTAAGGTGCAAATGATGTTTATTATTACCAATCATAGAGGTCTGAAGATAACAAATTATTTTGGGACACAAGAGAAAACTGATTTAAACAAAAAAACCCTTAACATTCCTTGATTTGGACTCAAAACACAAATACAGGATCTACAATTTTTATCCAAGAGAAAACTTACTATCTAGCATTAACAAAATTGCTTCTATTGACAGCTGTGATCCTATAACACAGATTTGGAGATGTTGGGATTTTGTTTTCTTTTTTTGTTTTCTCTGGACGTAAGTGGGTCTGAGAGTGCTTTTTGGAAAGTTAAGCCTGAATTATTCAATCACTTCAAGGTCATAAATAAAATGGGTAACAAGATCTTCCACCTCAACTTCTAAGCCCCTCTTTCAGCCACAACCATGTAACCTGTAAGACATGTAGCACTATATTAAGAGTATATATAAGTATATATGAGTATATATAAGAGTAGTTTGCATTGGAGGTGGTTCTTTTCAAATGGAATTTGAAATTCTATAACCTAATTCTACAGAAGGAAGCTAATGGTTTAATAGGTCAGTAAAAGTTCTTCATTATTCAAATATGTAGAGAATATGGTGACTAGGTTTTGTAGTCATGATAGATAAGTGAATAGTACAGGGGAGCACATACTTCAGAGAGAAAATAAGTTAAAAAGCAAGGTGGATTGGGATACTGTAGTTTCTCTCTTCATACTTACAGGAGAATTTCAGAATTTACCTAGAAACCTGTCTTAACTTCTAGTTACAGTTTTTAGAGTGCCAATAAGAGTCTTCCCATTTTTGTTTTGGTTAAAACTACTGTTATCAAAACCTTTAGTATGTGACTAGTAATTTTTTTTAATAAATTCATTAAAGCTGTAATTTTATGAGCTATTTCTTCTTCTTAGTATAATCCATTTTTCAACAGTTTAATGATGAATTTTACCACTTTAAAATCTTTTGCACTTTTCTTTTTATGGTAATTCTCAAGTGAAGCTGGGTATACCATCCATTCTCACCCTGTGGCAGGGTGATTGTTCTTTTTTGGGAAGAATTTTAGGAAGAAATAACTGGAACCATGGGATTCATTCCCCAAAACATGAACAATGGTCTGTGAGTTGCCCTGAGAAGGAAAAAAATACCTAATTAACACTTTTGATGAAGCTATGTGTATTCAAGAAGATGGTTAAAGACATTATAGAAAAATTCTCATCACAGTTAAATATGGGGGAACTTTCTAGGCTGAGTGCTGACAGTTAAAATAGGAGGTCTGGAATATCAAACAAATATATCAGATTTTTAAGGTTGACAAGTAAGGAGACTGAATACTTTTAAAAATATCAACACTGTGTAAAGAATACCCACATTCATTTTCTGTTTCTCCCAAAAGGGAGCAGTTTCCAGGAATAAAATAGGGCAAAACAACACACAATTGTTTTATCAGGTCAGTTTATTTCCCATAAGTATGGATATAAAGTTCAGGATCTGGTTGAAAGCTTACCTTTAATAATTCATGTCTACCTAATTATCCTAAAGACTGATGCTGAAAATATTCTGTTGAAAGGAAACTTAGTATTTTCTTCCAACAAAGATTTTGGATTCTACCAGCTGGCAGGATCAATTCTGTTCTGATTTAATTGCACCCTCAGCAGCATTCACATTCTTACAGGTTTGCAATTTATCACTTCATATATCAGCAACTGAACAGACTCTTTTACAGTCGCAGATTTACAACTGTGACCTGATCAACATCTCTGGAATGTCTGAAAAAAAGAAAAAAACCAAAAATGTTCTGGTTCAGCATATCTAATATTCTAATTTTTTTTCATCATTCCTTCCTCCAAAGTTACAGCTGAAAATTTACAGACGTTCTTATTCAGGCAGATGAACTGACTGTACTATCAGCCCTTGCTTCTAGTTACATATTCACTGCACTGACTATGCAAATATGATAGCTGAAGTTGCTGCTTCTTAATACTGTAAACTGACATATCATTCATGTAAGAAGCTGAATAGTCCTCCTGTAATCCTGGAAGGAATAGATTGTGACCTGCTGAGCCACTTGGATCCTCACAAGTCTGTGGGACCAGACAAGATCCACCCCAGGGTGATGAGGGAGCTGGCAGAAGAGCTGCTCTCCATCATTTACCAACAGTCCTGGCACACTGGGGAGGTCCCAGATGATTGGAAGTTGGTAAATGTCACAGCAATCCACAAAAAGGGCTGGAAGGAGAACCTGGAAAACTTCAGGCCTGTCAGACTGACCTCAGTCCCTGGCAGGGTTATGGAGCAGATCATCCTGGGGTCAATCACACAGCACCTGCAGGATGGACAGGGGATCAGACCCAGCCAGCACGGGTTTAGGAAGGGCAGGTCCTGTCTGACCAACCTGATCTCCTTTTATGATCGGGTGACCCACCTGGTGGATGAGGGGAAGGCTGTGGATGTGGTCTACCTGGACTTCAGCAAAGCCTTTGACACCATCCCCCACAGCATTCTCCTGAAAAAGCTGTCAGCCCACAGCATGGACAGGAGCACCCTGTGCTGGGTTAGGAACTGGCTGGAGGGCCGGGCCCAGAGAGTGGTGCTGAACGGTGCTGCATCCAGTTGGCAGCCAGTCACCAGTGGTGTCCCCCAGGGATCAGTGTTGGGCCCAGTTCTGTTTAATATCTTTATTGATGATTTAGATGAGGGGATTGAGTCCATCATCAGCGAATTTGCAGATGACACTAAGCTGGGGGGGAGTGTGGATCAGCTGGAAGGCAGGAGGGCTCTGCAGAGGGACATGGACAGACTGGAGAGTTGGGCTGATTCCAATGGGATGAGGTTCTACACAGCCAAGTGCCAGGTCCTACACTTTGGACACAACAACCCCATGGGGAGCTCCAGGCTGGGCACAGAGTGGCTGAGAGCAGCCAGACAGAGAGGGACCTGGAGTTTGCANGAAGAGGAGGCTCAGGGGAGACCTCATTGCTCTCTACAACTCCCTGAAAGGAGGGTGTAGCCAGGGGGGGGTCGGCCTCTTCTCACAGGCAGCTATCAGTAAGACAAGAGGGCACAGTCTTAAGTTGTGCCAGGGGAGGTTTAGGTTAGATACTAGGAAAAAAATCTTTACAGAGAGGATGATCAGACATTGGAATGGACTGCCCAGGGAGGTGGTGGATTCTCCATCCCTGGAGGTTTTTAAAAAGAGACTGATGTGGGACTCAGTGCCATGGTCTGGTAACCATAGTGGTAGTGGATTTAGGGTTGGACTTGATGATCTCAGAGGTCCTTTCCAACCTGGCTGATTCTGTGATTCTGTAGTACTGTAAACTGACATACCATTCATGTTATTATAAAATTTTAAAATTTCTGATATGATACATATAGAGGCATTATCCTTTAAACTATATTTTCGCCTTGCTTATGCCTCCATTAACAATTCATTCTCTGCCAAAAAGAAAAATGCACAGTTTGAAAAAGGTAGAATCACAATAGGGTTTAAATCGTTGGTTAGGTTGCAAAACCTTTATAACAGAGGTGAGCTTTCAGTAGCCCACCTTCCTCATGGATCACATCCAAATAACGCTAGTGTTCTAAGCCCTGAAAATTGACAATATTCATCTACTGAAATGTCATTTCCCAGAATGAATCTCTTTGTTGTGTTTAAGTCTCTTGCCTAATTAAATGCTTGATAATACATTTAAAAATTGATCCTTTAGGATAGCTTCTGATCACAAAAAGAACATTAGTTCATTTTTATCTTTTCCTAGTTACGTAAGGCAATTAGCACAAAGTCTTGGCAGACAGTTCTCGCTTTCCCAGTGATTGTTTAAGAAGTATCATGGGAATATAACCAAGCTTTTACAACACATGCATGATGCAAAAAGCCAATTCACCACCTACAGCAGCAAGAAAGCGTTTATCACCAAAGCTGTCTGGAAAATGTTCAGCAACCATCTGCCAATTAGAGAATAATCTGCTGTTCATCTGCAGCAGAAAGCACCTATTTAGCTGGCAAGCAGGCATACAGCAGAGGCACTTTGGAAGCTAGCAGGGCAGTCAGCTCCCTCGGGGATGTAAAAGAGACCCAGAAACTCAGCTTCATGCAGCATAGGACTGTATGACGATGGTGGTAACATTCTACAGGACTCTGTCCCAACAGCTGGATGGAAGGAAGTTCCCACAGGAAGCTGAAGCCCTTGAACACCTGGTAATCCTCAGAGGAGGGAGGTTGCCAAACAGGACTGTGGCCAAAGGGGGTGCCTGGTACTGCTCCCTAGGGTTGGAGATGCTGTAGCTTCAGCTGCAGGAGCTGTGCTGTGGCTGAGGACTGAAGTGATGAGGTACAGGAGCTGTGGGAGGAGATGAGCAGATGGAATAGCATCGGGAAAGATGAAACGGTGACAACAGGGTTTTCAAAGTGACATACAGAGATGCACAATTCAAGGAAGGAGGGGCAGAGACAGTCTTATCTCCCAAGAAAGCTAATAGCATGTGACTTCTTGAATCGGGAAAAGGATCCTCCTCTGCCTCAGTCTGAATTTACAGAATGCTTACCATAGTGAACATCCATATGGTTCCCTATGAGAATACAAAGAGAGACACGGAAAAAGTCAACAAGGGCTGCACATTTCTGTGTTCAGAGGTAGAATACATCAAAGACTAGTTGTTGTTCTCAACTGCACAGATGTTTGGGAAGGGTTTGAGTAGGAGCTGAAGTGTTCTGCACATTAACAGGTTTCTGTACAATTTTTGGCTTTATGACTACAGTCACCTTTTTGGGATATGAACTTTTAGCAAGAGATAGAATTCCTAGAGTAGAGATCACCCCATAGTGTAGGGATTTTTCTGATCAAATTCCTGATCAAATTCAAGCTTGAAACTCCAGACCCCAGAACAGCTTGCCCTTTTCAGAACTTGTCATAATGCCCTGTGATACAAAGAAATCCCAGTTTCAAATCATTACTGCTCTGCCTCAATACCTACATTCACTAAAACTGTCTCTGATGCAGAGTTAGTGTCTGCTTCCTCGGGGTTCTTTGCTATTGATACAAAATTGAGCAATTTAAGCAGGAGAGATCAAGAAGTTAACAAATACTGAACCTAGTCTTGTGGTTACTGTCCACACCCAGGACAAGGGAGTGCCAGTCTCTGCCTCAGGACTTTAATCAATTTATTCAAAAGGGAACAGCTCAAACAAGAAGACTTGAAAGATCCTGGATATTCTTAATCCCTCCCCTCTCCCTGTGAGTAGTATTCCCTTCCTCTCCATAGTCCATCTTCTTTTTTTCTCTAAATTATATAGCTGCCCCAAAAGTTTCTGATCTGTGCAAACACAGATCATGAGAATTTATAACATTTTAAAAAATATTTCCATCTCAGTAAAATTTTATTGCCATGTTTCATATATAACCTGATATAACTTTAAAACTTCATGCATAAATTTATCTTATATTTTAAAATATGGAAATACTAGTGCAGTGGGGAACTATGACGACATAGATGGTTTTAGAAAATAAAAAACCCTGATCTAGATAATTGGATGAAAATACTAAAATGTCTTCTGCAAAGCACAGGTGAAAGCAAACATAGGTAATTACTGTATTTTTGTTTCCATCCCTGTAGCTATAAATTATGTGACATCAGCACCATGAAATTGGAATATAAACATATGTTCTAAATCATAGACACAGGGCTTGGTCTAAACTTCACTATTTAGAAGATAAAGTATCACAAACAATGTTAATGTTCTTTGACAATGTTCACAATCATTAGAAAATTGAAGTGATAATGAAACTGCAGCTAACTCACAATCTTCTGGCTTGATGAACTTCTGCAGTTTGTGCACTAATATGAAGCTAATGTGTGTTTGGCTATAGGCATCCATGCTTTAACATCTGGGCAAACGAGAAACTGACGTTCTAGAGTGGTGGACAAGTTTTCTGGATAGTCACTGGAGAGACTTTTGTTACAGACAATAATGTTAATGTTACAGACAGTAATGTTAATACTGATATAAATATAGGCATTAAATTTAAATTATATTAAATATATAATTTATATAAAATATATTAAATATATTAAATATAAATTAGGGCAACGAATGATAGAATGGGCAGTTGGTCATTCTGTCAGAATGACAATATGAATGGCAGAAGGGCTGTAAGAATGGAGGCTTGTGTTGGTAATAAAGGTTATGAAGATCCCAGCCAATCTACTTGCAGATTTTCAGGATACCTAAACCAAAAAAGTATCATAAAACCAGGAATGCACTTTAAACATTCAGACAAATCTTTGCCTCTGAATTCTTGGTGCTTGTACAAATGTGAACACACTA
Source organism: Florisuga fusca (assembly GCA_038090715.1). NCBI lineage: Eukaryota > Metazoa > Chordata > Aves > Apodiformes > Trochilidae > Florisuga > Florisuga fusca. The sequence goes on from JAAWXA010000009.1 coordinate 25,826,328, forward strand.
GTGGGAATGAGGGACACTGATTTCATATAATCACCTTCTTCTTTAAGGTCTCTCATTCCTTTTTTTGCCACACTTATGTTATCATTGGTGTCAGAAATATCTTTATTGTTTGGCTTCTCAGAACTTTTATTGTTTTGTTTATTTTTTAATCAAAAGGATATTAATGCTTATTTAAAATGCTCTGGTCCTGATCTGACAAGGACATATTCAGAATAATTAATTTGTTGTTTGTTTTGCTGCGTGAAAATTTGTCAACTGAAACAATCTATAAGAATATCCTATGATATAGCATGAAAACACAGGACTACCTTTATCATAAGGCCATCTCCATTACTGGAAAAGTATTCAGGACCTATGGGCAAAGGGAGTATGATATATAGCAAAGTAGGATGTTTAGGGGGAGAAAGACAGTATTTCTGTTAAATGTTATACTAAGATAAGAATAATTGTGCAGAGGAGGAGGAAAATGAGAAATAGGAATAAAAATTCACTCAAAAATTTGCCCAGAAAATTGGCCCATGATAGCAAACCACCTCATTAAAATATGAAGAGCAAGGTCATGAAATTAGGTTTGCCCACTTACTTGGGACAGGGAACTAATTACAAAGTAATAGTTTTATTTGAAATAATTATCAAACATCTCATAGGTTCTAAGAAATGTTTTCTTGGACATCAGAATTTTTGAAGTTTATTTCTTATGGGTCTATTTATCTTGCCTAAGTGGCATGTGAAGCACTAAATGGAAAACTCAAGGGGCAACCTCATAAAATGACTTTCTGGTAACTGCTACTATAATAACTGTCTCTTANAGAGACCTTAAAGAAGAAGGTGATTATATGAAATCAGTGTCCCTCATTCCCACTAGTGTGTTCACATTTGTACAAGCAGCAAGAATTCAGAGGCAAAGATTTGTCTGAATGTTTAAAGTGCATTCCTGGTTTTATGATACTTTTTTGGTTTAGGTATCCTGAAAATCTGCAAGTAGATTGGCTGGGATCTTCATAACCTTTATTACCAACACAAGCCTCCATTCTTACAGCCCTTCTGCCATTCATATTGTCATTCTGACAGAATGACCAACTGCCCATTCTATCATTCGTTGCCCTAATTTATATTTAATATATTTAATATATTTTATATAAATTATATATTTAATATAATTTAAATTTAATGCCTATATTTATATCAGTATTAACATTACTGTCTGTAACATTAACATTATTGTCTGTAACAAAAGTCTCTCCAGTGACTATCCAGAAAACTTGTCCACCACTCTAGAACGTCAGTTTCTCGTTTGCCCAGATGTTAAAGCATGGATGCCTATAGCCAAACACACATTAGCTTCATATTAGTGCACAAACTGCAGAAGTTCATCAAGCCAGAAGATTAGCATTCAGAGATGAATGAAGGGCTTGCACTTTTACTAGATTATGGGTTATGCACTACAGTAGGATCGCTGGTGGCCATAGCTTTGAAACTAACATGCCTAGACATTTGTATTCTGGGAATACATCTCAGAAGGTCAGATGGATTTTAAATTCAATACAGCTAAGCTGTATTAGAACACAAACTGGAATATTCAATATTTTAAATAGCAAAATCACAAAGAAATTAAGTTGAAAAAAATCACACCAAGAAGGGCGTATTAACTCCTCCTTCAAATTTCTCCTTAGAGCAAAATACTTGATGACAGTTCAGTCACTACTAACAATGTGTGCTCCTTCCAGTCCCTGGAGAAGTTTCTTCTGCCAAACTAGGCCAGGTTCTCTACTCCCCGACTCTTTCCACAGTCTCATAAGGGTAAACCTGGTCCATAGGCTCTTACCTCATTGTTCTTGCACTCACTCTCCACCTGCTTTTGCCACCTTGGGCTGGGTGCATCTCACAAAGAAGATCCCCAGATGCTTCAGCTGATCCACCCTGGATCAGCTGTTTATTAACAAATAATAAGAAGCTGTTTATTAACAAATAAAGCAGACACTCTATGTAAGAAAACCTAATTTTAACTGTAGTGCTGATGTAAACACTTTGAAAATATAAAATATGTCTCTCGAACCAACATTTTTTCTACTTTAAAAAAATATGTCAAACATATTCCCAATTAACAGATTTTTACCCCAAACTTAACTAGCTTCTGTTTTGTATCGTGCCTGGCAGGCGCCTACAGATAAGAATCCTAATCAGAAGGTCTCCTGGTATGCTGTCAAGACAAAGATAATAAATTTAGCGAAGTAACAAGGACTGAAGGATTCCAATAATCCAAAAGTCCTCGGGATGGCAAATCTTTGCCAGTGAGTGCCTGTGATTTGCGAAAAGATAGAACCCTTTTTGCTGTATAAAAACTCAGAGAAAAGGAGAAGATATTGGCTTTCTCTTTCCCCCCATCTCTCTTCTCTCTCCACTTCAGCTTCAGCTATGGGACAACACCAGCAAGAAAAAAAGCAGAGAACAGCAGCCAAGCAGGAACAGGGCGGGGTCTTAAGCCACCATCTCCCCAGCCAGAGACCAGGGCCAGCTGATGGTGATAAAACTTAATTTCTCTCTTGTTTTTTCTTTTAAAGGTGGTGTTATTGTCTCCTTTCTCTGAAATAAATCTTTGTAAGTTTACTTAAATCATAAAGCCTCTTATTTTTGTAAATTCTTGTGACATCTATGAGTAGTGGCTGATTTTTCCTCACAATCAAAATATAAAATAATAGCTTGGATCATAACATATTACTGCTTACTTAGAGAACTAACATTGTTTACCTACAGCTGCTCCTCTGTAAATCATAAATTTCTTCAGATGAAAGCTGAGTTATCATAATCAAGTCTGGGACTCCATAAACACTGTGAAGAGCCATGAGGCCAAACTTCCTGCTTTGTCCATGTCTGAGCAACTCACAGAAGAGATTAATAACACAGAGAAGCACACATGTTTTAGGATTAATTTGATTTTACTCACTATGCAGTTTTCTAGTATGCCTGGCTTCCAGGAAGCTGACTTTAAAACCTATACTTGAAAACAGTAGCCTTCATGAGCAGCAGAGAGAGGAAAAGTAAGAGGGGAAATGATCAGGGAGAAAAAGGTCAGTTTGGCCATATAGCTACCAGTATTCCTCCATACTTATCAAATCTGGAGAGATTATTACTATTTGGTATTAACTTTATATACAGCATAGGGTGACACATACTGTTGTTATCAATACACGACAACAATTAGGGAATTCAGACTATTGCATGGAATCTTTATAAAGATTTATGGAGGAATATTTCATTACTGACTATAATGCTGCGGAAGGAGAGTCTAAATCTGACTGTTTTCTGATCATGTGCCCTAACTTATTACAGAAAAAAATGCATATTCACAGCTGTCTGTTTGTCACAATATCACTTATTTTCAAATATTATCGGCAAAATATTTCACACTTATTTCAGTCTTGTGTCTACCACTGAATCAATTATTTAAAATCTTCCCCATACCTGAAGCAACTGCAGAATAATCCTTTCCTCCACCTTGTAGTGGAGAGCTGCTGGTACAGAACAAGGTGAGAACAACAAAAGCAGTGTCTTGTCACTGCAGTTTGTAATCCTTTCACAAGAACCAGTGCAGGATAGAGGTCAGGGCAGAGCTGTAAACAAAACAGGGACATTGTACTTCATAGGCTCCTAGAGAAACCCCAAATTCAAAAGGAGAAAAGCTGTGGGAATCCTTTTATATTTTTTCCCCTCCCAACTGGAACAGGCTTTCTACATCACATATACAAGCTTAACAAAGAAATGGGATCAGGGATTTCTTTCTACATCTCTGACAGTTTCCTGTGTGTAGCTGCAATGAACAAAGCTATGGCATGTTGAAAGCCCACTCAGTCCACAGGCAGCTTCTTTCAGAAGGCTGAGAAATCAGACTGACTAGAAATTTATTTTCAAAAAGTCTACAAAATCCTTCATCTGCAGACCCCAGGTCTTCATCATCTTGGTGCAGTAAGAACAGTGACAAAAGGTAATAATAATTCAACTGTGTGAAGAGTAATGCTTTACACGTTCTGACATAAGCAGTTCTCATTAATGGATTTACTTGTATTGCTCTGGTAATACCACATTTTATGGGGTTCTCAGCATTATTTTGGAAGTTTGCATATTTACAGTTTGAAATAAGATGATAATCTTGTAATAGTGGTTCAAGAAAATTGAGCTTGTATATCACTGCAAATTGCCAATCAAGTCAAAAGCTCTTGTTTTCTACAACTCATAAATATAGATGGCACTTCAGGTTATAATAGAAAATGTTCTCTCCACATTGTTGTTGGATTGGTTTATAATGCTAATTTGACTTCCCATTTTTATGTTTTTGCTAAGTGGAAATATTAGCCTGAACACACAAATTAGCACTCAAAGTAGTATTTAGCTACCTGTTTTACTTAGAGGAAATTAATATTACAGTAATGTGTATCCTAATGACTTGGTGTATTATAAGAGACAGAAAAAATATACGCAAATATATATTGCATAATGTTGAAAAGATACTGAAATTATCAGATAAAACAAGAGAACTAAAAATATAATAGAGAAATGGGAGCTGAAATGTTCAGTGATTCAGTTTTTAATAATAGGGATATATTAGCTTCCAAAGTAAATGGTAATCCAAAAAAGCAGGAAGAATAATGTAATAAAAATGAGAACGCATCTGAAAGAAACTAAAGGCTAAAAAAAGCATTCCCCACCACCACCACCACTTGTAAGTTCTCTTTTGTTTAGGGAGGGTTCTGGGTTAGTTGAAATTTATCGTATTTTCTTCTGTTATGTTCCAAAAATACTGGTTACCATATTGCTGGTAGAAAAATTGCGGATATCAGAATGTGGTACGCCACAGTCTTTGGTCATTCTGAAATATTAATATTTGTTGGGAAAGCATGCATGAGCAGCATACATGGGAAGACACCCTTCCACCTCTTACTATACCATGTTTTAGCAATATGTGTCCTGTGCAGTTCTCAGTGCAGGTTCCTCTAAGCTTGAGATTCAGCTTTTGTAACACAAGAGATAAGGAGCTGGACCATTCAGAATGGATCAAACAGAACTGACTTGCTGATCAGCAACATGTTGTGACTCTAACACTGTAATTCGTCAAGGACTGATTTTCTTCATCTCTGATTACAATGTTTGTTTTTTTTTTTAATTCTCTACCAATGATCTGTATATTTTAGAGCAAATCTGATGTTTCTCTACAGTTTTCTAAACTATGCCTTTGCTTTCTATGTAATACCTCCCATAATCAAAATGCCAGACTTTTTTATTAGCTAAACTTTAAAATATATATTAGTTACAAATACTTAACTGGGCACAAATGAAACTAGCAAAAGACTCTTAAATAGGTTAACAATTATAATTCATTTCATTCTTAGATTCAGCCTGCTGTCTGGATGCAGTAATTTCTAGCTGACAAGACTTTTTTTTATTGCCAGCTCAGTGTATTTCAGCTTTTAATTATTCTGCAATAACACTCTTTATGAACAACAGGTTTTAAAGAACCAGATGCAATGACTTCTGCATTTTCTGGTATTAGCAAGCAAATAAAATTAAAACAAAGCCAGCAGATTTTTGGCATTTGCTCTTTCACTTGACATCAGACTACTTACTGCTTCAAAATATGGAGAAAATGATGCTGTGTTCCATATCACTACATATCATAAATGAGATGATAATTTTCAAAACTCCTATCATATTGTCCATAACTTAACCTTGGATAAAATTCCCCAAACCTGTTTATTTTACTGAAAATAGAAGGGAAAACTACTAGATATCTTTACCTTAAGTTTAGGTTTCCATTACTTTCACATAAAATATGAACCTATCCTTTATCATTTCAAGACTCACTATGTTAAATTGCTAGAGGCTTGTTCTCACCTTGTCACAGAAGCAAATGTGTCCAGCTACAGGAAATGTTGTAGGCTGTGACGTATGCTTCTCATACAAACACCATCACATCAGGCTAAAACATAATTCCTGGGGGAAAGCTACTCCTTGCAATTAATGGAAAGAAACTGATGTTTAAAGGACAAGATTAATTTTGCCAAATATAAAGAGCTACATCTGGACAGATGCATACAACCTCTGTATCCAGGAAAGCAAATTATTGTGATAGAGAGCAATTGATTTAAATTTTAGTCTCACAAGCCTACTCTGAGAACAGATGCACTGCAATTCTATTTAATTATCTTCTGGATAATTTTGTCTTGTTTCTACAGTTAAAGATGAAAAATTTTAATCACCAAGTCTGTCTCCTGCTAAGTATTTGTTTGTTTTGGTTTATTTTTTAAAACTCCAAAATACGTATAATCAACAAGCATTTTAAGTTTCTTCCGAGTCACTAAAATCAAACCAATTCACAAAATTAATTTATACTTCCTTGTTCAAATTTTTTTTAGTTTGACAACAAAAAAACAACAGTTGTTTGGGAATGTAGCATTTCAGAAAGAGTTTAAAGAAAAACATTCGAATTAGCAGGAATGCGAAAAGTGAAGTAAAGATAACAATCTTAATCTTCGGTTTAGTGACCTGAAACATCCAAGTATTTAAATTTAATCATTTTGCCACTGGGACGTGTCTTCTAAATCCTAAATTTCCCTCCTTTATCAGGAGAAGTATCATTTATTGCCATTACTTTTAAAAAGTTATGTATGAATAACAGAAGTTAGGAATTTTTGTTCCTTTGGTTTCATTCACCAGTTTCTAAATAATTACCATTGTGTAAGATACAAGAAAATCCATGCCAGTTGACACCCGCTGCACAATCCAACATCTTATCTCTGGAAACTTCCAGAAGTGAAGACCTGAGGAAAAGATACAGGAACACTTCCTTCCTCTATTCCTTTGGCAAATTAAGCAATAAATAAGTACTTTGGTAATTACCCATTTGAGTTCCTTTAGGGATCCTGTGTAAATACCATCTCATTTCAGCCATTGTTATGATCTAGTTTTGGCAATTGTTAGTATTATTTTTGTTGACTTGCTAAGAAATGTTTTCTGTGGACACTTTTATTTGAGTCTATTCCCCTGACTTTTCCGGAGAGAAAAAAAACCCTCCTTGCTTCTGCTTTTGTTGTGTTCAAGCAAAAAAGCCTTGTGGTCATTTTTAATATTTGTAACAGGTTGCACTGAAAAATATTCATGATTGGTTTATTGTGATTTTAAATTTAATGACAAAATTTACATTCTTTTCTGGTTTAATCTCTTTGAAACACACACCCCCTCCTCATGTTCACATATATCATACAAATATAAATATCAATACAATCTCAGTATTCTTGGGGATGGAGTAGAATGTTTTGCTTTTTGGTTTAGCATGTTTTAGTACAAGTATAGCACATTCCTCTTGCCTTTGAAACAAATTGTGTCTTTTCATTTTCATTTTTTATTCATATGTCCCCTTAGCTCAGACAGGATCGCCCTAACCTAAACCCCAAACTTTACACTTTGTTGTTTTTTCCTGTTGATGACTTCTTAAGGAAAATACACACAATGGAAAATGCACTCCATTTTGTGCTATCCACTAATTTGAAAGGAAATGCCTTTGTGTGAAGTGACTATGAAGATAGATAATTTAACACTAAATGGAAGTCAGTTATTAGAGTACCAAAAATGTGAAAAAAAAAAATTCGTATGAAAAGAATGAAATTAAATACATTCACCTAGTATTTGTCATTTGCCATCAATAATTAATTTAATCTCTCATTTTAACATTAAAAACTTTTAGTTTTGTCATGATCAAACACACAGTTAGCAATTACAACACATTCTAATTTCCTTTGTGTAGCTACTGAACATCTTCTGGCAGACCTTGTAGTTTTTAATCTCTCATGATCCTCTTCAGGAAACTAGACTTGACGAGTTTATTGCCTGTCTTCCACCTGTTGGATACAAGCATCTTCTCTGACTTAATCTCACAATAAAAAGCTTCCATTTCTTTGAGTGCTGTAAATGCTGAACTAATTTGGTTTGAGAATGCTGTTCTTGCTTTGTTCTGCTTTATGCTCTTTGAAGCTCATCTCCCTCCTGTAACTGGAAAGTGTAACCATCCCTTTCAACACTCTCTAAGCCTCTGTCTTGCTCATCGTTAGGAACAGTGGTGCAGAACTGCTCATTAGGGCAGGAAGCATTCAATGCATCACACTGAACTTTCATTTGCACTGATCTTGGCTAAAAAAAGATCAGTTACTATTTGCCTACAGTTCATCTTTGCATCGCAACAGGAGGACTTCTATCACTGGAAAGATACCTTCAAAAATTATGTCTCCACTTTGTTAGATTCTCCCATCTCCCACTGTTCTAGGGGATAAATTTGGCTGGTGATTAGCACACTCACCTAAAGATCAAGAAACCTGAGCTCTACTCATAATTCTTCTGTGTATTTACTGTGTAACCCAATCTGTTCTTCTGCCTATAAAAATCACAATAATAGTACCCACTCCTGTAAAGTACTTTAAAGTTTCAGATAAAAAATGCTATAAAAACTAAATGCTATTATTAAAGTTTTTTCAATAAGCTGGGTATTAGCCAGAGGAACAGAAGGCTAGACACAATCCTTTGCCACCAGAAAGACTTTGCTGGAATGGAGGTTACAGTAAATGACAAAACATTTCAATCCTCACACAAACTTTTAACAAATTCCATCACCACTCTGACATCCATGTCATAGTGCTTTTTATAAACAGACACTGTCAGAGCCTGTCACTCTTCAGAGAGATTTTCTATTTTGGAAAAGAAAACTCTATTCAATACGACTCCAACATTTGCAGAAGCCTGCCAGGTCACCGGCACCTCAGTTTTAGAGTAGAATATCCTAGCAGACCATCCCCCAGGATATAAACTCAAAGCTGAATTTTTGGTTTGGAAGGCTACATAATTCATAACCTTACACAGGCTCCACATCTCCTAAATTGTGACTAGCTGAACCTCTCCAATTAGCCTGAAAACGATGTTTGCCCAAAAGGCTGTGTTAACCTGTGACCAGCATAGAGTCTGATGCTGTTTGGGAGATTGGATCTTTGTGTGGTTGAGCCTCTATCTAAAGGCTTGTCAGATAAAAACTGACAACACTGAGCTCAAACCAGCACAAAACAGCTGTAGCCACATTTTATTTGAAAACTTTGAGGAGGACAATGAGCCACTCTTCCACATGGCAGCACCCACCCAGAAAGTGGATGACCTGGATTCAAAGACAACAAAAAGAAGAGGCTGTCCACATGGTGCATGGTTATGCTGCAGAGCTCCTTGCCATACAACATCCTGGATGCCAAAACTTGCAATAAATTAATGGGGAAATTGGATGGTTCAGTGCAAAAGAATGTACTCAGGCTTACTAAACATGCAGAAATCACCAACTGTGGGGTTTTTCCATTCAGGCAGACATGTACTGAACAAGCTGCATTCAGGAATGTTTTAAAGAACTGACCTTGCAGGAAAGAATAACACCGGTACTGGCTTTGGAGAAAAACAAGATAACGAAAGTAACGGCAATAACAACTATTTTAAAATCAGGACAGCCCTTTGTAGGCACGGACAATAGCCTTTAGCCAATTAGTTTATAAGTTAATATCAGGTTCGAACCGTGTTAACCAATAATGTAATGCCATGTTTGTAACACTGATAAGAGAAAAGTATATATTCTGCGCTATCCGGTTAATAAAGGAGATTTTTCCTTCAACCGCATTGGCTGTTCATGGAGATCTCCAAGCCCGATCCGCAACAACCAACGGATCAGAAAGTACCTGTATTGCTGGAGGCTGAGACAATGTTTAAAAGATATGGCACAACATGTCTCCTCTACCTTAGGCACCCACTACTAATTGCTGTTGAAGACAGTCCACCATCCTACATGTACCTTTGGTTCTGGCTACAGGTCAACTCATAGGTTGTATTCTGCATCTGATGGAAACAGTTTTTATTTTATAATAATGCTTAAGAGAAAAAGGCCCTGGAGACATGTGTTTGCCTTAGCTAGTTAGGTAAACTAACTAGTAGCCTAAAATCAGTCTTTTTGTAACTTCTCTCTTTAGCTACATTATTATTCTATTCTTTGCCTAGCTTCTCAGCCTGGAGAAGAGAAGGCTCCAGGGAGTCCTAATAGTGACCTTCCAGTATCTGAAGGGGACCCACAAGAAAGCTGCAGATGGACTGTTTGCAAGGGTCTGTAGTGATAGGATGAGGGGCAATGGTTTTGAATTAGAGAAGAGTAGATTTAGATTGGATGTTAGGAACAAGTTCTTTACCATGAGGGTAGTGGAACAATAGAACAGGTTGCCCAGGGAGGTAGTTGAGGCCTCATTCCTGGAGACATTCAAAGTGAGGCTCTGAACAACCTGATCTGAGCAAGCTGGTGGTGTCCCTGCTTACTGCACAGGGGTTGGACTGGATGACCTTTACAGGGCCCTTCCAACCCAAACCAACCTATGATTCTATGATTCGATCAAACCAGAAAATATTTTTGATGTTCACAGACTTCTCACAGTAAGGGCGCCCTTCCTAAGGACAGGAACAAATAAAAATCTCTTCTGCATCCCAAGGGGTACTTAAATTATTAGGATAAATTAACCAGAATGGTACGATCTTAATTTCTCTATTATAGTTTCAATGATTATGAAATATTTAGTATTCTTTCTTATCTAAGAATGTCTTACTTGCTGTGTTTTGGACCAGTAATGGATTTATAAGTAAACAATAATTGATCCCACACAGCTAATAAATTCTCACAGCTTCTCTACATGAAGTCAGGACATGCAAGAGCAGAAATGGAAAACTCTTAAAAATTACTTCACAAAGTCTGAGTCATTTATATGCATATGGAATAGTAACTTTTAATTTTTCAAAAGCTTTATATTGTTGAAATAGAGGGTGTTTTTCAGTATAAAAGTACAGAAAAATCTATCCTGTCCTGCCCAAATGTATTTCCTTTGCAATTATTCCACTTTCAGTGCACAAAATGTACAGCAGTTACTGAATGGACTGCTACACATTTCCCCCCCAGCCTCCTTTTTCATTGCAGGATACCATCTCTCATTTCCAGGAACCTTTTCAAGTTTTATTTTAAATGTAGGATTAGTAATTTTCTCCAGAGCCTTCCTAAAGGATCACTGCATTGATCAGTGCACTGAACATTACACAAGCAATAATGATTTTTCTTCAAAACTCTCCCACTCACATCCTCCCGCCCTGCACAAGGAGGGGTACTACTTACTTGCAGAAAAAACAATCACAGGCTAAGATTCATCTATCCTAGTCAAATATCCCTTTGCCAGAACATTTTATTTCATTCATTGTTGTGACCAGTTGGAACAATAGCTTATTAGAAGCAGTTAGAAGCCACTCATTTTCTGGTCTCCTGTGTGAGTTTGCTAACCTGCAAGCCCTCAAAACAATCACTAGATTAAGGCCAGGCAGGCTTCTGCATCCAGCTCTCAATGCTATCTCAGGATGCTGAGTAGGCTGGCAAAGCTCTTCTGTTTTCTTTCTTGACTTGTTCAGCCTGTTCAGCAACCTTTTCTGCTTGCTGCTGTACTGTGTAGGCAGGGCTTTGAGGAAGGCAAGTGGTGTTCTGGCACTGCTGATGTCTAGATGGATTGGGCTCCTGGGAAGAACTGCCAGTCCCAAGGGCTGGGAGCTGGTTTGTACCCATGATAAAGTTCCACTGTGCTAGATGAAAAAAGGTAAGGAAAAACACTCGCTTTCAGGTTTGCTCTTCAACAGAGCCCTTCACCCACAAGTGGCTTGTAGTCACCAGTTGTTGTGTGTTACCTTCCTTAGTCAGGCCTTGAGTTGCAACATTACCTTATGGGAGATACTTCTTACTGTCCAGGTGACATTTTTTCTCAGCCCTCACAATACATGAGAGTCAGCAGACACAGACCAAATATCTATACATCCTAATTAATTTGAAAAGAATGGCATCTGCTATGGTGAATGAGTGATGGGCTAAACAAGGCATCCGTAGGCCGAAGAAGTATTGGATGTGACATATTTTGACAGCTTCTTGCAGGTCTTTGCTAGTCCTTGTCATACTGAAGAAAACCAGATCACACAGAGTGAAAAAGAATTTTCTAAATTATTTAAGGCCACAGATTTATATGTCACTTGAAGATCTGACCTAGGAGAATTACATTTCAAGAAAATGTATCCAAATTGAAGAGAACCATTTGAGTGCAGTTTGGTTACCTAAACTCAGGAAAAGAGGAAGTGAAAAAACAGGCCTTTGAAAAGATAAAATCTGTGTCTTTTGTATTTATTCTGAGTAAGGCTTACATTTTACCTCAGATAGAGTTTCAAATAAAATGAACATCCTAAAATTACCAAGAGTTTTATTTCACCTTTTATAAGATAATGTAGAGGTGTATATACAATTCATTGAATCATAGAATGACTAGGTTTGGAAGGGACCTTAAAGATCACGTAGTTCCAACCCCCCTGAATGGGCAGGGACACTTTCCACCAGACCAGGTTGCTCCAGGCCCCATCCAACCTGGCCTTGAACACTTCCAGGGAGGGGGCAGCCACAACTTCCTTGGGCAACCTGTGCCAGTGCCTCATCAGCCTCGCAGGAAAGATTTCTTCCCTAACATCTAACCCGTCAGTCTTAAATCCCAATAGCCATAAAGAGACTCAAAACAGACTGTGTCTTCATCTCTAGATGTATCTCATTGGACAGATGCATAAAGTCATAGGAGACACCTGTATGTGGCTTACATTAATATTTTCCTGGGTATTTCTAATGTTATCAAGAATGAGATTTTCATCTGAAATTATCTTTTCTCCTGTTAGTGAATAGACTTGGAGTGAAAAGGTGGATCACTTAAAAATACAATTAAAAAAAATTTAAAACCCTGACTGTGCTCCAGAATTACAAGAAGAAATAATGCTTAGTAACTTGTCTCCAACTTAAGCTGCTTCTCATGCACAGTGCATAAAGTCTGAGACAGGTCCAGGTAGAGAAAAGTGAAAAGCTGAGACCTTTTCACTGACCAGATAGACATTTTTAGTCCAGAGAAAATGTAATGCAGGGCAAAATAATGACAGAAATTAAAGAAAACACACATTAGCTCTAAAACTGTAAGGATCTTGCATGGCTCAGGAGACGTATGGGAATTTGCTGTGTTTTGATTGCTTTATCAAATTGCTGAAACTTATATTTTTCATGAATTTTTGAAAGCAAGAAGTTCTTGTTCTACAGATAAGGCATTACTGAGATGGAAGAAGACAAAAATTACAACAGGTTTTTAACACAGTCTTTGTTTTATTCTGATCTAAAATCCACAAAAGGTTTGATTTTCCCATTTTTTGTAGATGTCTGACAAAATGTGTCAGTTTATAGCTCAGAGTCCTGAATAAAAATTACTGAGGACATAAAAATTACATTGGAGGAGGATTTTGTGTATTTTTAATATATCAGTAGCATCAATGTAACTGCAGTATTTTACCGACTTAATTTTAATATTTTTCTCAGTGATTTTTAGAGCATTTTCTCTATTTCCTACATGTAGTTTTTCACAAGAGAGACTATTTTGGACACATGTATTAATCTGTGCCATGGCCATACTGTCCTTGTATGATAATGTAGTGTAAATTGATTTTATGGAATCTCTGAATGTCAGTTGTGCTTTATTCCTTGTTTACACTAAACACAAGAATTCACGAGTGCAATGATGCTGATTATCAAGCTGACTGTGCCTGAGCTGCCTCTGGGACTCATCCAGACAACCATTTCCAACTGTAGCTTCAAGATAAATACCCTGCAAGAAGGTGAACTGATTCTAGTTTATATCATGGAATTGAATTAAACGAATGAATGACACTTTGCCCTCATTTATACTGACTCATTTATGCACCAACACAAAAGGATTTAAGTGAAAGTGAAACGAATTTAACCAGTCAGTCATAGAAAAATAATTTTTAGTTGATATATCCAGACATATTTACATACCAATATCCTGTGAGATATCACATCTTAAAGCAGTGCTTTAAAGCGTGCAGGTTACCACCATATTCAATGGCCCTGCTCTTACATTAGATATGTATTAATATCCTACTGGGAGGCAAATTCTATATATACATTACTCCCTCAGTGCTATTTTCACATTGCATTTAAAAATCTTCATTTAAAGGCATGCAACAAATATTATTGAGCTGCTTCTACATTCTATTACAAGTAATATCCCAAAATAATCTTTGCAACCCCTACTACTTTTAAAGTCTGTATTTCTTCTGCTGCACTCATTCATGACACAACCATGCTATTGTGACATGTTCCTAAGTTGTGGTTATAGAAATTCCACTTGTGTAAAAGACTTACGTACTCTTCTAGGTTTCTTTATAAAAAATATTTAGCCATTGTAGAGGAAATAGGAAATCTTCTTCTATGTATCTTTCCAAAGGCTTTAGTGACACTTGTAAGACCAAAATTAACTGATAAGCACAGGCTTGGACATTTTTGTGCAGTAAATAAGGGGAAAAACACTGTCTAATTGTCTTACTCTGCACTGTAAAATGGCAGAAGGTGATTTGCATTCCAATTAAGTGTAAACTTTCAGTTAAATCCTGTTGGATCATAGATAATATCTAAATAGTTATTACCAAGTACTCACCATCTACTTTTCATTCAGAATGGGAACTTTTAGGTTTTCTATCTTTCATTCATCCAAGATATGCTGGTATCCTACAAAAACATTACTGTGGCTTTTTACTCCTTTTGACATTGAAAAAGTTATTGTGAAAAGAGAGAACAATATATGCCGATATTGTTTCATTGTTCTTTTATTGGAGCCAAAGGGTAAGTTGGGGCAAAATATTCAATTGACTCAAATGGAAGTGTAAGATAGGTCAGGCAAGGCTAGGCAAATCAAATATGAACACAAAGAATTGTATTCTTTAGCAGAGGGTTAGCAGAACTATGATTTCATCCTAAGATCTATACATTATGTGGTTCTGCTAAGACCCTTATCTGCATAGCCATAACTTAGAGTAGCTATTAATAAAGTAACCACTTTAAAGATGTTATTTCAGACAGTGGGAAGTTCCCTGCAAACGTGATTCCCTGCCATTCTTCCAGTAACACAAGAATATTTGTCAGTTAGAAAATATCCCAAAGAAAAGGGGAAATTTGCCATGCAAAACACATTAAAAAGTGGGAAGAAATTTTGAAGGGATATTGCTAGAACAAGAGCTGAGAATATGCATAGAGGACAATAAAATAATCATCTCATGCAAGAGGGATGAAGGTAGGATGAGCTCTCCTGTCTGACATGTTGAGTTGTGAAGCTTAAAAAAGGTGAGACAAGAATGGGTAGGGAATATATCACAGAAAGTCTAATATTTGACTTTTTGGACTCATAATTTCTGAGGACTTAAATGATGATTGTAAGAAAATTCTTCAAAGATATGAAAAAGTGCTTTGTTGCAGATCAGGCTGCATAGAGAGGCTACCCAGTGCCTTGTGTCGTCAGGCTTTAATTATAATTGCACTAAAGATACAGGCTTTGGTACTCCTGGTTGAAAAGAGGATAACTCTCCATAATGTGCTTTCAAAGTATAGACAGTGAACATCTGGAAGAGTTAAGATGAAATCAGGTAGCAGACGATGATGGATCTTTTGATTTATGATGATCACACCTGCCGGAGAGTCTCTAAACCTAGGTACTATACATAGGTAAAATGAGAAAGTGTTAATCCTCATGCTACGCCAGTACATCAATTTGTGCATCATTTTTCACTTTTATTACTCCTTGGCTTAATGTCCAGATTTAAGGAGTTCTACATTTATTTTGATAAACTAAAAAAAAATGTCAGAATAAATAAACATATCACATCCAGCAATATTTTGCCATGAATATACTGTTTGAATTATGTTTATTGTTCTAATGTATCTTGCACAGGGCTTTAAATTTTGTTGTACTCTCTGCATAGCAGTAAAGTCATCTCCATTGCAAACTTGTAACAGTAATGGATAGCACCCTTCCAGGGGTAGGCTTGTGAGAAATTTATTTCATCTCATGTTGTTCAGCCACCCAGTGAATGAATTTGTTTCTGTGACAGATAAGGATTGTACAAATCACTTTTTAAATTATTGTGGGACACCTCCAATCATTAGTAGGGAAAAAAAGGAAAATGTGGGATCTTGTTTTTTCTTATGTTTTCTTTAACCTTCCCAGTTCACGCTGTAGAAGAGTTAAAAGTGTTTAATTAGTAGTCATTAAGAAGCCTGAGAAACGCGGTTTAGACAGCCTTTTAGTTCCCCAAAGTCAAGATGGCTTTTTACTTAATTTTTTAGGAAGTGATTTGAGTCTTTTCTTCTAACCAATATGCACTGAAATCAATAAAGCTGGATTTCTGCAAAATATATTTCAACATCAACATTGCTAATAAAAAAGAGGCACAATTCAAAGTCTAATTAGTGAGTGCAGATCTACTGCAAAGATTTACTGAATAGGTTTATTTTGACACACTATGAGCACCTATTGACTTGAATCATCCACTCAGAATGCATGAGATGAAGTATAGGTGCACTCATGGGTTTGTGTTTATGCTATAAACAGGTTTGACTCATCAATACAAATACAAAGGCTGACAAAGATGAAAACATCTCTCTACCTGGGGAAGCTGTCAATTGGTTAGCCTATATTAAAAGATTTTTACACAGATGTGGCTTTCATAACACCGTATGTGGGCTTTTTCTGCCTTTCTGAGTTGGTGATTGTGCTTCAAAGTCCATTTTGGCAGCCACATATCAATGGCTTTGTGATGCTGTGTTGAACCATTGATCCTGCAAAGTGCGCAAGCTCTAACAATGAAAGAGGCATCATGTAGCTTCTTTCACACTTTCTCTTTTCAAAAGCAGAGAAAAAAATCTTTAAGAAAATATTTTCAGTATTTTCATTGAAGCACTTTTGAAAAGAAACCTTGAAAATTGTCCCAGAAAGAAGTAGGAAGGTGAAAGACATCCTCTAAATTTCATATTGCTGTTGACATCTAATATATTTTTTAGCATCTACCTGCCAAAACACATGTACATTAATTTAATCTGGAATTTAGAATTGTAATAACAATCTTCAGCCTCAGAAAAAATAAGTGTGAAGTGATGTAAGGAAGAAGCTTGTTACAAATACTTATTGCCAAGAAGAAAACAAGACTCGGTACTTCCTAATTTTAAGTAATGAAACAGCAGCATCTGGCTGCAGCCTTTGTGTACCAGGTGAACAGGTCAGCAGGAGGGACTGGCTCCTCACGGTCAGTTTGAACATGGGCTTCACCTAAGCAGGAGATATTTTCCTGATTTTGATTGCTGTATAAAACCTAAGACCCAAGAAGATAAGCATTATATAGACAAGCTTTAACACCATCTATCTTGACCCATTTTCTAATGCAAGAAGATTTAACCACAGAATACAGTGAGATTGTGTATGTGCATCTGTATGTGAGAGAAAAATTTAATCTTCTTTCCTTCAGCTCTGCAGGTGCTGCAGGCCTACTCTAGTATTGCTCTGAAGGATTAGCCTTAGCTGTTCTGCAGCATTTCTAGTAGCACAGAAATGCCCTGATCTTAAATGAAAATCTGGACTCTGATCTAATGTTTGTATATGTGCACGCCACTTTGGTAGTACCAGTGAAACTGGATTTGCTGATGAAATATGGACAAGCTGTGCCAAAAATCTCTAACGATTATTCTTACCATAAATCTTGCTTTGCAGCATTACTCAATGCTGTTTTCAGTTCCAAATTAACAAGATTATATAACTCAACATTTTAGGTATGACAGCATTGTGCCCACCCTTGCTAATGAACTCCCTGCAAATTTGAAATTGGGGAGGAATTAACCTCACAGATCTTCCAGATATGAATGACTTATAGACACAAAATGGTGGCACACATCAAACTTCAAATGCAGGGTTCTGCCATAACAAAAACAAGGGATGTAACCTCCCAACCTTCATTCCTATCTTTAATCTGTGTTTTTGTATCAACAGTACCTTGCTTGCCTTCAAAGCAATTACTCTTCTATTTTCTAGTAATATTTAGTTGTGCTAAAAGTACTTCTTTGAACATTCTTTTGTTTTTTCAAGGCAGAAAGTGGTTCCCCTCTTTTAGTTACTTGTTCTGAGAGTACTTTTGTACTGAAATATTACCTGACGTTCCACATATGGAACATGGGAGAGATCCCACAATATAGAAAGAGCAAGCAGCGTTAATTAATTAGTTGTAAAGGCAACTAAGCATAATAACTAGAGAATGCATTCGTAATAGTGAAGGCAATGCAATGCTTTGATGTGTCAGTGTTTATCTTGTGTCAACTCGGCAGCAGAAATTGCCTTTGCATGCAAATGGAGCTTTTTGCAAAAATGAAGGAAAATACATTCAGCTCTGTAAAATGCTGTCGTTCTTATTGACTTTGCAATGGGACATACAGTTATTTCACAAATTTCATTAAGACTCATCAGTTCAGGCTGTTATTTGAGCCCTAAAATAAAGCCTGACTGTAACTCTGTTGTCTTTCCTTTGCAGATCTGGCATTTTCTCAACCCTTGACAGATATTCAAGTTTTCTTCACAGTTTAGTACATTTATCTTCAAAACTGGCTCTTTTGCTGCAGTTTTTCTCCACTGTGCTCCATTAAAAGTCTATTATGTGATATTCATCTATTCTAATATTCTTCATTCCCCAATTTTCTGAAAACTGCAAGAGTATGTAAAACCCTCCTGTTCTCCAAGAAATCCACATGACATGATTTAGATGGGAGACCTGTAAAATTAATACAGCATTGTTCTGTATTTTATTAACATAACTGGTGACTCAGCCTCATTCTACCATATTTTGCCAACAGAATCTTAAAGTGTTTGTGGTAATTATTTTTGGGACTCCTGTTTTGTTAAATCTTCCCTCACCCACCCACCTGTACTGTCAGGAAATTGGGTTTGTTCTTTGTAGATTGTGCTTGAAATTGTAACCACAGGGATCAGCCAGACCTGTGATCCCTTCTGGTAAATTCATATTTATATCACATCTACAGCAAACACCTTTGATATTTTGCATCTCATATATTTGAAATTTTTCTGGGGACCAAGACAATCATTCCAGCATTTATATTCTAAAGATATATTTCCATGCCATTTTTTCCTCACTGTGCAGTTGCAGTTTCTCTGGTGACCTTAGCTTTAACCCCATATATTCATTCCTTGCTTGTACTGATATTCTTCACCCTGCATACTTTATGTAATTTAATTTAGCACAAATTATGCTGTATTCTAATACAGCTATCAAGAACTTTAAGCTCTTTAAGCTTTTTTTTTTTCTTTTTTTTTAACTTTGTAGTATATAAAGGACAGGATCTTGGAAGTTCTAGGGACTTCCTTTATCAGAGAAATGTGAAAACCACACCAGATTTAGAGATTCTCCACCCATTTTAAAATACAGAGGTGCTAATGTCTCTTGTTCCTCACAAATATTCCCACAAAATATATCCTGGATTATATTTTCAATGAAGTATAATTTTCTGGCTGTTTTGAATGGAAATGAAATTATACAATTTAAAATTCTGTGAACAGATTTATATTGCTGAACTTTGTCCTGGTTATTTTCGTTTTCTTTTTGATATATTGATCACCTTACCTCACTCTGCATGTAATAATTTATTCAAGGAAATAATTATTTTTCCACAGATTCAGAATTTTCTAAGCCTACTGATTTTTCTACAATACACTATTCTGATGTTTAATTTTCATAACTGTACGCAATTTTCCAATACATAGGATTTTAATTAAATTGTTATTTCATATCTAAAATCACAAAAATGCCCACAAATAAAGAAGTTATCATATTAAAAGGCTAGGCTTAGCAAACAAAAGTTTAGCTTCTCAATGTCAGTTTAGATTTCCTGATACACTGGTTTGGTTAAATGCCCATTTCTCTTCTTCTGTTGCAGAAAGACTTCTTGTGATATCACTGACAATTCTACATAAGAAATGAATGTAGAATATTATTCTGCTAGGTACCTGGTCCTTCAAAAGGTTATGTCTTTTGAAAAGCCATGACTGTATTAACATTCCCTAGTATTTTGCCCAGCCAGAACCATGGCATATGAAAACATCAGCAATTTCATTTTCTATTTTTCTAAATGCGAGTCTTAATTAGCTGAAGGCAGACTTAAAATAAGGGATCCTGTAAAGAAACAACTGGGGGATTCTCATGGCATTTAATAAAAACTTTGCAATTAAAACTCAAGTTAGAGCAGGAAGAGCTAAAGACTTGGAGATAGATAATGTACAGTTTAAGTAGTGCCACCACTGAATCCCAGTTACTTGGAGAACCAGAGATCTCTGAGAAAGGGGCAGTTAGAAGACCTGTTAAATTTCATTAATTGTATTCATTCATGCATTATGATAATGGTTGGTTCTCAGGCAATATTAAGCCTCTTCCCTATAGGTACATAACTGCTAGTTTTTAGCACTGCTAACTAAAGCAGGTGTGAGTATATAATACCACATAGTTGATGCCATATGTATAGAATTGGTGTGTAGAGGCCATAAAGAATTCTCCTCTGCTTGCCATATGTTTATGTTCCTATTTTTTTCTTGCTGGTCTGAGCAGGAGGTCTCACATGACCCACAGTCTCCTAAGATCATTTCACTGTTTGTCCACCATTTTTTCTTATTTGGGTGCCTCCTATGTGCCCCTACACATATTTTTTTTGCTCTTTTTGGGAACACATTGTCCACATGCTTAGGTAAGGTATTTCCATATTGTGTGTCATTATAATACCATAAAAAACGTTGGTCCTGTTTCCATTTACACTATTATAGTGTCTGTTCAATCTAGGTTTAAGGAAACATATTATTCATTATAACATGTTTGGTGTACTTACAGGTGTCACTGCTTTGGTTGTAGCAGTGAGTCCTTACTAAAAGTAGTTCATTGGTTGCCCTGTATGTTTTCAATTGCTTTCCAAAATATGCTAATTCATTTCTCCTTTCATCAGTCTCATTCCTTTAAAACAACCTTCTACCTGCCTAATAAAGTATTGTCATACTGAAAATTAAAGAAAAAAGTATTTAAGAAATAAAGCTGTGGCACTGTTAAAAGCTGGATTTGTCCCTGTGAAAAACATTTGCTTTTCACTGAATTATGCAAAATGAGACTGGGTGAGGATATCAGAATATTTGGTGTATATTTTTGCAGTAAAAACAAGACCATTTTTATTATATAATTGAGAATGGATGCTTGTCTCATTTTTTTCGTGAAGATTTCAATGATGAAACATCTAAAACATTCCTAGGAAAAGTTTTCTTGTATCCTGTAGACTTAAAACACTAGCTCATTCTGTTAATCTTGCCATTTCAATAATTTCTTTCATGTTTTCACCACATGCAATGTGAGGAACATTTATTACCTTCCACTTTGAAGCTACCCTTGCAAATTAGAAGACTACTATTAATTTGGAAATAGTCACCTGTCATTATTTATTATTGAAATGAAAATAAATTTCCTTCTTCTTAAGTTTATTTACATAACTGAATTAATAATTATAACAGTAAAGTAACTATATTTTGTTTCACCAAGAAATTTAAAGTAAGAAAAAATGACCAAATAAACAACCACCAACTGACTATCTTGAGGAGGTCTGATTGCAAAGAAAGAGCAAACAGGGAATAAATTAATCAAGAGAAACAGTGAATCAAACCAAATTGTATTCTTAGTAGAATTTACAGATATATCTTAGTTAACATGAGAGCAGAATTTTTTTCCAGGGTGTAGCAGTGAATCTTAATGAGGTAGATTAGCTGAGACAAACGTACAGCTGTGTCTTCCTGGCATCTGTGTTTTCTGGATTTTTTATGTTGGCCAATACATCATGAAACTGTATAATTTTGTTTATACTTGAAAGTTAGCCAAACATTAGACTGTCAGACCACTTATATTTGTCCCAGAGAGGTAGTTTTCCTTTGATTCCAACAGTCTTTACTTACAGACATCAAGGGATACATTGAAAATTGCTCTCTAACAAATTATCTACCATGCTTAACAGCTGGGACACAGAAAGAGACAGCAGTTTCTGAAGTTAAAAATAAACAAATGCACATAGCGGGGACATCAACTTTAATTTTATTGAATGTCTTTTTAAGACATTTTGTCAACTTTTCTGTAATTCAGTGCAGCAGCAGCCAATTGTAAACTCAGCTTGCATATAAAATATCTGAGGAAAAGAAAAGATATTCACATGCACACTTGGAAATTAAAGAAATATTCTTCATGGGTTTGACACTCTCTCTTATAATACTAAAACCTCAGGAATAAAGGAAGAAGGAAAAAGAGATTAAGGAATTGAAATAATTATATTAACATTGTATTTTAATATTACTGCAACAAATTTTCCTCTGCTGAAAATCTCAGCTCTATAAGATCTTATAAAATGATAAATGGAACACACATTAATAAACAGGCTGAAGCAGAGGAGTTTTTCATTACTCTGAGTTATGCAAAGTTTTGTACAAATTTCTTGCAATGGCAAGGCCATGTTAATGGAAATGACACTCAAAATTAATATTTTAAGTTCCTAATCTGTCCTGTATTCACTGGAGAGAATCTGCAGAAGTTTCAGATTCTTTTGGAAGTGATTTATTATTTCTTTAACCAAAATACATGGAAATACCCGTACTGGTTTTCTTCATAGTAGCTTGTGTGGAGCTATGTTTTGGATTTGTAAGGACAGTGTTTTAGTTACTTCTGAGCAACTCTTTTCTCCTTTCAACATCATCCCACCAGTGAGCAGGCTGGTGGTGGGCAAGAGGCTTGGAGGTGACACAGCTGAGAGAGCTGACCCCAACTGCCAAAAGGGATATTGAAAACCATGTGACATCATGATCAGCATATAAAGCCAGGGAAAGAAGGAGGAATTCAGATTGATGGCATTTGTCTTCCCAAGTAACCATAACGAATGATGGTTTTCCTGGAGATGGCTGAACACCTGCCTGCCAAAGGGAAGTGGTGAATGAATTCCTTGTATTACTTTGCTTGCACAGGTGGTTTTTCCTTTACCTATTAAACTGTCTTTATCTTAACCCATGAATTTTCTCTCTACTCTTCTGATTGTCTTCTCCATCCCAGCTGGAGGGGAGTGAGTGAGCAGCTGGGTGGAGCTGAGCTGCTGGCTGGGATTAAAGCACAGCAATACCATATCCCAAAATAATAAAATTTATGAAAACTTACATCTGTGGAGTGCCTGCAAGGCATGGCCATGAGAAGCAAGGGAGGCTTTTTTTAAATTACAGTGTTGGAATGGGAAGTAGTTTCACCCTCAGCAATAAAGCTGCCATTCCCTGCTACTAATTTGGATTTAGTTCATGAAATAATTTGGTTTAATGGTCCTGGAGTTTGGAGTCTATTCACAAAACAAACACAAAATGTGAAATTGCAGTGCATAGTGTAAAATTTCTCTCAATATGTCTCAGCTAAGATTTACATGAACTACCTCCAAGGGTAACAGGATGGTTTCTCTCTAGACCCCTCCAATCAGCCTGAGAGTCTGCAGTGAATAACAAGGTGACTACAAAGGATGGTTTTGGTTTTGTATTTAGGTAGTGAAGTGACACTGAACAACTTCTTCCAGTAACGCATACGTATATCTCATTTACATATATGCATACATTCATGCATAAATATATGTATGCGCATATATATACACACACACACATGTATGTTGGGAACAAATGCATAGACACATGCACACAAACCCCCCTGTATGCACACCTTACTTGTATGAAATTACTGGGGAAATAAGAAACATTATATTTTAACATCATAATGGGGATTTTTATCCTCAGTGGATGTCAGAGGTACTTGTTAAAAAAAAATGCTATAGAGGGGACTTATCAAAACTGTTTATTTGAGACCTGTACAGGTAAATTTTTACTAAAGTTCAACAGCCAAAGAACAGCAGAAATGTTTTTGTGTAAGACAGCTTTAATTAGCAATGTTGGAAAATCTTGGATTATGAAAATTGTTTTGTATTGCATTATTTATCTTTATTGGTAGACAAAGAGACATTAATTTGGAAAAACTAAAAGCCCAAGAGGAGAATCAGCCTAAGCTATATAAGCTTGCTATTGAATTACACAGTCCAGACAAACTAATATCTTTTGAATTACATGGCAGAATGTGGTAGCAAGTACTTATTGTAACTTAAGTTGGGCTCCATTGCTATGATCATGAGATGCAACATCTCATTTTTAAGAGGGTTTGAGGGCAGCAGATAAACATATGGACTTATCCTGAATACAGAAATGTATGCTCATAAAAGGTATTTACTGTTAGTGTCAATAAGGACCACAACACCATTCACCTATAATCATTATTAAATTTCCAGTTAATCAGTAAAAGTTTGGTGCCAATTGTCCTAGTTATTTTAAATGGCTTAAGTGCTTGAAGTATGATTTGTTGCTTGTTTAAAACAAAATTTAATCTACCACTAAATTACTTGCCTTCTTGACTCAGGTTTCATTAAGCAAGTATACTTATGACATGAATGATCAAAATGTAAAGGATTTAAGCACATTTGGCAACCATTTACTCAACAATGTAAACATCAAGTTATTGTTACTTAACAAGATGAATAAAAAGGTCAAAAATGTAGAGGACAAACACATAGTGGAATTAACCTGTATTTTGTATTACCCAGATCTAGAAGGCCATTTGTCTTGACAAGAATGACTTTATTCTGTTCTATTATTCATTTAGCTGTCTGAATAGAAATGAAATTGGATTTCCTTATAGAATTGTTGATTTGTTCAGAGGTTAAGTTCAAATATTTGTTTAAAATTAAACCTGGAGCATAAACATTTTTCATTTCAGAGGACTGTACTTGCTTTTTTGTTAGTGTATTTTATTCAGAAATGCTCTACTATTGCTAAGTAATTTGAATGTATTTTCACCTCTGTACTGAGTTTGGTCAACAAGAATTTGTAGCTGGAGGGATACAGGGTTGGTGTCTGCTAGAAGTTTCCCCCATGTCAAAGAGAACCAATGCCAGCCAGCTCCAAGACTGACCCACCACTGGCCAAGACTAAGCCCATCAGTGATGACAGTAGGACCTCTGAGATAACACATTTAAGACAGGTGGAAAAAAACCTGTGCAACAGCTCCTGCAGCCAAAAAGAGGAGTAAGAACATGTGAGAGAAACAACTGATCAGAAACCCAGGTCAGTGAAGAAGGAAGTGGAGAACTTGCTCCAGATACCAGAGCAAAGAACCAGAAGGCTGTGATGAGGCAGCTTGCACACCTGCAGAACATGGAGGTCCGTGGTGGAGCAGATATTCTCCTGAAGTCCCTGAAGGACCCTGCAGGTGAATGCCTGATGGAGACTGTGATCCCCTGGAAAGCCCACACTGGAACAGGCTTCTGGCAAGATCTGTGGACCTGTGGAGAGAGGAGCCCAGGCTGGAGTAGGCTTTTTGTTGGGACTTGTCACCCTGTGAGTGACCAATACCAGAGAAATCCTTTTCCTGAAGGACTACACCCTGGAGAAGGGAGTCACACCTGAGCAGTTTTTGAAGAACTTCAGCCCATGGGAAGAAATCATGCTGGAAAAGTTAATGGAAAACTGTCATCTGTGGGAGAGAGCTCACGCTGAAACAGGTGAAGAGTGTGAGGAATCCCCCCCTCTGAGGAGGAAGGAGCTGCAGAAATGGCTTGTGAGGGACTGACTGCAACCCCTATTGTCTGTCCCCTTGCACCAGTTCAGGGGAGGTTAAGAATTTCCTGCCTGAAATGTTTTCATGATTACAACTTCCATAAGAGGTCAGGGCAAAGATCTCTCTAGCACAGTATCCCAGTGGCCAAACATAGATATTAAGAGAAAAAACTAGGAGAAACAGGGCAAGTCAAGACTGCTCTTCCATCTGGCAAAACCTTTCAGTGATCAATGTATCACTTTTAGTAATCAAACTCCAGGCCTTTGCTCCAGAAAATTCTCTTTTATATTTTTAAGCCATTTAGACCTTTGACTTTCTTGATACTCTCAGTTAAGGAGGTCCACAGTACAATAATGAATTGTATGAAAACAATATTTCCCTTTGGTTTCTCAAGCTATACTGCTATCACATCGGCTTCTTGAGGCTACAGGTTGGATGAAACAAAATCACATCTTGTCTGCAGACCTCAGTTTTTCCCTTCTGATTGAACAACAAATGAGAAGAGGTAGGTTGTTTTTTTTCCTTTTTAAGCCTTTCTACTATCTTTGACTCTGTTGGCCATATATTTGCATTGATCCTTTTGGTTGATTTCCTTATTCTTCCAGCTGCATTACCATGTAGTTTATGTTAGTTTCTTCCATCATTATTTTTTCTGTCATTTACATACACTTCCGTGCTTACTTGCTGCTTCTGTACCTCCTTTATATCATTATATGATCCTTGACTAAAATATCTGTAGAACAGTATGATTCACAGTTTTACAGACTCTCCACATATTACTGACTCACAAAGTTGATGATGTCTCTGATGTTCTGGTTCTAACATAGATTTCAGGCACTTTAGTTTGCTGTCTACCACACTGCTTGGCTCTCTTCTTTCTTCCTGGTATTTCCATCTGAGTAATGGCAAACTGGTATTTCCCCTCTCTGGTTTCAGATGTGCTATCTTTTAGCAAATGTTAATGCAACTGGAAAAAAAGTTTTTCAAGTGTATTTTATTTGCAGTGTTTTGCCTAGAACAGACAACAGCTAAAGCACCACATAAATTCATGTCTAGGTTTCTATGAAAAAAAGAAATAGTAAAAAATACTCCATTCAACTAATGTACTTCCATGTACTTCATGGATTTCACCTCAGGTTTATTCTTAAAACGCCTCTTTGCGTATTATTGGAATTAACAATAAAAAAAATATGTACAGGTGTATAAGTTTAAAAGTATGAAAACTACTAGTAACAAATACTTTTCTGTCACCTTTCTATTTATTGTGACTTTTCCGAAAGGCAGACAAGCTGTGTTTGTTTGCTCACTGGTTTATTGTTTGGGGTTTTTTCTAATTTTTTTAGGCTATACAAATAGTTGAGCTTGAATGTGAAAAAGAAAGCAGCAAACAGAAATACACCCTAACAGAAGGTGTTGGTTTAAATGTTGATTAAAAAAAACTTCACTCTCCAAATGCACAAATCATGGTACTATGAAAGCTGACTCAAAGTACTGTAAAAAAAGGAAGTCTTGTGCATACAAACCCTTGAATGAGCACATTTGTGTCCTCAGCCTGCATTGGACTGTGCAGAGCTGGGCTCCTAGCTGCTCACAAGTCACTGAGCTGTGCCAGAGAGCTCCCTGCACCACCACCTTTGAACTGAGGCCTTCAAAGGTTCCACTCTGCTTGGAGACCAAAAGAAAAAGGTAGCATCATGTCAGGAACAAAGACACAAACTGTTGGGTCATGACCTTGTTTTGAATTTCATACATAATATGTATAAAAGGAAGTGAAGGTCTCTGCAAGAGCAAGTAAAACAACTTAGAGATCCTCATCCCTTTAACAGGATTTTTTTTTTTCTAGTTCATTATCCAAGTGTAACTAAGAAGGAAAGTTGGATATTTTAACACATTTTCTTGTAAACTGATATCCATGTGTATATATATCTAAGGTTATAGCCTCTTCTATCAGGGTTGTATATAGTGTTTTGATTCTTATTTTTATTGTTTTAGTGTTTTGATTCTTATTTTACACTATTCCCAATGGGAAATATATATCCCTTTTCCCTATGACTGTGGAAGAGTAAGACTTTACTGACACTCCTGGTGAGTGTCTTACAGCTATGATAGGTGTGAAGAAGTAATGAGTGGTCACCTGGAGTGAAGGTGTTCAAAAGTCCCGGTGTATCATCTAAACAAATAAACAAGCACAACAGGAAAAGCTTTTTGAAAAGCTTTTTCAGGCAGTTTACTGCTGGTAATATGACCCTTTTATCCATGGGCTTCCCTAGCCGAAACTCATTTCTCTCACTACATTGTCTATAAAACACTCCTAAGGATGCTTCTCACTAGTTCAGGGAGTTTCCATTGAGAATGTGAGACATATGCACTCCATCCTTGCTGGTGACTGTCAGAAAACGACTCCACAACTTAGAAAGTTATAGAGAGGGGTATGTTTATTCAGCGCTGGGTGCATGAGGGGATAACTCCTCCAAAATCCATGCACACCAATCTCACAATTGGGCTTTTGTTATATACACTGAAGTTTTACATATTCATTAGATTTCACAATATGCCTATATATATGCATTGCCTGCTTCCGCTTCATATTAAAATTAGCCCCAAGAGTTCATTTTCACAATCTCCTCCCTCCTGTGTTTGCATAGTGTCTCCTGGTGGTGGTCGTGGGGGTTGTGGGGATGAAGAAAAAATGGAGCAAAGGTCTTTCTCTGGGAAAACTTTTCACCTCTTCTTCTCTGGGCATGTGCATTTCTTCAGTCTCCAGCCAAGCCGACAACGTGTTCTGTTTCTTATCTCAAGGTTGCTATAGTTATCAGTTTAGTACATATATTTCTCTTATAAGGTGATGAGTGCCCAAACAATTTCTTAGCTTCTATTAAACAAGCATTCTGTGTTAGCTTCTATCAGTTCAATGTGACCCCTGGACAATTACTAGAAGGCATTTTATATTAACCCTTACATCACTGGTAGCTAATTTTAGCTTATCATGCTCCATTACTTTCCTAATAATGGTAGAGGACAACCCACTTCTCTGCTGCATTTCTCCATTTGATGATCAGGCACCTTGGTTGTGCCTTACTAAGGCTTTCTGCTCTCTGTCCCATAACTCCTAAAGCAAGTAGCATCCTGCAGTCCAGCTATGCAGCTCACTGTGAGCCCTGAGACTTTCATGAACCTCACCATGTCTGGAGCATTCCCAACTAGGAAGCAAATCAAGAAGAGCTTATTAGAAGCCCTTAATAGAAGATATCCCCATCTACCTTTTCATATTTAAACAGTGAACCCTTGAATTAAAAATATTATTATGAGGCCAAACTGTTCACACTTGGAATTCCAGTGTGAAGTCCAGTCTTTTTTTGAGTTGCACTTTTATTTTAAGTGGTAGAGATCTCAGCATGAAAACCAATTTTTAGTTTGTTTGGGTTTTTTTAGTACTGAGTTATAGCTTAAATATACCTATAATAAACAAACAAAATTAAATGCATTATCTAGAAAATTAGAAAGTACTACTGAAAGCATCACCAGGAGACATTAAGCTCCATACTGTCATAAATATACTGTATTTTCTCAATTTCTTACAACAAAGGTGACTGTAACAAGCTAGCTGAGACTTTAGAAGTTGGATTAGAAATCCTTTTATTGTAAATTAGTCAAATCAGGTGAGGCAGTGCCAAACTGTAATAATGAACACAGTAGTTATTAATGATTAATTAATATTCTTCCTATTTCCACCTTCTTTTTTTTTCATTGAGTCAAGTGATACATTAACCTTTCAAAAACTGCAAAAAGAAATATGTGAAATACATAAAAGTCATACAGTTTTTAAATTTTCTTTCACAGATGTCAAAGTCAATACAATATTTTCTTTGTAGTATTGCTGAGTATTGTGAGAATACGTGTTCAGTTTATCCTGCTTAACATAAGATGTGGAAACACAGCACTGTTAATCTTGAATATCTTCTTTATACAGAAATTTATTAACATTAAGATAGAAAGAGTGCACAGTAACCTTGATGCAAATTGAGGATTGCTGTTAACAAGTAGCCCTGTGAGTATCTGAAAAAAATTAACAGCTTTTTACTATGGGTTTCTTTCTCTGGCTTCTAAGTATATTCAAGCTCCAGCTGAAGCTTTCTTGCATTTGGGTGACACAGTTCTCCTTTCAGTGGATTTCCTGGTGAATTGATAAGGGTTAAACACACAAACCACCTTTTCATGTTAATAGGATACCTTCTCTCCAGCTATAAATCTGTCATCGTTAAAACGTGAAGTTCGTTGAAACTGTCAAATCAGTTCAAATACTAGTAGGGAAGACAGAAAGACATCTACACTATGCTTTCAAGACAGAGATACCTACACCATGCTTTCAAGTACATTTCATTTCCTTTGGAAGGCAGGATAAAGTTTTACTTAATAAGAATTCTCAATAGAATTAAGTTTCATATTCATCTGTGTATTTATTATTGCATTGGAGTTACAGTAAGATAAATGTTAATCAAGGTAAATGAATAAAATGTATACACATTATTCTACTGAAGAACAACAGAATTGTGTTATTTAAAGCCTTAGTGTTTGAGATGAAAGTGTTTCTCCACCTGAAGGAAAATAATGAAGACAAAACCTTTTGAAGTGAGATTTCTGCTCTGCTGTATTCTTGCAAATAGGTCAAGGAACTGAGATTTATTTCAGAACAGAAAAAACATGCAGAATGAACTGGAAGCCATGAAAAGGGTTCGCAGGACAGAAAATCTATCTGCTCTGTTCCATGTACCTGTTGATCTTACATATCAACTGTCTTTATTTGTGTCCTTAGACCACCACCAAGTAATTAGGTTTTCAGTTTGATACTACCAGAAAGATTGTATTATGGGAAGAATCTTCCTGCAAAAGTAATGCCTTCCACATTTTCGGTAGGAGGAAAATAAACTGGAAAAAAAAAGGCCTCTGGGTGTCTTCCTGGGCATGTGTTTTCCTGTTACCTTTGTCTGCATCACATATCCCTGCTCAGACACATCCACTAGCAATCTACTTCAGACAGCAAAATCTGCAATTCATTCACTAATATTAAGAAGACATAATTAACAGTGTAACCTTATTTCCAAATGTTTGGGAATTTACTCCACTTTGTAAAATTCAGTAGTTTTTGTATCCCTCAGGTTTTGTGCAACATAAATTCTAAATAGTAAGAGCATATGAAGGATTGTTTTTCTTTTGTAAAAGAAAAACAAAAAGATTAAATTCCATAAGACTACTTCTCAATTATTAACCAATTTGGACAGTCATTGTGAAAGAAGAAATACTCTAATCCTCAGTTTGCGATTTGCAAAATTCATGAGGTATTTGTGCTGAAACCTGGTTGCATCCAGATGATCCAAGACTCATGTACTGCTTGCTTGGAAATAGATAGGAAGAGCATTTGAGCAGCAGTAACTACCACTTATCCTGGATCTTATATCTTTGTCTTTTTTTTTTCTTTAACACAATCAAGAAATATTTGTAATCAATTTGATTTGGCATTACCAAAAAAAACCTCAACCCTTCTTAAGGAAAACAAACAAACAAACAAAAAACCCAAGATGAAAACATAACAGCAAAGCAAAGTAAAACAAAAACAAGGCAGCTTTTCAACCAGACTTTGAGGAGGTTGGTAGGAAGGTGGGTCATGCTATCATTTTCATACAGATGCTGGGTCACCTCTCTGTCAAAAAAAGTCTGTGAACACAATGACATTAATTGAAGTCTCTCCTGACTGAATGTGTTTATGAGCAGCTACTGAGCCTGTGACAGCAATTTTACAAAGCTAGTTAAAAAGCAGGGACCCCTTGACAAGAATATTGTGGCTTATAAGACCCTCTTTCATAATCTACAAGGCCTTTGAAGCCGTAGAAGGAGAAAAAAATAAATATTTGTTTCTAGGTTATGTTGCACAAGCAGCATCAGCCTTCCTGAATCATGGGTAAAAACTTTTTTCTTTCTTTCTGACATCCATCTTCAGGTCTTTAGAACAAGGTAAGAGATTATTTCAACCAGAAACACTAAAAAATAGGAGTCTGGAGTCTTTGGGGACAGCCCATAGATTTGAGCATTTCAAAGCATTCTAGTAGAGATTTTCCTTCAAGTCACCTGTTTTTTCCATCTCAAAAGGGTAAGAGGGAAGAGATGACCTTTGATGAAGTTGCTCTCTTTTATTTCTTTAGTTCAAACAAAGACTCCAGGCCTTTGAGCTGCACTGGTTTCATTTTTTTATTTGTGGAAAATGAAGATGTGAGGTGAGTTGAAGGCATACAGAGAGAATTTTCTGACAGTTATTTAAATTTGAGGGCCTTAATAGGAAACAGTTGTTACTGAAGATGGTTTTTGTATATATAAAAAGTGTGCATGGTATTAATGTATTAAAAACTGAAAATAAACAAAAAGATACTGAACTGTAGACACTACAGGATTTTACTCTGAAAAACACTGGAGACCTCATCAATGCACACTTCAGAATGGCTACTGCTCTTAAGTAATTAAGAAGTAATTAGATGTCTCTAATACAATTAAAATTATGAGCAAATAATTGGGCACATTATCTTATTTTTGAATATAATTCTTTTTGTGGAACATGTTATCAATATGAAAAAAACCCAAACATTTAACTTTCCAGTGACCTTGTCATTCAAATTTGATTAAATCTCTACTGCAGTTTCATTTCCTGACGTGCCCATTACTGCTTGGGAAGATATATTATAATTATCTGACAGAATCAGAATTGTTTAAAAATAAATTCTTGCATTTAAATGTAAAATATTGCCTTTACCTCATCATGGAAACCTTGGTACTGAATCCTAAGCAGGAAAAACCAGTCTCTGTGTTCAACCAGCAGTGCAGATGACAGCGTATGATTATCAAGAATGCATATGGCTACCTTAACTTAGCCACTTCAGGTTTTTTTGTATAAAAATGGGATACTAATGACAATGAAGAAAGGTATTTACATCAGTTGCTTCATAGGAATATTAAACAAAATACAAGCACTTGGCTGGAGTCTAAAAATCACAAAGTGCACGTTCATTGTGACTGCTTCTACACCAGGCAAAGAAACCAAAGAATTATCCACACTTAAGGCAAGTGTTTGCTAACAGAAATTTATTGCAAATAGCTCTGCTTCTTACTATGCTCATGACTCCAAATCCTCTGCAAGTAAGAGCAGAAAGGTTTGAAATCATGTTCCAAGACTTGTAAATAGGAAATGAGGAATCACAGAGAAATTATTCCTTACTGAAATTTGGCAGCTGAGGATCAAGAGACCCAGAACCAACTTCATGCTTCTGTCACCTTTATATTTATGTGGATTTGAAGTATAGGAGAAATGTGTCCAAAATGCATGATATTGCATTGAAATGACAGTGTAATTATATCCTTAGAACTGAGAAGGGGTCAAAGTGGCCTTGGAAAGTTCTGCTGTGTAAGGTAGCTCACAGGAAGAGATGCAGGAGAACTCTCATCTGTTACATAGTGACCCAACTTAATATTCTGGAACATTTAAAGAAGATTTTTGCTGCAAATAATGAGCCAGAATTTTCTTATTTGTGTTGAGCTGTTTGGATTTTTTTTGTCTTGGAACTTTATTTCCATTTTCATAGTCAAGAATGTAAGACTTTATTTTGCTAGAATAAAGAGATTTTCTCCTTTAATCATGTTTGAGTTTAAAAGGATCTCAGGTACAATGGCGAAGAAAAAGCAAAGTATACCTCTTGAAGCAACAGTAGTCTTTTTTTCATAAATTGGCTGTGGAGTGCAACCATAAAGAAAAAAGAAACAAATGTAATGTATGAATTGGCAAAGACAAAGTCTGCAGAGAATCAGTTTCTCTTCTGTACAGAGAAATTTAGACCAGATTTCTTCTGCTCTGGGGCAATATATATTGAAAACTTTCTATTGATTTATAACAGCATTTGAAACAAGCATTTAATGTTGATTAGGCATGATATCTGTGTTATACTGATGTCAAGTATGAAATGCTGCTGAAGTAATCAAAATAAGTGCTTTTGTCCTTTTCTCTCTAGAGACCAGACATCACTGGCCTATATGCTACAAAAATCATAACTTTCAATATAATATGTACTTCAATGTCATCTAGATTCAGCATCAGACCATAATCCAGTCACACTGTTGTACCATATCTGATAGCATGATACATTTTTATATATTCTTTTTCAAGGATTTCAGTTATTGCAAATCATATTAGAGTAACATTTTCTCATGCTTATATTTCATATTAAATACTATTCAAGCCTATCAAGATATTTGGCTTGAAAAATCAGTTCTGAATAATCTACCCTTCAATTATGAAGGTGCTTTTTTATCCTGCAGTATTTATATACACTACTTAGATTATTTAATGCTCTTGAATTGCAAGAATTTCTGATCCAGAAAGAGGGAAGCATGTAGTCACACATAACAATATTAGAAAAATAGTTTAGGAAGCATAGTGAAGGCTATAACCTTATAAGAAATCACACAAACTGACAAAAGGAATCTGTGAAAAACATCATGCAGGTATCCAAAATGTCATCTCACCATGACAAACATGCACCCACTCCTCAGTGAAAAAGTGTAATGTCCCCAAGCCTATTAATTATAGAATCACAGAAATAAGTTAAGTTGGAGAAGGTCTTAAAGATCAAGTCCAGCTGTAAACCTAACTGTACTGGATCCCATGTTAAACCACATCCCTAAGCACAACATCTACATGTTTTTTAAATACCTTCAAGGACAGTGACTACACCACCTCCTTGGGGAGCCTGGTCCAGTGGCTGATAACCCCCTCATTGAAGAAATTTTTCCTAATATCCAATCTAAATCTCGCCTGGGGCAACTCGAGGTCATTCTCTTTAGCCCTATCTCTTGCTACTAGGAAGAAGAGACTAACACCCGACTCACTACAACTCTATTTCAGGTATTTGTAGAGAGTGATAAGGTCTCCCCTCAGCTTCCATTTCACCAGGCTAAACAACCACAGTTCCCCCAGACACTCCTCATATGACTTGTGCTCTATACCTTTCATCAGCTTTGCTGCCCTTCTCTGGACAGATTCCAGTATCTCAATGTCCTTCTTGTAGCAAAGGGCCCAAAACTGAATACAGCATTTGAGCTGTGGCCTCACCCATGCTGAGTACAGGGGCACAATCACTTCCCTGCTCCTGCTGGCCACATTATTTCCGATACAAGCCAGGATTCTGTTGGCCTTCTTGGCCACCTGGGCACACTGCCAGCTCACATTCATCCAGCTGTCAACTGAGACTCCCAGGTCCTTTTCCACTGGGCAGTTTTCCAGGCACATTTACCCAAGCCTACAGCGGTGCATGGGGCTGTTGTGACCCAAGTGCAGGACCCAGTATTTGTCCTTGTTGCAGCTCATGCAGTTGGCTGTCCAGATCCCTCCGAGGAGCCTTTCTGTCTCCAGGCAGATCAACACTCCTTCCCACCTCCATGTCTTCTGGAAACTTACTGAGGGTGCACTCAGTCTCCTCATCCAGACCCTTGATAAAGATACAAAAAAGAACTGGCCCAGATACTGAGCCCTAGGAAACACCACTGTGACCCGCCACTGACTGGATTTAACTCCATTCACCACAACTCTTCGGGCCCAGCCATCCAGCCAGTTTTTTACTCAGCAAAGTGTACAACACCCAAGCCATGAGTAGACATTTTCCCCAGGAGAATACTGTGGGAAATAGTGCCAAAGAGTTTACTAAAGTCAAGGTGGACATCCACAGCCTTTCCCTCATCCACTAGGTGGGTCACCTTATCACAGGAGAGATCATATTAGTGAAGCAGGACCTTTCATGAACCCTTGCTGACTGGGTGTAGTCACCTGCTTGTCCTGCTTGTGACATGTGGTGGCACTCAAGATGATCTGCTCCGTAACCTTCCCCAAGGTCAGGCTGGAAGGCCTGTAGTTCCCTGGATAGTTCTTCTGGACCTCTCTGTGAATGGGTGTCACTTTTGATACCTGGGACCTCCCCAGGTAGCCAGATCCGCTGATAAATGATGATTGTAGAGTGCCCTCACTGTACATTCAACCTAGCTCCATAGATTAGTGCATGTCTAAGTATACTAAGTATGTTATACTTGTGAGTGGTTAAATTCACTGTGTGTTTGTTGCCCCTTGTATATGTATCTGTGGCTTCTTGATGCCACTCCTGAAAATACAGACCTCCTTGCAATCATACCTACACCTAAGCTGCAAAGGCTTCTCAAGGTTTTGACTAATTCTTAGATTCTGCTGTAAGACACAAATAGTTCTGTTAAATTAATAACTGTGCAACATCACATGTGCATAAATTCACTTCAGGTAAATCCTGACAGGTGCAGAACAAAAAGAGATTAGAAAGTGGCCTTGAATCTTTTAAGATTTCTGATTCATCCTTCTTGCAGTGTCAGACAGAGCTTCTGGAGGTCCCAGGCAAGCAATCTCTTCCCTGTGTAGCCAGATGCAGAACATCTCTTGGTTATTCTTGTTCATCAGCTCTCAAACAGGTTATTAATGCTGCAGTTCAGTCAGTCTGTGCAAGCAAGAGAGCAATCTATGCTTGCAAAAGTTGTCAGCTGGATCTTATCCAACTTATCTCCAAGGGCAGGATCTACCTTTCTTATGGAAGACTGGGAATACTCCTATTTTCAGTGGAGGTAACCGCTGGCAGAAAGCTGTGTAGTGTAGCAGAAAGTTTCTTGCCTCAGGTTCTCTGTAGACCAATTTAAGATACAAAAATAAATAAATTATTAAAACCTTGGAAATCAGCAATCAGACACTTACCCATTTTTCACTAGTGTTTCTCCATTGACATAATTAGCACTTATCCCAATCAGAGCCATGCTGCAAGTTTCCCAGTTGTCTCTGTATATCTGGATGGAATGAGAAAAAAGCATTTCAGTTGTAGAAACAGTAAAACACCAATATTTTAGCACCCCCATCACTTGTCTGTGGCTATGAACCAGTATAGACTTATCCTAAATAAAGCTGGAGCACTGATTTAATTTGTATCAGTTACTGTTCAAACATGCTACACACCACATTATGCAAAAATAAAGCATTAAGTGGCAATCAAGGTATTTAAAATTAATGACAATTTAAACAAAACAAAAGTCCAATGCTTGAGCAGTAAGTAAGATGCAGTCATTAATTGTTTTGAAATTCCTAATCTAAAGTTATTAGTTTTAATATATCAATAAATCAAGATAAAGTAATTGTTTGATTCATTCTACTGCCTAATTAATGATGTAATCCTATTTTTATCAACACTTTAATGCAGGTTTTATAGTATCATGCGATAAATCTGGTTGGATGTAGCTCTGGTAGTCATATAGTCCATATAAATAAAAATGTATTTAGCATTTTGCAACATAATGTTTTCCTTAACATTTAAATAACATTACAAGAAGGACAACTTTCAAAAACACCTAATGAATTCATCACACACAATGCTCTTCACTGCAGCCTGGACTCTATTACTCCCCTATATCTTACGGTCCTGAGCAATATCAGAACTGCTGAGTGCATTGCCTGAGCTGTGGGACAAAGGTCTCTCCATTGACTTAATGGAATATCAACGTCTAATGTTGAAGGCATTTATTTAAAGCGAAGTGTAAAAATAAAATATTAAGACATTGTGCAAGTGTGCAGGAGCTCTTACAGTTTCTGAAATAGATTTTTCTTCATGTAAAATGATTAATTATCTTCATGTTTTACCAACTATAAAGTTACTAAAATATAGAGACACCACTCTCTTCAGGATTATAGAATAATAATGACAATGGGACAATGTAATTTCCTCCATTTTTTCTTACCCAGTCCAATTATTATAACTTAATTATAATTTAATCCTTATTCTCATTGTGAAAAATTGTATTTTCTCTGTATATGAATACAGAGAATTATTACTGTAACTGACCAAAGATAAAATATACTGCACTAAATAACTATTTTTAGTTAATTAACCTTCTTAATACCTTTTTCTATTTGTGAAAAATAATTTCTCTTGGAGGTTCCTAACTATAAATTTTGACACAAACTAAGCTAAATCTTCATTTTCCAACTTCTGAATTGAAGAAGTTACTCCAATGAAAATTACAGTTTTTGATATAAGAATGTTTATCCCATTTAAACTGAAAATATGAACATACAATTCTCAGCATACTTTGCTACTTCTGCCATCCCCAAATAAGTGCCCACACAAACATGTAATTCTGCTCATAAGTCAATCCTACTGTGTGAAATGTGATTTTAAAATTATATCATCTGGCTGTAATTTTTTTTAATGTAACCTCCATAGCAATGCTTCAAAAATGATAAGTTTTTGTGTGCAAACAACTTATACTTTAATACTCTCATTTGTTGACTATCTGATTAAATTTTAGGAATGTTATTTACTATATATACTTAGAAAACCAACCCAAAAAGCCTGAATTTGTCCCACCCAATAATAAGAATAGTTTGCCCGTGAGAATATGGAGGTAATTCCAAGCATAAACAATATTAAATACAATTTATAATCAGGAAGGGATAGAAAAAAAATTTAGAAGGAAAAAGAGAGGAGAGTGAGAAGAATAGACTTGAAGATTATTACAGGATAATCCTGTGGTTGTGAAAGGCTTTGAAAATAAGAGGATCTCAGATGTGGAGTAGAAGGACATAAAGACTAAAAAATGAAATAATCAAGTGGGGTTTCCAACATGATCAGCATGACAAAATTATATATCTTTATAAATCTCTATCATAAAGAAGGCTGACAGTTTTTACATTATGTAGCAAGTTCTTTAAACACACGTTTAGAACTTGTAGGAAATTAGTGAAGATTTTTAAAAAGCAAACAGCTGTATTAGTAAAATGTTTGAATCTCACACTAACTACATCTCATTAAGTATGAGGCATTCCACCGGCATGCATCCTAACTTCTTTGCATTCTCATCAGAAGTACTATGAAGAAAATCACCAACTAGCACTTCTCCAAGGCAATGCTACTGAAAAATCATCAGCATAATTAAATATCTATTTTCTTCTACACAAGTTCTACTTAACTAAGATATATAATTTGTCTGTTAGTAATCATGACCACATCAGTTACTACACTAACAGACATTTTAAACTAATTCATGTTCTTCAAAACCACCTGCTACAAATGACATTATTGCTGCCCTTTGTTTCAGCAGAAAAATCTGCTACCACAGAAACACAGAACAGGAATGTTCAAAATACTTCTTCTTGGAAAGCTCATGTGTTTTCTACAAGAGACACAGCAGTTGGGGTACTTGTTCTATGGCCCCCAGGGCTGGGTATTACATCAAGTCTTTAGCTGTTCTTTGTTATGAGCAAAAGTCACTACCAAAACTACATATTCATTTTTCCATTCATTTAGATCTTCGTTGTAGCCATTTTACTTATATTTTATTCAAGCAATGAAAGTTAAAAAATTATTTCATGGTACATTAATTTAATGTTAAGGGTCTAACAAGAACTGACAAAAACAATGAAATTCTAGCTTTAACTGTCATTCCATTCATACAAAGTGACAGCCTACAATAGAAATGTCCTTATTTTGCTTTTGATTTGTATCTCTACTATTATTTTAACATATTGGCTGCAACTGTGTTATTTCAGAGTAATAAAAGAAGCAACTTTAATGGACATTTAGAAAATGAGATGCATGTTTAAAACACCAAGCAGAAAATAAAAGCTCGATGGCCTTTATTTTGGTAGGTTTGATGAGTGTTATGCACAATATCCTTTCAAAAGAATGGCTATACTTAGCTGAGAAAGTTCCAGATAATAATTTTCCATTAGCTTTGAGAACTCCTTAGTGCAAATTTCATCCCCATTAATTGACTGAGTTAAACTACTAGCACTGGGAATTGTAAAGATGTTTTAACTTCAGATTGGTAATCCCCTTTGACAAGAAATGTATATTAATTACATTGGGATAATACACATAAAAGCTGGTTTTGAATTGGAATGTGACTATAGCTTTTTCAAAGTTAAAAGAAAATTTAAGTTGCACAGGTCAGGTTTTCGTTGATTCTGGTGGCCATCTTGCTAGAAATTTTATAACTTAATTAAATCCATTAAAAAAAATTACTTGCTACATAAGTGCTATGGTGATTTATAATGAAAAATAATTTCTTCTCGAATTTGCCAGCCCAGGATATTTGCCCTTGGAATTTCTTTCCACCCGGACACTGAGCAGCACTGGGAAAGAGAATAAAAGACTCCAGCTCCAGCTTGTCAGGTGAGAACTGCTAAAGTGATTGATAGTTTGCCCTTTAGACTCTGTAATGGTAAAGTGTATTTGAAATTTATGCAGAGTACAGTCCCTTAAATAATGTGTGAGTCCTGTTTCTATCCAAATGCTAAACTGACAGCCCTGAAAGCGTCAGTTCTCTACTCCCAGATCATACCTACAGAACTGGCAACAGCAAGGCTGTCAATCTGGAAAGTTAGCTCTAAATTCGC
The DNA here is from genome assembly GCA_038090715.1 of Florisuga fusca. Taxonomy (NCBI): domain Eukaryota; kingdom Metazoa; phylum Chordata; class Aves; order Apodiformes; family Trochilidae; genus Florisuga; species Florisuga fusca. The sequence goes on from JAAWXA010000009.1 coordinate 25,866,520, forward strand.
ATATACAACATGGTCAGAAAAGAAGACACCAATTATTTGAATTATTCAAACCTCTCTCCATGTTCTTCAGCTCAAACATGACTAAGCCCAGGAAATGTTAGAATATTTGTTACTTTTCTAAACAAAAAGCAAAAACAAACCATGGAAATGAAAATGACTCAAGAAAGCCCATTTCATCAGCTATCTCCAACTCAGCTTCAAGATTAAAAGGTCTTTATTACCCAAAACACCATTAGAATTTGGTTTTATTTTGGGGAGGTTATGTGGGTTGTTTTTTTAAATACCTATGAAGTTCGGGTTTTGCCCTCTCTGCCAAGTGACGTTAGCATTTAAGAATCTTAAAATAAAAATAGCACTGAATTTTGGAGACACTTCTGAAATTGGCATAATCAGCTGTCAGTAAACTCACAGCATACTTCAGCTGAAAGCACCTTAGCATCTCTTGTGTCAGTCACTCCAGTTTCTTCCATAACCAGAATTGCCATTTCATGATTTTGGGACTGTTAGAAAAAAAATGAAGACTCTTGTGAGATCTCAGAAACACCTCTTTTCCCAGCTAGTGTATGCAAACAACGTAGGCTGAATAAACAAGTCTTTAATTGTTTTGGGGGAAACAAAATTTTACTCCTACAGAGTAAGAAGAGATAACTTAGTACAATATACGAGGAGTGGTTTGAAAAACGTTTCATTTATATTCCAACACTTTTATGCTCCAAGTGGAAAATAATCCCACTAGTTTGTTTAGAACACGTTTGTTTTAAATTCCATTAATCAATGAAAATTAAATGTTGGCCACCAACAGTAGTCAGATACATTGATGATAGGTGCATAGAAATGCATAGCTAAACAAGTTCTAGCTGCACTTGTATGGAAATTGTTACTTAAAATATTCTCTGTGCTCCCTCTGGTCCACTACTATTTTAAACTCTAATAAGGAATTTTCTCAAGAGGGAAAAGAAGCATTTATTTCTAAAACAAATTGGTTTCTCCTGTGGTAGAACAATTAACATTTGTAATAGTTGCTGTATTCAGTTTATGCTTTGAATTCACTAAGTCAGATATTGTTTCACATTGCTAAGATTTACTGCTTTTTTCAGAAACCATGGAATGTTCCTCTATCTATTTTATGCTTTTGGCTATATTATGACATACTTATAGAATTTACTGTTTCTGTCAGTATCTTATCATGAAAAAAGGTTTTGTATTTAGTGTTAAAAAGGCAGGGAAAAATCTATCATCGTGTTGCTACACAATCTGTATTTCTGCCCCAGTTAAATTTAAACCCAAAAATTTATAGAGCAAAAAAAAAAAAAAAAAAAAAAAAAAAAATTAAAATTTAAGAATTTCTATTTTTCTTTAAACAATGTCTAGAATTCTCCATAAACTGCCAAAACCCCACTATTCCATAGTTGAAAGTATTTCATTATATAGGATTGGCAATTACATTCTTGAGCAGCAGAGTTTGGGATCTGTGTGTGAAGAAACTCTCAACCCAACCACCACCAGGTCAGAGCAACTCTGTCTGGCAGGCAGGCAGCCTCTGCTGAATCCTCAAAGTCAGATATCTCTGAACTCAGTTTCTTGTTTTGCTGCTGATTAGTCTCTTTTCTTTCCTCTTTTGTATTCTTCCCAGACTGTGTTGTACCTTGTACCACATACCTGTCTGTCAGGATGGAAAGAATAAATAAAAAAGAGGAAACATGATTCTAGCCAGCTAGAGGATGTCTCAAGGCTCAAGGCTACCCTGGAGAGATTTCTATCCTGTTTGGTAGAGGTTCATAACTGGTTCCCAAACCAGCTGTTATCCATCACGCACAAGGTTTATGCCATGTCCTCTGTTGTCCTTCAAGTTTTCTCAAGGCCAAGGAACTCACAGCTGTGTTCCAGTCTCTGCAGGCTCCTAAAAGGACATCTGCTGCTGACAGAGGCTGATGAATCAGCCTCAGGACACAAAGCCTCAGATAGCACTCACTGAATCCTGGGGTCTCAGGCACCTACCAAGGCATCCTCCTCCCTTAGTTACCTGAAGTCAAGGGGATGAATTGTTCTCCTACTTGTGCAGATTCGGAGGTATCTTTCCCTCTTCCTCTTTTCTTCCCCATACTCACAGTTTGTAGAGCCAGTTGTCAGCATGGCAACAAACTCCAGGTATATACATCTGAAGAAAGGAGAGTATAAAAGAGCTTTTTTTTTTTTTTTTTAAATTTTATTTTTCCTTCCTTTCTTTCTCACTTTTCCTTCACCTAATAAACTGTATTTCTTTTCAGGTATGGATTGTTTCTCTTATTTTTCCTGTTCTGTCTACTGTCCTGAGGATGGGAGTGCATGAGTGACTAAACAACTGTGTTAGTGCTTATCTGATGCCTGGGGCCAAACCATCACATAGAAACAGAACAAGCAGTTAGCAGTGCTAGTTCAAAAGATGGAGCTGGCACAAGATGGAGAGGAAGCACAAGAAGGTGAAAAAGAGAAACAAACATCTGTCAGTAGGTTTATTTCATCTAACATGAATTTGGCTTTTGTTGTTATTTCTCTTTTTCTGAACTGCCTTTTTATCCTGATTTACATTATTGTGCAGTAAGCCAGTGCTTTGAGTGACTAATAAGGCTTATGGAGAGATATTTTCAGCCTCTCTGAGTAAATAAAGGTGTACCCACGATAGCTAAGCCTCAAATGAGAATAAGCTGTTGAGTGACTGATTTATCCTATCTAGTGGGAAAAGACACAGATATGAAAAGAAATGTGCCAAGTCTCTGGCATACTGGCAACACCAGTTTTTAAATGGCACTCTGATTATATTTAATTTACCTTTAAATATTTTCTCTTCTTCTTCCTGGCTCACTTAAACAGTCAAGAGCTGTGTAGTGATTTTTGTCAGTGAGCTTGAAATGTAAATGAATGAAAATTGAAAATTTTACTGAACTGGTATGCCATCTTCCAAACACTGTGAAAAGTTCTATCTCAATGTTGCAGCTTGTGTCTACTCATATTCAGACCCCTGGTGTGACAACAGTTAAAAGGGATTTCATCTTATGAATTCATAACTTGAAATAGAATTGTTACTAATTATTTCCTAGATGTGCAATACACACACAAGAGGAGGATATGTCCATTGTGAAAATTGAAGAAATTCCCAGTTACACCATGGGAGCAAGTCCCATCACATGTTAGCACATCTGCTAGACTTCAGCTCTTCTACTGCTCATTCTTTGGATAAAGAAACTCATTTTAGTATGCCCAGACAGAGTCAGTTAAAATATCCAAACCACCAAGACTGGATGTTGCTCATACACTACAAGTTGGCAATAGAACTCTGAAGTTTCAGAAGAAAGTTCCCAGATACAAGTAGTATCTGACATCTAATTTATACATCTGTGATCTAGGTGTTGAGATTTAAATCAGTGGTGTTATGTTTCTGAGGAGTATAGCACCCAGAGCAGCATTCATGCTGTGCATACTGTTTTCAAAGCACCCTGGTATTTTCTTCATCTTTATGCAGCTCACTAAGAACCTGATCTGTCACGTTTGGCTTTTGGGGCATCTGTTGGGGTCCCTGCAGGGCTACCAAATTCCACCAAACCATAGGGATTCTTAAATTAGTTCGATATGCAAACGAACTCGGCAGCAACATAATGCCAAGAGTTCTTGGTGCCTGAACATTGGTGGCTGCTTCTTAGCAAGGAAGTAGCAATGTTTACCTAACTAATGTCAACAACAACATTTTCACATTACTTGGATCTAAACTAAATACTGCCCTGTAGAGGAAAAAAAGATAGAAATCAAAGTAGAAAGAAATCAGTCACCTGACAGTCTAACTTAAACTCTCATAAATATTCAAAAGTATAACTGGTGAAGAATTGTGAAAGAAATTAGATTTCACTTTAACATTTGACAAGTCATACAAATTACAGGCTAGTAGGAGAGCAGATGTTTCTTATATTGGTTTGATAGCTTATGTTGTTCCAATTACAACTACACTCAGGTGTGAGTAGGTCCCTTAGTTGCATGTCATCTAATATCTTTTCATCCTTAAGTACAAACATGAAAATCTTAGCTCATGCTGTGATGTTACTTTAAATTATAAAATCTACTTTCTCTTTAATTGCACCAGTTTATCTCTGTAACCTTTGAAATCAGAAAAGAAATAGTTTTCTAAGTTTCTATCTCCACTATATTTCTTATGCTGGGACTGAAGTGTGTCATCTAGATCTGCTACAAATCCTACAGCTATTTATCATTACTTGTTTTCCAAAACCAGGTAGAAATAAAGTTAAAATTCTAATATGAAAGCAAATTCTCGGTACAAAAGAACATACTTGTAAAAAACCTAGGGCACATTCCTTGAATTAAACCAAAAATAAATATAGTAAAGATAGAGTGAGGTAAGATTTGAGCTGTCTTCCTGTCATGATTCATTCACTTTTTATTATCTATGTTAATATGGCTTTGAAACTACTCACGTCAAATAAGATTCAGTGCCATTCATAGATTTAAAATAAGCCGGTTTCAGACTTAGTTCATCATGACACAACTGCTCTTTTTATTTGTTTAAATTTCCCTGTAAACTAAATCTTGATTGAAATGGGGTACAATTAAATAATTAAACTTGAACTGTACTCGAAATATGTGTTTGCTTATCTTTGAACACAGTAGAATATATATCTTTTATCATAGCACTGGAGGGCTATAGGAAGAAATCAGAATAATCTGCTGTGGCAAAATTCTGTGGAATCAGAGTTTCTTTCTCTAAGGAGAAGTAATATTCCACCTAGGCATAGGAGGATTTCTGCAGAAAAATGGAATACCTTGGGTGTTTAACTGACAGTGTTTGAGGTGGAGAGAATTGGGTACTCCTGGAAGGCTCTCTGGAAAATGGGACAGTGTGCAACAAAAACATTCTGTTCTGGTTATCTTTCTGTGGTACTAAAGGCGTACATGAACACCACTACTGGAATTCATTTGACAAAAAAATGTGTCCATTTCTGTACAGGTTATTTAGAGTCCCCGTATGTCAATGTAGTAAAATAGACCTTTTTCTAAGAATTCCCCCTAAAGATGTTCATCTTCAGATACACCTATATCTGTGAGTGCCATTTCAAGGCATGGCTTCAAGAGGCTTCAAAGACTGTTTGTAGTATGTTCGGAATAAACACAGATTCCTAGTCTTACCATCTGAATACACAATCCATCACTAGTTTAGATCTGCAGCTGTCTTTTGAGAAGGGGAATTTTGATGAATCCCTCAGATACTCCTGATATTTGATAGACCCTGTGTTTATCTTTGCTTCTTTTCACTTTGGAGTAATTCTTCTCCCTTTCTCAGGGCAAAGCAGGAACTGTATAGAAAAGCCCTTTTCTCACTTTGGCTTTCTGTCCTTGGAGCTTAATTTCTTTATGGCTAGAGGAGGTACAGTATCCCTTAAAAATTCATCTGTCAGTGAGATAGTACAAGTTGATCCTCCAGGCAGAGAGGCAAAAGTATGAACAAAGGAGCTTTATCCACTCAAAATCCCATGTTTAAGGTAAAGCAAGATACAGAGATGGAGTGAGTGACAGGACCCAAGGTGGGAAAGAAGAGAGACTGTTTCAAAGACTGTTCATATACAGGGGAGAAGCACGAGTGTCTGAAGAGTCTCATCTTCTGGTAAAGACATACAAAGACCTGCACAAAACACTTGCTCTCCCTTGTGTTTTTAACTCTCCCATCCTTACATCACTGTGGAAAATAAAAGGACTTCTTAGGTGTACTCTTCCAATCTGAATCCCATTAACAGAAAGTCTGTTAGAAAGGGCTCTTCTTCCTTCACCTCTGCAATGTACCTATAAGGACTAAAGCAATCTAAAGCTGTATCAGCTGAATTCTATATTTTAGGGACAAATTCCTGACTCATCCTTTTGGAACAGCAAAGACCAATGGCACCATTTGAGAGCACATGCTCACCTGAACCAGTATCTTGTGTCTGATAACAGAGCAGTAAATACCTCGGAAACCATGTGAAAACAAGGAGTACATAGTAAAAGTGGTACTTCCCTAGACTGTTTTCCCAGATGCCAGCTAGCTGCAGTCTGCTCAGAGAAGGCTGATATCACTGGTCCTAGCATGCTGGAACTGCAAACTCATCTTTAGCAAAAAGGGCTGTAAGCACAGAAAAACTGTCTCCTTCTACAAGAAGCTTCAATGAAAACTAGAAGTGAATAGTACTGTAAGGAGGGAAACATCACGTGGCTGTAGGATCAGGGAGTTGAAATCATGTATAAGCTGAGGAAAATAAAACTAAGGACTAAGCTTTAGTCAGTCCACTGCCCCTCACCCCTCCCTACTAAAACAAAAGAAAAACAACATCCAGAACACTTTGAATATTTGCAGGGAAAGTGCTTACAACACCTGAATGGGAAGATTAGATCGACCAGAGGTGGCAGTCTCATCACTTCTTAAGAGTTCTATGAGAGCTTTGTTCGTCCTTGTCTCCTTCTCCAGAGCTGCAAGATGAGAGACTGAAAAATCTTGGAGGGAGAGCATGGAAGATGGAAGAGTTGGATGATGCATTATTAGGAAGTGTCCTATGAACTCAAAAGGCACATGGATAATTTCACACAGTATATGGAAACAAACAAGACTAAAGGGACTGAACCACATCCTGAGAATCAGTTTTAACCAGCTAAGCTTTTGCTGAACTTATTTTCAGCTTTTCGTTCTAATCTGATTTCAAACAGCCATATTAGAAACCATGCAGTCAAGAAGTCAAAATCTTCCAGTATATCTTCCTTAAAACTACAGACTTAGTGAAACTGGCTGGGCAAAATTCCAAAAGTACACATAGGAATACAAGTTTTTTAAAAAAACACTTCAACTGCAAACTCACATTGGAGTTTATACAGAAGTAGGACATTATCTGCCTAGAATAATTAAGATATTGCCAAAGAAATACAGGAACTGTAGCTAATGAAAAAAATGCAAATGTACTGCATTACATGTTAGTATTAAGTGTTACACTGAATAACGTTCCATAGACGTGTTCTGCAAATTTGGTAAGCATTAAAATTTGCTTGTAATAGAAACAGAGCAAAATTAATTCTCAATTGTAATACGTTTAACTAGGGGGGCAAAGCAACTACCAACCATCTTGTAAAGGTTTTAATTGAAGCATAAATAACCTCAATCTTATTATATTTGATTGTTCCTGATCATGAAAGTTAAAAGGTTTTTCTCTGTGTATATATAATCCACCTAATGCTTCCTAAATGAACCTCCTAAAGCAGTAATATTTAGATACAGGAACAATGGGGTTTAAGTGGTTCTGTCACATATCCCATCAACAGCAGATAAGGAAACTCTGAATGCTCCTTTTTACAAAATGCATGGTCCAACACGAAATACTGGGGTTAAATATTGTGGAGCAAATTCACAAAATTGCTGGAAACTCAGGGGTTTAACATTTTTTTTGCCATTATGTTTCAGTTGTAAATTTTTCAGTTTCATTTCATAATCTCTGTTTGAGTCTGCCAGATGAAGGAAGAAAAAAGTAACTGCTGTTCACAGGGATCAATAGCACAGAGACAACAGAGGAAGTCACCAAATACTGTAAATAAGATTAGAGACTTACAATTTCACATTCATTGAGTGTGGAAAATGAAATATTTGAAGAAAACTAACAGAATGGCTCTTCGAAGCACTTTATCATTTTAATTAATCTTCCTGAGAGGCTAAACTCCGTCAAATTGTTTAGGACAAAATACGTTCAAAGAAAATAAAATGTATCTGCCCACACTGAAGAAATACCATGGGTTTTAAGTCAGCAAAATTCTTATTGAGGTTAACTAGTTACATTTGTTCTGTTTCTGTGAAGAGTGCCCATTTAGGGGGTTAAAATATTCCTAGTCTTTGACTTCATTCTCCCAAAGAGCCATTTATACACTACTTTCATTCACCTTCATCGTCATAGTTATCATAGCTGTAATTTATTGTTATAAGTGTAATTTGCATCATCTTTTACATGTAGTTATAGTTTATTTAGTATTTAAAGGACTCTATAAGGATCCAGTAGTGAGCTGCATTCTTTACTCTGATTAATATATTGGTTAAGAATTAGTTCCATTTAGGAACGCAATAAAGCACATGTAAGAGGGTACATAGAATTAGGATGGTTCTTGCTTAGTTCCTTGCTCTGGGGAGAGAATGTTGTGCAAATGAACTTCTGGAGAATCTAGGTGCTTCCTATGCTTGTCTGAGTTTGGCTTTGTGAGGCTGCACTACAAAAATTCCCCATGTGAAAAGGATTCCCCATGTGAAACAGCCCATGAGAAAGGACATTCGGCTGATACTCTGAGTAAAAGAGACTGAGTACAAGAGAGTAAGGTGCCTAGGATGGATGTTACAGACAAAAGAAACACAAGTGAGAATGGAAGAAAGGGTTTTTACCTCCAAATTTACTTCCCTTTTGTGAAAAGCAATGTACAGGGAAGAGTGTTTAGGTGCAAACTGAATCTCAGCTTTGGGAGAGACAGGAGGGTTATAGAGCCTTTGTAGTTAATAGCTGAATAATGCACTAATGCTACCTTAAAGTCAAACTCAATTTGAGCTACTAGTGCAGTTATTTTCTTTCTCTGAACCTTTTAAATGATTGGCTGCAGTATAATAAACTCAAGCTTCCTTTGATCTTACAGAATGTCCTGCATTATGGGTGAGCTCAATATTGATAAATTTCCAGGGAGTTATATGTTTCAGTAAGAATGTTGATTTCTTTTTAAAATCTTGTCATTCTATAGTCAGAGATGCCCAGAAGTGTATGGGATTCACCTCATCAGTGCCAAGTCTTCAGATGGAAAGCCACAGCTTGAACTCCTTGCCCACAAGGAAAGGCAGTGGATGGAAGACCTCAAACTGTTTTCTGTTCCAGATTATGAAAGAAGGAATTTTGGTAGGGGTTAGGAATACAACCTTTGTAAAGTAAATGAAAACTGAATTGCAAGCTGAACATTCTGCTGTGGCCTGTTACAAGTTCATATCATGTTTTCATTGTTTTTTCCTTTCTCCTTTTTCCTGTTAGTATAAAATATGTTTAAGTTAAGCAAACACTCTAAAAGTATTTGCAAGCAACTTTCTGATTTCAGATTGTGTTTGTATTATCATGACTTTCAGGGTCATTTATCTCCTTCAGTTCTCCATAGGTCCTCCAGAGTTAATGCATTTAGCATTCATTTCTACTCCTTTTCAACTTATTTTCAAAAAATTCACTATTCTCAAAACCTATAACTAAAGAATTAAATCTATTAAAAAATAAAAAACATTTAATTGATGCTGTGTTCTTTGGTCAATTGCTTGATGGACACAGAGCTGGCTCTGATGTTCATTGAAATAAATGGAATTTGATAAAGGTTCTGAAAGCTTTAAAAATCCAATATATTAATGGAATTAGATCATTGCAGTTCAAAGCATACCTCAAAAGACCTTTTGACTCATTTAATATTTTTCTCCAAGAAGGCAGAAAGAAATTTAGATAAACTCAGAATTCAGTCAGAGTAACAGTAAGGTCTCACCAAGTCTTGAGCAATTCATTAATCCTACACATTTAATTTAGAACCCAGTATGGTGCTGTTACTCTCAACCATCATAAGAATAGAAGTGTGAGTTTCAAAGATGTTAAACTTACATATATCACAATTACAGACAGAGTTATGACTTTTATTTTTTCTGATCTGCAGTGAAACCACAGTATTCAGTATTCTCAAATATTTCATTTTTATTATGTATTGTGGTGTTCTAATGTTTCACACTGGAGAGATAATGAAAAACTCAGTGGAATGAAAAAGAAATTAAAGGGAAAGTATGTGCTAAAGAGAAAAGGCATATAAATTGATGTAAAAAACCTTTCTGGCTTCCTTGAATTGAAATGTCAAAGAATTTTTCTAACGCTTTTTGGTCCTCCTGCTGTTTCTGAATCTGGTATTCCTAAAAGCCTGGGGTCTTTCAATAAAAAAAAATTAAAAAATTTTTTAAAAGAAGACAAAGAGTTAAACTTTTTAAAATTTCAAATGCACTAAAAGCTCCAGAATATTTGTTTTAATACAGTCATTTGCTGTACAGATACTTCATTAAAAGTATGTGGACAACAAACCTGTTAGTAATTTGAAAATCAGGCCTCGTTGTGGGACCTAATTTTCCAAAATCACAAACCACTCCTACCTATTTTCTAGCAGTAGCTGGAAAGACTAGCAAGATTTTTTTAATTGTTTTTTTTTTTAAATCATCTTTACACAGAATATTTTTACCTGTGATAGCATAAATAAATAAGAAGCCTTCAGAGTCTCTGGAGGTGGTCTTTCTCAGCTCAGTTGTACGGAAATGTATAATTTTTGGATAATTATATGTGCGGTGAAGGTTTGGGCATCAGGTGCCAGGAGGTCACCAATAGAATGAGCAGAAAGTAAAATAAGTCTTTCTTCCACATGTGAGTTTTATATAAGCCATGGGACTGGGAACAATGGCACATGACAACCATCTCCAGGGTACCCCCCAGCTAAGCAACCCAGAAGACCCAGCTAAGTACAGCAGAAGACAAATGTCTGTAGAAATCTTTCCTTCACAACCTGCAGTCAATGTAGGCAGGCAGCTCTATGCACAGCAAGCCTCTGAAAACCACACACTGTAAATACAGAGATCACAGCAGTACCTACTTTAATCCAACCCTGTAGAGGTTTATTAGTTGTTAATTATGGGTCCATTTTCACTGAGAGCCAGGAAGGAAGAGCACAAAGTATTAGGAACCTTTTAAAACTATTTGGAACAAAAATTGAAACACTCACTATTATTAGCAAGAATGATAACATAATTTTGTGTTTCACCTTGACTGTTGCAGTGTTTTGGTTTGTCATTTGTTGATGATAATAGAATACAAAATATTTATTGCTTTGAGGTAAAAGGGAACTACCAGGCTTCCAATGAAATTACAGTATGGACTATATAAATGTATCTGTGACTGAATCGTGAATTAGCAAGAAAGTTTCAAGATTAAAATATTAAAATAGAAGAATTATCATCTCTATTAGTGGACATTGTTAACGTGCCCATTTATTAGAAAAGACAAGTGGAATTAAATAAAACTGGTTTGCCCTTGGGTGAAAGTTGCAGTGAGGGAGGAATTAGAACACAGGGAGGCAAATTTTTTTTCTCTCCCAAGATCAATTGAATTTTCTAATGGTTCCAAGATGCTAGACAGGTTATACTGTAAAGATCAACTATTGCTTCAGGGAGAAGAAAATGGATAGATTCATTAATTCACAAAGAAAACTCAAAATCCTTCTAACTAGTCCCAGAGGGGGCTAAAATTATCATCACTTCTTAGGCATTACACCTCAAATTTAAATACTTATTCACAACCACTTAAATGATCTTACATGTTTTAAAGCATAACTCATAAAACTCTCTAGTATGTCTTCAGAAGACTGATTAAGTCATGCAAAATCTCTTCCATATTTTTAAAAGAATAAAAGACAACAGGACATCAAAAATAAAGATATTAATATATCTTTATATTAATAGGACAAGTGTTCATTTGACAGAAATAAATCTTCTGGGAAGCACTGAGATTAATTAATGCTCTTGAAATTATTTTCTAGACAATTATTGCATGATTAGGGCCAATAATATCTCACTCAGGAAGCCCTTATGCCAACTGACCACAGGGGAATTTGTGACAGGAAATACATTCCAGGAACTTGCCCTGAATACAGTTGTCCCACCTCTACATTTTCCAAAGTGAATTCATGTATTTAAGAATTGTATATGCAGAAGCAAAGCATCTAAGCCATCCTTCCAGATCTTGATTGTCATGGCTAATTGAAAAGAGACACTTCAGAGGTCAGACAGAGAGCTCTTGTTCTCAGTCCTTCTCCTGCCACCAGTTTGTCCCCAGAGATTGATACTGGGCCCCACACTGCTCAATATCTTCATAAATGATCTGGAAAATTGTATTAAAGGTATCCTCCCAGGCCTGCATAGGTAAGGAGAACATTTAAGAAGGGAGACCTGGACAGACTGAGAGTAGACGAGGAAGAACCCTATGAAGTTGAATGCAGATAAGCACAAACTCCTGCACCTCGGAAATTTTTTTACCATGATAGAAACCACTCAATGGAACAACCTCCCCAGGGGTGTGGTAGAGTTCCCAGAACTGTAAGGCTCCTTTTCCCACAGAATGCTGGACCAGATAATCTACTGAGGTCCCTTACAACCTGGACTGTTCTATATTCTATGATTTCCTGTATTTTGCATTACAGCCTATGCAAAACTGCTGTAAGAAGTGTATCCACAGTCTGAAGAAACTTGGATCTTTCGTATAATTGATGGCTCACTCACCCTATGTAGCCAAGAGTGTTTAAGGAAGAGGAAGCTATATTTTTGGGCAAGAGAAGGGATAAGTGGTATCACAGAGTGCATTTTGTAGCCTGAGGAGGTTCCATTAGAACTTAACTTCAGTAACTGGATAAAACTCTAGAAATATTTATGGGATTACAGATCAGAATCGCAGGTCTTCTCCATTCCTGAATGATTGTCTCAAACACCGAAGGTAAAGTCAAGTTCTGTCTTGTCTGCTCTTCATCTGTTCCTGTAAACCCTATATCCCTGACTGCAATAGTTCAGTTTTGATGGAAAAATGAAAGATGCACCTGGCAGAGTACTCTAAAGCCCAGTAGATTGACCATACACTTAGAATGATAGGACAGAAGGGTGAGCCTACTTAAGACTGGTGTGGTCCTAAAATCAACATTTCCTGCTTTTTGGAAAATCAGTCTGAACATGGCTGCCATACAGAAAACAAAAGTCACAGTAAACTTAGAAGTTGCCCCTTGGATATTGTGTAGTTTAGGCTGAATTCTGATTTAGATGGACTAAACAACAGTATTACAAAGGTACAAGGAATAAGGAATATAATCTAGAGAAGATAAATTACCTTAATAAACCTCCTTAGTGAAAAAAAGGAGCAGGAAAATGAAATAAACAGAAAAGTAAGAAAAGTAAATTAATAAGAAAAAAGTGTTATGCTGTAAAACCAGCAGCAAAAGTCTTGAAAGGGATTGAATGAATTTAAAAGATTGCATACACATGCTTAAATTTATATAGAATCATAGAATGATTTGGGCTGGAAGAGACCTTAAAGATCATCTTGTTCCAATCCCCCTGCCTGGGCAGGGACACCTCCCACTAGGCCAGGCTGCTAAAGCCCCATCCAACTTTGGCTTGAACGTTTCCAAGGAGGGGGCATCCACCACTTCCCTGAGCAACTTGTGCCAGTGTCTCACCACCCTCACAAAATAGAAGTTTTTCCTAATATCAGAACTAAATCTACCCCTTTTGAATTTGCAATATTTACTACTCCTCCTATCACCGAATGCCCCTTTGGCTACAGGAAGGCTGCTATAAGGTGTCTGTTCTCCAGACTGAATAACCTCATCTCTCTCAGTCTGTCTTCACAGAAGAGGTGCTTCAGCCCTCTGATCTTCCTGGCCCTTCTCTGGACTTGTTCCAACAGCTCTGTGCCCTCTTTATGTCAGGAACTCCAGAAATGAACACTCTACTCCAGGTGGGGTCTCACAAGAGCAGAATACAGGAGAAGAATCACCTCCCTCGACCTGCTGGTCCCACTTCTTTTGATGCATATATCTATAGCATATTGAAAGCTTCAGAAATAATACAGACTTTCCAAGAGCTTTCCAAGAGACAAAATAATCTACAGAGTACTAAACATCCATCCACTTTAGGACTGTGTATATGTCCTTTTGAAGCTGGCTGTCCTTCTCACTGTGAGACATAGGCTACGAAACTGGGGAAATTAATGGTCTGCATCAAAATGGCAGTTCCTGTATTCTTCCTTGTGTCATGCCTTTCATATATTCTTGACATTTATTTTAAAATATTATTAAATTAAATAAATGTTCTGTATTCACACATGACTTAAAAAACTCTTTTTGCTAATATAATAGTTAAGATTAATCACTATTTATCATCAGATTTGTATTTTTAATAGAAAAATTCTTGATCCATCTGTCATACCTCATTGATCTAAATCATACTTACAGAAAGCTTTCCTCAGTTTTTCATGTAATTACAGAGGCTTTTTTAACTTATGTCTGTAAAGTTGCAGGTTGAATTTTTTTCCTGTTGCCCAAAATAAATGAGAAAGAAAAGAACATTACCAGAACTGCACTTGTCTGTCTGTGCTGATATTTGAACATGAGCATCACCTCATAATGTCCCAAACCAGGCAGGCTATCAGCTGTCTAGAGAAAGGAATATTACTTCCTTTATGTGCTAGAATCACTCCTTCTGGCACAACAACGTAAAAACTACACTGCTTTCTACTAATAAGGCTTGTCACATGAAGAAAGAAACTACCTCTAGTTCTGTCAGGAGAGCAGCTTTAATTTCCATCTTGAATTCCGGATGGGTAGAGTGCCAAAGGGGTATCCTGACTCAGAGCACAATTCTCTTCCTAAGCACATCCATGCTATTGTTACTTTGAGATGCAATGCTGGTTTTCCTGTGGAAGTAAGGTAAAAGCTATGCTATTTTGGAAATTTTGCTTATGAAGAGTATCTTAAAAAAGTATCTTTGCTTTTCATTTTTTTTCTCTATGTATCTGGAAATGTTGCCAGACAGCATGGTCCTTTAGCCTTTGCCTGTACTTGGTACTCCAACCTCGTCTGTATACTGTGGTTAAGGTAAGCATGAGTGGGAAATCAGGGAAAGATGATACAAAAGAAATCTTTTTGTATGATGGACAGGGAAAGTGTTTTCTTGGTCTAACTGCAGTTTTACACAATCCTTTCTTGTAGAAGAGCTATAATTCTGTGCAGGTAGTGGTGGATGTTTTCCCTCTTGCTTCAAGACATTAATTCAAAACATGCAAGATAATAATTGCATTACATAAAAAAAATTGTCCTGAAGGTCTTGTTTTTTGAGACATCCGCACAGACTGCAACCAGGCTCCCCTCAAAAACTGGACTGATGTGAAATTTACCAGAAAGAACATAGAGCAGAAAAAAATGGTAGCATAGGACTAAAATTTAAATTCATGAAATCTAATGCTTGATGCAAAAAGGAAAAAAAAAAAAAGAAAGAAAAGAAAATGAAAAAAATTTTCCTTTTAAGCTCTCCATGTAATGAATGGAAATAACTATGTGCTGTAATCCAGTGGGAAGTGCCTAAATTCTGAATGCAAATGGACATGTCCAAGTAATACAAAATGATTTACAGAGTGGAAGACTCTGTAGCTCTTGGCTCAGAGGTTCAGATGTGATTCCTAGCTTATGCATTACATAAATCATGTAGCTTAATGTAAATAGTTAGGATCTTTAGCCTCCAAAACATTAAAACATGATTTCATGAGTGTGCACTATAGTATTAAATTTCTAGATTCACTAACGAAAACAGTCACAAGCCTCTCCAGTAAGTTAGTGTTATTGTTTTCTAGTTCATAACCAATAATAAATTATCTTAAAAGAGCAGAAACTCAAACACAAGCTCATCTTTTTGTATATGACTGTGGAGCCAATATTAGTTGCTCTCTGGTGACAGTTATTGCTATTATAACTGCAGTACCAGGTAAAACTTAGTAAGCAAGTTCATAAAGCAACCTTCTCTAAACAATTCCTTTTCTTTGTCTTCTTATTATGTAGAAACAAGCAACAAAGAGAAAAGATATATATAGATTTGACAAGGGCAAGGGATCAGACCCAGCCAGCACGGGTTTAGGAAGGGCAGGTCCTGTCTGACCAATCTGATCTTCTTTTATGATCGGGTGACCCGCCTGGGTGACTCTTGTTCCTCTTAGTCTGATCTGTAGCTGAAAGAGCAGCAACAAGGGGGGAACACCAGGACTTGACAGTACATAGAGATATGGTACCAAGAAGATGAAGGGCAGCCCAACAAAAGGACTTCTTTTGCCTAGTATGCACATTGCACCAATGTGCTTTCCCCAGTGGCTTTCTCTGCCACTGGAAATTTGGAAAATCATAATATAGGAGGCAAAAGCAGAATGTTAAAGTCAGCACCCAGATAATGGGAAATACCTGTATCTCATTCCCCAGAATACATTAAAAATTAAAGTCAGCTCCAATACTACTGTGTATTGATAGGGACCAAAGAATCTTTCTCTATTTAAAGCTCCCATCTATGGAACAGAATACTTAGGTCCCAAAGGGCTTTATTCTGAACCTGTTTAAGTCAGTGGGGACTCATAACTTCAATTAATTTGACATCAGCTATATGTGGGGTTGATAACTTTTATAAAAACAGTTGTTGTGATTTTTTTTTTAAGTCTGAGACTCACCCCAGACTCTTGTTCTTTAAATACTATAATTTAGGGCTGAAGCTTCCAGCTGCTTTGGAATAGTGATCTGAATTATCACTCAGAAAAACAATAATCTTGTGACCTTCATCCCCTCAATTTCAATGAGCTAATTAAAAATATATATCACTTCTATCTGTTGCTATTACTCCATAATTCTCACATTTTTCAAGGTAGATCTTATACCATCTTATATTTTACTTTTCTGAATGTGTTCTGCAATTATGAGCTAATTAGATATTAAGGCCAACTATCAGAAGTATTTTAAAAGTAGTATTTTAAATTTTTAAAGTACTCTTCAGGCAAAAGTAAACTCTTTGATAATTACAGTTGGTAAGCTCAATATATCTGATGTACAACCAAAGTTCTTAAGCAATGAAACAGGTCAGCTATATTTTGCAGGTAAATCATCTGACAGTATACCTCTAGGCCAATGAAAATGTCCATGTTATGGTAATGATTCATTCAGAAGTTCAATATTCATTCTATAAAACCTGAATACTTTAAAGCTTTGTCAGTAAAAAAATTATTACATGGTGTCATAATTTCATCAAATTTATGTACCAAACATAGACATACTTTCATCTTCTACAGTAAAGGTGTAATCCATCAAACTCAAAGAACCCATTGCAAAGCTGCTACATCAAACCTTATGGACATGGGCCAGTGACTTGCTTATTGACTTCAGACACTGAGTAATTTTTTTATTTAAAAAATCTGTAAACCAGAAATAGGTTTTTAATCTGGATATTTTTTATAATATAGTCCTAAAATCAAGGTTCCCTCTTGCAGATAGAATCCTCATATATCAGATCACTAAAACAAAACATACATTTATCAGAGAGAGACATATCAAGGAGAGGAGCAGGAGGCCACACCAGCTCCAAAGGATGCTGCATCACAACTCCCCACAGCTCTTACAAAAAGACAAAAGAAGCCTGCAGTGTGTACTAACTAGTGCACAAAAATACATGTCTTATAAAATACTTTTATCATCTTAGGATGGCAAGGAAGTATGAAAGATGAATCTGCACCAGTGTCATTTCTTCAAAGCTCTATTTCAGAGAAAAACTTCAGTAGGATCCTAAGCATATATATATATACACACATATGTTTTTCCAAAATGAAATCCTCATAAAAATGTATTAGGGAACTGAGAACTCTGAACAGTTTCCACCCTCAAAGAAGAAAACTAAATCTTATATATATATACCTGTGTGTGGTTCTGACCTCACTGGTTTGAAATTGTCTCAAAGAAGCAATTTTAAAATGAATAGCCCTGGCTAGGGTGGAGATCTTGGCTGGCCAGAGTTGGAGCGCAGGGGGTGACAACTTGGGATGTGGTAAGACCTTCTGGGTGGAGACACCTCCTCTAAACACCAGCCTGCAATGCTGGGTGGTCCCTCCAGGCATGACTGAGACACCTTGATTGTACTTGCGAAGTACCTGGCTAAGGGTGGTGCAAGGAAGAAGACAAGGCCTGATGACTGGGTGGAGACTACTCCGCTTTCCTGAGGGCCAAGCTTCAATGATGCCCCTGGAGGCAGGATTATATACCTGGCTAAAGTGGCTGGAATAAAGGAGGAATGGCATCTGGAAGAAAATAAGAATGGATGACTGGGTAGAGGACCACACCTTTCTGCTCCCCTCTAGGCAGCCTGTCTTTCAATGAACCTGGCTGACTGACAGCTGCCCCTTCGGAACAAGAGGGGCTCAGGGGTATAAATTTGGCTGTCCATGCTTGGGTTTTGTTGTCTCTTGACCCACTGCCATTTCTGCACCGGACCCTGTCCAGGATCAGCGCCATCCTGAAGAACCTCGCTGGACAGCTGGACCCCTGGTGGTGACTTTATCTCTCTCTCTCTCTCATTCTTCCCACTTTCTTACCCTTTTCTACACTTTTCTCTCTCATTCTTTCTTACCACTTCCTTACCACTTTCCTCTCTCTTTCTTATACCTTCTTTTCCTCTCTCCCTCTTTTGCCTGGCTCTATATTTTTGCCCATGTTAATTGTCCAATAAAATTTGCTTGCACCCGACCCTTTTCTACGGTTGGACTTTGTTTCACGTATCCAAAACAAAAATAAATTTTAATGTTACCTTGGACCATAACAACTTGCACCTGCTGCTTGTGAGAGAAAGATCTCATCCATCAGTTCACAGGCAGTCAGGAATGAGAGATCCCCAGCCCAGAAGGGGAGCAGATGGATCTTTAGGATACACTAGCATTTGGAGAATTCCCTAGGAGAGCAAAGATTACAGGTGCTTTTGGCCTTATAAACTTGGGCAGAATTTTACTTGTGTCCATTGTCACAGCAATGTGAACTGCATATACCCTATTAGAACAGTCTGAATTCCTAAGGCATCTCCTAGGCAAATGAGTGGCCCAGTCACAAAAGAAAATAAAATCACAGAATCATAGAATCATAGCAGGGCTTAGGTTGGAAGGGACCTTAGAGATCATCTACTCCAACCTCCTGGCATGGTCAGGGAGGCCTCTCAACTAATCAAGGTTGCTCAAAGTCTTATCCAACCTGGCACTGAACACCTCCAGGGAGAGGGCATCCACAACTTCCCTGGGAAATCTGTTCCAGAGTCTCACCACCCTTGTACTGAAAACCTCCTTCCTAAGATCTAGTCTAAACCTATTCTTCAGTTTAAAACAATTTTCCCTTGTCCGATTTCTGGACACTCTCCAGCCTTCCTATAGGTTCCCTTCAGGTATTGGAACATCCCTCTGGAGTCTTCTTCAGGCTGAACAATCCCAGCTCACTGCAGCCCCTGGATAATCTCTGCAGCTGTTCTCTGGATGGCTCCAATAGACCTATGTCCTTCTTATGGTGGGGGCACCAGAACTGGATGCCCTGCTGTGTTGCCTCTCCAAGTGATGTTGAAGTGGTTAAAGTCCCCCATGAGGACCAGGACTTGTGGATGAGCAGTGACTCCTATCTGTCTACGAAGGGCCTCATTCTCTTGGTCCTCCTGGTCAGGTGGTATGTAGCATTCCCCCAGTGTAATGTCCCCTTCCTTTCACCCTGGCCCATAGGCACTTCGTCTTTTCCTCATGAGTCCAGGTGGAGTTCCATGCATTCTAGCCATTGAAAAACAGATGACACTTATCAAAAGAGTCAGTCATTGTTACACATGGCTTTAATAAGAATTTCTGCTTTCATATTATAGTGAGATACATATTGTCATGCACACTGCTGCTCTGAATTCAAGAATTTTTGTTCCAATTTAAAGCTCATAGAGAAGTCTCTAATGATTTTTCTGCTCATTTGTTTTCCTAATCTAATAATAAAATTATTAGTTGGGAGGAGGTAGAGAAGAAGGTGGGAGAAATATCAAAACCATACTACACATTCAACATCTTTGATTCTGAGAGTGGGTTTTCTTGTGGGGAAGAGGGATATTTTCTCAGTGGATGCTCCAGGTCATCTCAGTGGATGCTCAGTGAAAGGAAAGACTGCCTTAATGTTTCTAAGCAAGGTTGAAATTCAAATTGTCTTTCAATGTCAGATGTCCTTGGTTCTCCAAGTGACAAAAAATCCAAAAAGCCATCCATAGATCAAGCCTTAGAGGATGCCCCTTCTTCAGACTTAAGAGAATGATTAATGGAAGAGAAAGTTCCTCTGTCCTGCTGGATAGTATCTTTCTCATTAATGTTTTGTGCAAAATGGGGTGCAACTGAATGTGTGTGTAGACATATATAGGCACTTTAGGAATATAGGACATTCTTTTTAGGAATTTTTTAAAAGATATTTAGGGAATCAAAGATCAAAAATTAGAGAGAAATTTAAAGAATTAGAGATCACACTGTTTAGACTTTTGAGAAGACTGGTCAGGACAGTTTAAAACTTTAAAACAAAGCTTTGTTAGATTATATTTATTAACAATGCAAGTTATGCTGAGATATTTCTTGCATTTTACCAGAAGAACTCTTCCTATTAAAGATGTCTAAGGCTTGGCACCATCAAAATATTAGAAAGCCACATTTTTACCTATTTTTTAGATGTTTCTACCGATAGTACCATGATATTGAAAAGTTCAATTGATGATTTCTTGATATCATGAATTCAATATCAAGAAATCATCAATATCAAGAATTCGTAAGATATTGAAGAAGTCAACCTGTATGTAAGTACTAACAAGGCAGAATTGAAATGACTGTAAATAAACTGTCTTTATAACATTATATAACTAAGCAGAAGAAAAGAAGGCTAAATTAGAAGCATGCTGAGTGTGAGAGGGAAAATGACACTTTATCAGCAGGCAACAGTAACTTCAAGTGAAGAAGTATATTTTATGCAGTACATTGAAACAAGGCTACAGGTCTGTAGTAAAATGCATTAGCCCATTATCCCTTGTTTTTCTCGATCAATAATCTTTGGCAAGAATAATTTCCTCACTTTTATTACCCAAAATTTCTGCTATTTGTAAACCAATTTGTATATCTGCTATGATCATTGATTTTTAAAGACAGAGAAAAATAGTTCTATTTTGGTTGTATTTTTTCTTGAATATTGATTTAAATGTTCTACAATTGAGGTGGTGGAAAGTAAAAATCAATTTATTTTTGGCTTAATTTGATTTAAAGTAATGTTCTTTTAAAGTCATATTCTTGGTGTTGCATCATTTGGGATTCAACAACTGACAAAGAATCTTAGTCTACCACCATGGACAGTTCAAGTCTTTTTAACTACAGAAGCTTTCCTGCAACTGTTAGATGTAATTAAATCTTTCTTTTTATTAAATTTATATCTGGGATCAAATTCAAGCTGACAGTGCCTCTTTTATTCCTGGTTCCAAATGGGGAACTTTTCATTTATTGTGACACTAAAATCGGAAATGAACTACAGCTTAAAGAATGTAAACTAAAACGAAGGAAAAGAATTACCTAGGTAGTCCTCTGTTTATCTCCACGTTTCCTTGCGCTTTTTTAAAAAAATAAATTACATTTCACTTGAATAAATAGAACAATAATTTAAGGCACATAGACAAAGGAAAGGACACAAACATTAATTTGTGTTTAAAGTTAGAATCTACTTCAGCTCATCGCTTTTCGTAAAACTGTCTGTATTCTTGAAGGAACAATTACACAAGCACACTTTTCCTTTACAAGAGAAGTAGTTCAGCCTTAATGTATCCAGAACAAATATGAAGAAAATTGAGACAGCAAACCATTATCTGAGTGAAGGCCAGTATTATATTCTAACATTCTTGCAGCAGATCTGTTTCTTTCTCAAGTCCTTTCTCTGTTTCTTTTATTCATCTTCACTAGAAACTTCTATTCACCATTGCCATTTTCACTGAGTTTTCAAACCTCTACACCTCCTGCTGAGAAAATTCTCTAAAAACTTGCAGACAGTTGGGAAAAGTTGCCTATAAATCTCCTTTAGTGTAAAGAAATTACAGAGGTTGACTGCTTTTTTCCTTCAGTCATTAGATACAAATGTAAGTATCTATTTATAAATAAAATAAACAAAGACATATTGATTCTGTCAGAATAATAGGTGGTGGAAAGGACAGGAGACAGGCAGAAAAAAAAACCTTTCTCATAATTTCCATTTGAAATATACCGGTGAGGTATATTTTGTGCTTAATGTCTTTAGTGCTTTCTAGAAATAAAGAGTACCTAAAAAGAGTCAAATATCCATTTGCCAGAAAATAGTAAGGTGTAATTTCAGTCTGTGTCAATCAGGGTTTTGCAGGGTCTCAGAAGATCACCTGACAACTATTCTATACCTCCAAGAGGGTAAGCAAAAACTGCATAAGTATATTTACCTTTAAAATATAAAAGGATATCTAAGACTTCTATAGATGGATATTAGGACAGCGTGACTTTTAATCCTACTGAATCCAATCAAAGGTAGTTGATTAAGCTGAAAATACAGGCTTTTATTTAGGAATCAAAGCAGAAATGGAATGATCCAGGAAACTAAAATACACAGGGTTTCTTTCCTCTACATATTCTTTCCTCTACATAGCCTATTCTGTTCCACTAAAAAGAGTCTGAAAGTAAAAAGCTCAGTAAATCAATACATACCTTAAAATCACTTTAAGATTTTTCTCACTTGAAACGGGTTATATTTGACTGAAATTATCTTTTTTTCACTACTTTCAATATTTGCACTGAGTGCCAGTCAGTTGTAACAAAAAACTCTATATTTGCCACTTATTTTCTGCTAATTTGTGAAAATTACAGAAATTTTTATTACGTACCAGTTCTTTTTATTCTTTGTATTGTTAACATTGGTTTTACATTCATCTTAGCCCACAGAAACTTTGCAGAAGAAATACAGTGATATACTGAGTCATACAGTTAAAAAAGTCTCCAGGTTTCTTTGCTTAATTCTGATTAAGCTAAACCATTTGCCAGCTGTTCTTGAAGTAATGTTTTTTCGGGACTAATTTTGTTTTAGTAGAAAATGTAGGGTTCAATTAATCAAGACAGATTGTAAATTTGTGATTGTTTCAGTCAAAAAGAAGCAAAACTGTAAAACAGACACTTTGTTTTTGCAAAATACATGAGCAAAGAGGAAAGTCAGCCATATGGGACAAACAGGCTGGCAATATGGGCAGGGATCTCCTGCAGAGATCATTAATTGTTTATTTGGTATAAAATACTTCTTCACAGAAAACATAAGAAACATTTTTGTTAGCCCATTTTCTCCTGCTTATCTCTACTTTCACTTTCTTCTAAGCTCAGGTCTACCACACTGAAAGTGAGCAGGTCCATCATGGGATTATTTGGTCTGAGAAATATTTGTAAGAGCCACTATGTAATACCTCAAAATTCTGAGCCCATCTGTCCAAAAGAAAATCAGAAGTTTTCTGCAGATGGTAAATTTCTTTTACTTGATAAATGATATTTGGTTATGAGCAACACATAATCACCATTTACCAACAGCATAAGCTAAGCCATTTACCCTTTGTGTTGTAACTCTCAGCAATTCCTGAACAAGGAATTTAAAGTTTAAAACATTAAGTTACTTAAATTTAAACTTATTTAACATTAAGTTTAAACTTCAATGTTAAGTTTAAAATGGCATAGAAAAATCTTATAATTTATTTTTAAGCTTCCACTAAGAAAGTGTAAGATCTGTCTAACTCCTGGTTTAAAGTGTCCTGAAATATTCAGGATATTCAGAACATTCTTTGCGGGTAACATTCTTTCAGAGTTAATGGAGACACCGAAGTGCATGAGAAAGGACAAACACAAGGCACTACTATGACAAGATTGACAAGAATCAGCACAGATGTGCTCATTTCTCTTTTCCAGACTCACTAAGAATTAAGAAAAAGGACAAGTCCTACAGAAGACTTACACTCACCTACACAAACGTTTAAACTGTTTTTGAAATTTGCCGCATTTTAGAAACAAATAAGACATTGAATAATATGACTGGCTTTTTTTTTTTCCTCCCTACATTATGCCTAAGGGAAGAACTTGTGATATGTGGAAAGGAACTTGTGTCATCGCTGCAGGAGCATTTGTTTAATGGTGTTCATTTACATAGAAATATACACACAATTCAGAAATTCAGCAAACAGCTTGCAATTTCAAGAAAATGTTGTCAATGCTAACAATTTGCAGTGGTAAAATACCTCCTGAGTAGCTCACATTATTAGTTGTTTGCATAAATGGCACACTGACTCATTCCCTATACCACTGTTCTCTTATTTTCTACAGTGGTCATTTCCTCATTTCTATTTACTCACAGGCAGCCTCTCATTTCACAAGTCACAATTAAGTATTCTAAAAGGTTGTCATTAGTTGCAGTAAGAATGTAGTATAAATAATGTTAAATCTGCAAGATTATGCAAAACTAGAAGATATTTGGGCTCAGGAGGGAAAATCTTGGAACTTCTCAATCATATTACACCCATAAGACTCATCAGTGCTGTGGTGTTTGACAGTCCAGTGTGCAGATGGACTCAGCTCAAAAAGTGCTGAGGCTTTTCTTTCCTTGGTGACAAAGCCAAAGTGTCCTGGTTTGGGCCAGGATAAAGGTGATTTTCTGTCTTGTACTTTTGCTTTCAGCTAAGTCTCTTGTAAGTAGCTGCACTTGCTGAAATTAACAGAAGTTTCTCAGTGTCTGCTTCTAGGACTGATAACACTGGATGTTTATAGTTACAGCTAGAGGCTGGTATGCAGAGCCAAGGACACTGCTCAGCTCTGAGGAACATTTTACCCTCCAGAAGGAGTAAAGAGGTCCCACCTGAACCCCTCCTTTGGGGAGGACAGGACAAGATAGATGCCAGAATTGACCAAACAGAGTATTCCATCCCATACATGTCATACTCAGTATAAATTTGAGGGATCATGACGGTCAGACCCCTTCCTGCCCTTCCTGCTTCCCTTCCTTCGCCAGTCCCTGTTTTGCTTTGGCATCCTGGAAGGATGCCGTCCATTTGTCTGCCTGTGGTCCTCATCCATGCCAGCCCATATCTGTGTGTTCCTGCCTCCAGCTCCCAACTGCTGCCAACTCCAGGAGTCCAGCCTGGACTTTCCCAGGGCTGCCCTGCAGCCTCGGTGGTGACGTGAGAGTTACTGGGGGAAAGAGAGGAGGAACGTGGTATCAATTTTCCTGTATATTTGTACATATTTAGTAATTTTTTCCTATTTATCATTACTGTTTCATTAAAGTTGTGTAGTTTAGTTTCCAACCCATAAGTCTCTTTCCCTTATTCTCTCTCCTTTCCTTATCAGGGAGGAGAGGGGGATTAACAGAGAGCATCTGTTACTCAGTTTAATTGCCGGGCCAGTGTTAAACCATGACACCAAAGTTCATTATTATAACATGGGATTTAAGCATTTGCAAAAGGGCTTCACAGTTGGCTGAAAGACACCTAAAGAAACACCTAAAACAGCCAGAAAGAAGGAAATGCCTAAATCATACAACAAGAAGAGCTGTCTTGCTCCTGCACCTGGTCACTCGTCTGTAAGCTAGACTGAAGCACTTCCTTGAGAACTGTGTTAAGGATAGGAAAAAATTTTCTGTATCTAGGTTCTGAAACAGCATTTTGGTAATGACAAGTGCACATTTTCTTTTCTTCTTCTAGGTTGCTGTGCTGTCTCATCATAATATTACATGACCTATATATTGCCTTCTAGGAGGTCAGATATCTGGTCTTCAATTGCTTCCCCAGTCAGAGAAGATTTAGAAATACTTTTCTTTTTTCTTAAAAGACCCAGTTCCCCAGCCATTAAGCTTTATATCTATGTTGGATTCAGGAACCTCATACACGATATTGTCAGCGGTAACTTCTGTTTGGTCCTGGGAAGCAAAATTTCCTCTTAATCTCCTCCACAGCTGGAGAAGGAAGGAGAAGGAAACGTAGTCACCTTTCATAGTTCTTACAGGTACTACTAAAACAGTGGGCACAAAGGCCATTGTGACTTTGCAGGGAAGGGGAACTCACTGCATATTCATTCCTAATACATTTATTCTTTTCTATGATAGAAATAAATCTGGGACAAAAATTGTATCCTGGATAAAATGTTAAAACTTTAAAAGTAAACCAGCTTATTCTAAAATAACAGGTGGATCCACCACAAGAAAGGATGGGTTTGTTTTATTTTTGTGCAGGATAGTAATGAACTGTGGTTATTATTACCTATATTACAGCTACAGCAGGCATTGGAAAGAGCTTGTCTGACCTTCTTTAAAGAACTGCTGGACAAAATGATTAAACAAGGAAATATTGAGCAGATTAACAGGACAGTTTGCAATAGAAATGAAAATGTAATTTTCTTTTTAATTGCCTCAGTGTCTAGACACAGTGCACTCATAAACATCAGTTCAGTACATTTGTTTCTACAAAACAAAACATATCTCCAACATGTCAAATCAGCTTTATGATGCACTATTGATCAAAATGGCCACAAAATATTAGTGAAGGATAATTACAATTTCTTTTAACTCTCTAGGTATTTCAAGGCCTTAAAATACACTTTATGACAGCTTCATTACATCTTAGCATTGTACACCAGATCTGTGTTAATTATCCTGTTTACTACCTCTTCTGTGACAATTATTGTACAGCTTTATTATTGTGGGGTTTGAGCCCAAGACTCTGTGTTTTAATAGGATGGTACTTCTCATTTTTAAGAGTACTTTTGTCACTGCTTCTCTATATGAACTCACACATATCACTTCTTCCCTAGTTAAGCATCCCACCCTGTAAAATGAAGCTACTAATCCTTATCTACCTCTCTGAGGTGCCATGAAGACCCACTGACATTTACAGAGTGCTTGGAAAATGTGAAGAACAGTGAACTGGATTGTGACTTCACCTACACAGCAAAGCTGAGAATCCACCTCCCATCATTGTATGAGCTACAGTGAAAACACGGGCTGGGACAGAGAATGAACTCAGCACAGGTGCCAAATTCTGCCTACAACTGTGTTACAATTTACTGTTTAAACTGTTGAACAGCCTGTTTTCTGACGGGAGAGAAAATCTGGGGAGTAACTTCATCATACAAATTCTCCTGTCTCTATAATAAACATTTCAGAAAGATGTGGTAAAAACAGGAGCAGGACTAAAAAAACCCAATCTTTTTTGAGAAACAGAATAATGCAAGTTTAATTCATTTTTAAGCTTCTCTAGTGTTGTACAATCTGCACATTACCACCTTTTTTCTTTTTTTTTCTCTTGTTAAGGAAAACATATACATGGCTGTATGCCCAGAAGGTTTTATTTGTGTTTTATTATGTTACTGTGGCTAAACATTTGGACTACAACAGATTTTAGCCTTATTCAAATTTATACAAGATTCGTCCTAATGCTACACAAAAAAAGATGTTGTTATGTTTTTTTTTCTCACTTATTTAATCTGATTCTCTGCTGGCCTGATCCTGCTGCTCATACACATGTTGAGAAGCTTTAAATAGATCCTTCTGAAACCAGTTGAAAAAACTCACAAATGAAATGCTTTGCAATATTCCATATTCCTGTTCCACAGAAAACAGTGTAGGCAGGAAAAAACCCCCATCTTTTTAACCTCTACCCTTAGAAAGTAGGAAAAGGAAGAAAGCATCTTTTTCTTTTCCTACAGTTTTCATATCAAACCATAACCTTATTAGATTGAAATGACCTTGAAGTATGTTATCTTTAAGCAAAGCTCACAAAAGTTGAGATACAAAAATTGTACCATGTGAAAGGAATTGAAGAAGGGACTGTAAATTGAACAGTGCTTCACTCTGCTTACAATGCCACTCACTAAACAGCTGCCATCATACAGCAGTGATACATATCTAACAACTATAACAACTATCTAACTATCTAACAACTATCTAACTATAGCAGTGTTCACAAGCTATCAACCTCGAGACAAAAGCTGCTGTCTTTCTTCTTCAGTATTTTTTGGCGAATATTGCATGAATACCATGGAAATCAAAGATGAACATTTCCATAAATTCTCAGACTGCCTACTTTATTCTAATGAGCCATACATTCCTGTATCATCCATCACTGTAAGAAAACACACAGCTATTTTTTCCATGTTCTGCAGTACTGTTGGCATATGACCACCAACATGAAGAAACAGCAGAGCTGAATGGAAGATTTTATGAATTTCACTCCCAGAACAGATCACTGATTGATGCTGAAATAATAATTCATTTCTTCAAACATAATCCAATTGCAATGTACAGATAATAACTATATTTAATAACCGTTCAGAAATCCTGATGACATAGTATGTTATTTCCTGGTATTTATGTAAGGGTATAATGTAAAATTCAGTGTTTCTCTAAGATATATCAGTATGACTTCTTTTAAGTTCTTTCTTCTCCTTTAATTATGGCAAATTCTCTAATGTCCTGAGACAGTAATGTCCCTTTGTCTCAGCATTCTACTGTACCTTGGCACTGCAACAAGCAGCAGGGGCACAGTCAGTGTCAGGGTCTGTTTCCCCAAGATGTCCATGGACTCAAAATATGTGACAATGTAATCTGTGCTTTAAATGCAAACACAGAAGACTTTGCATGGAAATATGGAAGGATAGAGCTATGAGAATCTATTAATCCTCTATGAACATTTTTAATTTTCTTCATTTGTCTGACAGAAATGTCAGTGCTACCTCTCAACAGATATTAGACAATTTGAGAGATTCTCATGTCATATAAAGATAAACCACCTTCTCAAAAACACTTAAAATAAACCAAAAAGATTTCAAATATAGGCCAGACCAAAATGTCATCTTAATTCTCAGGCCTTGGAAGCAATTTTGCAAACAGTAAACACTGAAGGTACTCACTGTATTTTGAACTCCCTGTTCAGAAGTAAAAACTTGTTTTGCCCAACTTAGTATCCCTATGACCATCAAAATGACCCCTTTTTTACCAGCCTAAGAGCCATTGCTCTATATGAGTATCAGACACTAGATTGGTGGATTTACAGAGACATTCTGCTGTTTTAGAAGTATTGCATTGCACCAGAGGAAAAGGCTTAGTTTCAACTTACTGGATATATATCTCATCAACTCTGACAAACCAGCCACTTGAAAAAGCAACAAATCTGATTGTTGTTGCTTAAAAGAGCTCACAGGCATTAGTATTATGCATTTTTCAAGCTTCCTATCTGCTAAGGTTTTTAGCTGGACACTGCTGTTACCAGCCTTTAAACACTGAAATTTGTGTCACTTGTATTATTGGCTAACAAATGACTATAAAATACTCTAAATAAGAAAAAAAAAAAAAAAAGGGGGATTTTTTTTTTCTTTTTTAGACATCTTTGTGGTAGGAAAGGTTTGGTTTTGTTTTGTTTTTTCCTGTTTCTTTGAGTTTTGTGTGATGCTTGAGAACAAAGCCTTCCTTTCTCATGCACCTGGAGCTCCCTCTAGTGATTCAGCAAGCAGAATGAAAGCTGTGGTACCTTCTCAGTAACACCTTTGTGTTTTATGAACACACACACGTTTTGAAATACCTCACTCCTTCAGAAAATTGAAGTAATTTATAATGTGAAGCCCAAGCTGTTATCAAGGAATATGTGTTGATTTCAGCTGGGGATAGATCTGATTGGGGAAAAGTAGTCAGTCTGAAAAGAATAAAAATATAAAGGAAAAGTCTATACAAATAACAATATATTATCAAGCAGTTATCAGATTCAAGACAGCTGAGAAGAGTAGACCAATATATTTAATATATTTTATTGTTCAGTGAGATTTTTTTTTTTACTTCAAGGGAGATAATCAGCTACTACAACCATTAACTGACTAAAGGTTAAATTTTTACTAACTAGAAGTACCCAACAATGTTCCCAAATGTTTTCTGTAACATGAAATAACATTCTGATGTATTAAAACTGTCCTCCCTGTTCTTTACCTCCTAAATCTGTTGGCTTTTCATACAACCAACACCAGTGCTGCCACATAACTAGAAAAGCTGAAATAGCTCCCGGGAGATCCATTGCACTAGATCTGAAACTCTTGCACAGCCTGCCAGTTCTAATCCACAAACTTGAATTCATGATTAATCCTCAACCAACCTTAGCGTGGCACCAGCCCTATTTATATTTACTATTTATATTTACTATAATTTGGAATATTAAAAATTGCAGCATGTTTTTACAAGCATTGAATTAATTGCATTCCAGAATTGGGACCCAACCTGCACACTTTTATTCTGTTGATTAATCCTTAATCATGCCAGAAATCTCTTTAGAGCTGTAAGAGGAACAAACCCATGGCTGACAGTTGTGCAGCTGGGCTCTCATTTCCATCTGAAAATGTGGCCATCTAGGAAGCACTGATTCTTGCCTGAATCCACACCAACAAAGCTCTTGACAAACAGAGCCATGGAGCTTCCCCATGGGTACAGAAATCTGACCACACGGAACAACAAGATCTTGGAATAAAACTTTTCTAGAAAAGAAGTACCTAGTCATTTCAATCGGAGTATTGGGCAGCAGAATGATTGCTGTGTTAAAATCTCAGAGTTTCAGAGAAAAATGCTTTTTCAACATATAAAACACTTCAATACAGTGTACTCAAATAAACTATTTTAATAATGGCACCCAAGTGATAGGCAACATAACATTAACTTAACTCTAATTTTGCATTTTATGTTTAGAAATAAATTACATCCACTGCGGTTCCCATTCAGTCTCGTAACAATTCAGTATAGCCATATAATGGAGGTCATTGCTTAACATTGTATAAATAATGTCTTAAAGGACATATAGTATGCTTTAAAATGCACTAGAGGATAATGTCAGGAGAATAACACTGGTTATTCAGTATAGCAAGCTGCCTAGCTAACCGATCAACAGCCTTGAAATGGCCTTCCTTACGTATCTCATGTTTAATCATTACTTTTCAGCACACCAGTGTCAGAATTATTTCAAATCTTACGTAGTCCAGGAATATTTCAAAAAAGTAAAATTTATTTTAAAACACAAAAACAAACAAGCAAAAAAAAACCCACCTTCAACCAAACAAAAATCCCACTTTCTAAATAAAAATAATTTTCTGACATACTTATGTATGTAGCTGACATCCTTGAAAACCTCAGAAAACTGAGCCTGTTATGCAATGGTTATTAAGTAGGTTACTCCTTTGGTAGCTTAACTGATGGTGTATAACTTTCAAGTTGTCATCATCAATAACAAAAGATTGTGGGTAAATCCTAGCATAAAATACAGAGTTTTTGAAAGGGTACACTTTGGATAAATTGAAGGACAGATATTCATCATCAGAATGAGAAAACTGCTGGATTTCAACAAGCAGAACTCTCATAGATGCAAAGTAACCTGGTAACCCCTGTTGCTTTCATAGGGAATCCTGCTCACCATAATGTATCTGGAATTATGATCATAGCAGCATCCAAAACACCACTTCATCAGGGTCTGTATAGCATGGGGCCATCACACATGGGCCACTCTGAAAGCACTGTGGCAGTCCTGAATAGTCTGCAGTTTCTTCTTCATGAAAATAATAACTAGAGTGTGCGCTGCAGAGACACTTCTTGGTGCTCAGGGGCTTTGAGTCTTTCTCAGGAAAGTTAGAGAGAGCTGGTTCATGCCACATACAGAGTAGCAGAAGCACTCAGACTAAGCACTACCTGTTTTAATGAGTCCTTGTGGCAAAGCAGTCCTGGACTTTGCCCTCAGCTATCTGAAAGAGCCCGGTGCTGCCTGATCTGAAGAGCAGAATCACACTCAGAGTGATGTTCCCTTGGTCTCTGAGCCAAAAAAGAATTTTGTAGTTCCTTGTCTTTTATAGCAGCACAGAACTGATTGGCCATGGTTTGGAGCAGATTTCTGGTTTTGTATTTTTAATTGTATTGTTTGTCCTTTCTTTTGCACTATTTCTAAAAGCTCCCATGCCCATTTGGATATTTTATTTTAAGTAACCAGAAAAATGTCTTCATGTAACCCACAACAGAATATTGCTTCATAATTTCATTGTAGTATAAAATACAGCAGATATGAAAAATAAAAGATGAGATAATATCATTGCTGATAAACTTGGCAAATGACACAAAAATTGGTGGAACAGTGAGCAATGAGGAAGCCAATATACTGCTTCAGAGTAATGTGTTCCCTAGTTAAATGCTTACAACCCACTGAAATTTTTAATAGAGATGGTATCAAGACTATAAATATCAAGATAAGATACTGCTACTGTTTAAGAAGGTTGTGACAGTAAACTTAGAGACATCACCTCATCACTTCAATGTGACATCAAATGCAATCAAAAAGAGCTAGGAAGGTCTTTCATATTGAAAAAAAAAATATGGAAAAAGGCTTATCCAGGACTTTGTTGGGGGTGGTGTGGTCCAGTTCACCTGACTAAATGTCGAAATCATAGATATGATAACATTTGTGTTGATCCAGCAGAACAGCCCCAAGGTTCTGGGTTTCTGGGATACTCACCTCCTACCTCCAGCCTTGCAGCCACAGACTGACTACCCATCACTGTTCCTTCCTCTCACTACATCTGATTGAGCCATAACCTCCTGTTCAGCTTGTCATGAAACTTTTCTTCTACCTTACCTCAATTTCATTATCAAGGAAAGCACAAGCACCTGCTCAGATTCCTGTCTCGAAACTCCGACTTCCATACATATGACATGGAAGGCAGAAAGCATACCTGCCTTATCAGCATCCTGCCCAGGCCCTGTCCTGAAAAAGGTGAACCTGAAACACCAGCACACTCCTGAGAAGCACTGCAGAAAAATAAAAAGTGATCTGGTGCCCTACAAAGCCTCAGAAGCAGCGGGTCTGCACAGTGAATGAGTAAGGACATAGAAATACAAACAAGAGTTCAAAGGAGAGACATAAAAATGACCCAAGCAGGAAGCCAAGCTTTCAAATGTGAGGATTAAAGAACTCAACCATTTTAAAAAGTGACTCTGAAGGCACAGCTGGGTGACTGCCCTTGCATACAGAAAGGCTTGCAGGAAGGGGCTCTTTTTCCACCTTGCTAACAAAGCTCTGTGAAGTCCAGCAGAATACACCTGAAAGTCAGACAATTTCAGTCTTGCGGTGAATAACAGTTTGAGACATGTGAGGTAATTTAACATTCTAACAGCTTTACCAAGAGAGCTAGGGGGCTTGATGTGCTTGCACAGGAGGAGCCAGATTCCCTGTGTTGCCTCAGAAAGCTGATAATATTGGCAGCTGTACATTAACAGAGTGTTCAAACCAAGCCCCAGGTCTCTTAGCTCATGACCTGAAATGGTCAGAAAGAAATCCTTTACATGTGCTGTTTCCCAAGTGTATTCTCAGAGTAATTTTTACCTTAATCTGAAGTGCCAAGACTTGTCCAACAAATGGACAGACGCCAGAAGAACACTTCCTCTAGACATGGTCCATTTCCCCCCAGCTTCCCCTAAGACAAAATAATCCACATTCCTATGCTGAGAATTATCCCTTGCTGCTCCCACCAACCCTTTTCCCTGTCTGCTTTGGTCCTAAGATCCAGTCCTAAATGGACTGGAGAACAGGAGGAAACAGTTACAATGCTAATGCTATGCCCCTTCTGTTTTGGAGCAGAGTGATGATCATGTGTAATATTTTATAACAGTTTCTCTGGATCTATAATATCTATAAAAATTATCTAGGCCTGTTTATGTGAAGGATGTGGGAATTCCGCCTAAATTTCTACCCTAGGAGAGCAGACTTTTTCTGTGAAAATTCACTAGAACAAATCTGGGTTTCAGATGCACCTGTTAACAAAATAAAGCAGTGTTCCATGCTTCCCATCTTCTTAAAGATCTTAAAAAGTATCTTAAAAATTATTTTTATCTACTCAAGAAGGTCTCAGCAAGCTAGCATGTTAACTTCAACTTAAGTGAATCTTTAAAAGTTTTCCTAAAGTGAGACAGGTGCAAATACATATTAGCATTGATAAAGCACTGTGAAAAGTGTGATCGAGCTCTCTGTATGGCACTATTGTTCATATATGTCTTGTCTCCTCCATGCTATGATTTTTATTATAATTTATATCCACTTTACAACTTTAAATCTCAACAGAACTCCTCTTTTTAAAAACTAGAATTTGCCAGCTGTTCCAATGAAGTTAATTGTAGCTGAGAAACTAAAGTTATTTTTTATAATAAGTGTGCAGTAAAACCACATTATCACACCACTTGCTATTGGATAAGGGCTCTGAGGACAGCTGGAGCCTCCTTCCAGTTTTAATGACAAAAAATGAACATACTTCAGAAATCACAAAGCCATTCTTAAATTGAAGGGAATTGGTTTTCATTTTTCATCTCCAGCACCTTGCTCTGGCTGAAACTGCTCCTGCATTTTCTGAATGTGAAAGCATTCTCTTTTCTTTTTTCATCATTTTAACAAATAATTAAATTTAAAATGTAATTATATAACACCCAGATAAGGATCCAACTATCTCCACGAGCCTCTAAATGAAACTTTGGAATCTCAGAGATTCACCTCTGTAATTTTTGTTGTTATTTCATAATAGAAATATCAACAAAATTATCCCTCAATTAATACAGATTATGGTGACTCATAGTCATTGGTATTTGATATATAATGCTTTGTTTTGGTATAGGTGATTGCTCCAAACACAACCACATCCAAAATGGGGACCCAATATAAAGTCTACTATTTCTTAAAATGAAAAGAACCCTGGATAAAATATCTGAGTTTCATTTTATTTGGGATGTGGAATTAATGTGTATTAATTGTGTGTATTAATGTGTATTAATGTGGAATTCCACCCTGTGTAGGCCCAGAATCAGATGAGATGGGGAGGGAATAAATATAAGAAAACTCTACTAGATACTGATAAAATGCATAAAACAATATAATATATATGGCTGTAATAAAAAGTACCGGTAAAATTACCCAGAAATGTGCAGTCTCTAAATATACTGCTGTTACACAATAACTTTTCAGTTAAGAGCAGCAGTACAAGGAAAATAACAGAGATTCATCAGGGAAAAAGAATGAGAACAATTGCTATATTAACCAATATGTAATGAGGGTTTGACTCCAAATGAAAGTGTGATTTATTTGCTAACAGGTAAGTGTTCCAAAAAAAGCACAAGTTACAGTAAGAAAAAGAAAATACTAAATACTGCTGAAATAAATTTTAAATATATGAAGTCTATGGATAGCAAAATCATGCAATTGCAAGATTATTTCTTCATAAAGATTTATCTTTGTATGGAAAACTATCCCAAAAACCTGGCTTTCCTGACAACAAAACCACTTTTGCCACTAATTTTAACAGATGATCATTTCACCCTGACTGTAGATGATCCAAGCTCTGAGGACAGGTTCAACTACTCTGAGAGCCAAAGCAGCAAATTAGCGAGAACTACATAACCTATGTCTGACAGAATTTTCATGTTTTTCCACTCTGTTAAATGCCTAGATTATGACTGCCATTGCAACTGATGTTTAAATTCTCTTCTGGCACACAGGCACCAGATCAAATTCATACAGAAATTATGGGCAAATAACATTTACAAGCATTTTGGCCAAGACACTGTTTATAAATTCAGGTAAAAGCGTGAAAACTCCATAAGCAGTAAAATGCCAGCTTCCTTCCAATAAAAATAATTGCTTACAAGAAACTCCAAAGGTAAATAAACTATTAATCAGTTTTAGTTTAGTCATGTATGTCTCCAACTCAAAACTTTGATTAGCATTTGCAGTACCATTAAAATACAGCATAGAAAAATCATTCACCATCAGTGTGACCTCAAAACATTAGTAGCATAATTATATTTGGGTTGCTAGTAATGAAGTACCAAAGTTTCTTTTAGGTTCTGGATCAAGGATTTAAATTAAAGGAAGAATTATATTTTGCTATATTTCATAGGAGCACAAAAACGTTCTTGAAAAGTTTTTTCTATGCTTCAACCTATGCTTTTTTAATCTTCCCCACCACCAAACATTATATGGGAAAAGTTTTTTTATTCTTAGCAGTGCTCCAATAAAATCTGCCTGTATCACTTTTTCTAATCATGTCCTTTATAGCTCATTAGTGCACTTGACTTAAAATGGTCTGTGTAAAAAAATACAGTAACAGCATCCATAAGGTTACCTTTCCACAGGTCTTGTCTGCGTACTAAAATGAGTTTTAAAAACCCTTAAAAACTGCTCAAATCATTGCTGTGGACATTCTTAAACTTTTAATTAAATGTAGTATAGCTTATACATTCTTACTACAAAAATCTGACATGATTGAAATGGAGTCCTCTACAAACTTCTTGAATCAACTTAGCTGGATAAAAGGGACATGAGTATTCATGGAAAACCATTTTTAATTCAAGGAAAAGCCAGGTGGCTCACCTAAAACTGCCACTGAAGGTGAAGTGAGCCAACTGATTTAGTCCTGCTGCACGAAGTCAGGGTTAGTAGACAGGGATATGCAAAAAGCCTCATTCTACCTCCTCCTTTCAAAAGCAAATCCTGCAATTTACTAGAGATCAGTCATTCAGGGAATTCTTGAACTGATGATCATTAGGACCATGGTACCTGACAAGCCCAGACAAATCTGTTATCTTGAATTTGCCTAGTCTTTTTATTTATGTTCCTACCTTGGACACCACAGCATCTTGTGGAAATAAATTTCAGTTTAACTTTTCACGAGTTATATTGTCAGTTTGGTTTAAACAGGCTGCCCAATAATTTCAGTTACTGTACTTTCATTGTGGTAATTGCTGAGTAAATTCTCTCCATCTTTACATAAATTTCAATTTTATTTGATATGATTTATTTTCAACTTTATTGATATTCAGCTGTTTTTTTCCCCAGACTCAAAACTCTGTCTACTCAGCTTCCATACTTCTGGTTTTTCCATGCTTCTGGTGATTTTTACTCTCCTAATACCTTTTCCATTTCGACTCTATCCCTTTGAGATATGATGGATGGAACTGCAAATAGCACTTATGCAGTAGGGACACCCTGGATGTAAACAGCCTTATAATGTTGTGTTGTGATTTATTCTGTTCCTTTGCAAATAATACCTAAAATTCTGTTTATCTTGTTTATCTACCTATTTTCACACTAGATACCTCTGAAGGCAACATTTTGGGATAAAGGAGGGAGAAAATGGTTGAGACAAAATACTCCACAAGCCTGTATCAGTAAGTAATAATGGGTTGTGATGAGTAGTCCCTGCCAAAAGCTAAGGCCACAATGGAGA
Organism: Florisuga fusca; assembly: GCA_038090715.1. Lineage (NCBI taxonomy): Eukaryota > Metazoa > Chordata > Aves > Apodiformes > Trochilidae > Florisuga > Florisuga fusca. Next base: position 25,903,503 of record JAAWXA010000009.1, read on the forward strand.
TTATTAATTTAATAGAACATATGTATAGCTAATACTTGTTATGATATGTAATTTGCAGAGGATTGAAAAAGGCTTCCAACTGCAATAATCCAGAAAATGCTTAAATAGCAAAGCTAATTTTTGCCTCTACTAATAGATAAACTATCGCTGTCCTGCTAGATTGAGCAGCATGGCATTCAGATGTGAGAATAAAGGGTGGAGAGAGAAAGGAAGGAGGATCCATCATCAGACTAGACGTGAAAATAATTCAGAGGGAATCACCAAAAAGGGCATGCCTATAAGGTGCCTATATTCCCACTTCTCTTTAACTGAAGGACTGGAGTCTGATGGAATTAGCTTTTAGAAGAAGAGGGGTGATCTTTGAACTGTAAGGTCCCACATTTTTAATAAAATTGAACAGGTTATCACTAGAAGAGTAGACTTTGTTTTATGTAACCTTTTCCCAGCTCTATAGTAAAATATCTGACCTAAAGTTCTGGATAATAAATGCTGTCCTTTTTATCACTCAGCCTGTGCAGTGATGTTGCAGTCTATGGAGTGGAATGAAGATCTCAGGTAGTGAGTGAACTGTGTCCTCAGAAACAAATTTCAGAGATGTTGATTTGGTTCTTAGCAGGATTTGGGAGAGGAAGGGACGTTTGCACAAGTCATGTGAAACTGAAGAGAACTGTGTGGAAACATACTTCATGGTGCTGGGTTTTAAGATAAATATTCCTCTTGCATTTACAGATGAGCAATCTTTCTGAAAATCTATATGAGTCACATTTTCCACTGCTTTGAAAGCCCCTCACAGGCTGTCACCTCATGCACAGTTCCATTGACAAGGTATCTGCAATACTGAGTCTTGTTAAATTTTCAAGCAAATATCATTTTCTACCTCTTCCAACATGTTTCCCTGTTTCTGGGGTGAGTAGTCCTTAAATATTCACCAGTCTTGCCTTTCTCAAAGCTCACTTTTAATATAATACCCACAGGATACCCTGTGTTGGCTTATCATAACTATTCTTACACTATTTTTACCTTGGATTCAAGATCTTATTTGTGTTAGCACTGTTTCATCTTTCTCTCTGTATTAATACAAAGTTGTAACTCAACCGGTCTGATAAAGACTTTCACAAGGTGTATGTTTATATGTGAGTACATCATCCCAGTTCCCTTACTTAGAGAATTTGGATAACAATTGTCCCACCAAAAGCCAGGAGTTTATGGCAAAATGAATCACACTCACCATGAATCACACTCTGAAAGGGTATGGTCATTTCATGAAGCTCTATAGGAAGATCAGTGTCCCTAGCTCAGGTTTTCACAAGTCCAGCGAAAAGAATTTCATTCCTCCATCTCTTTCCTCATGGGTGAGCATCTGAAAACTAGAACTATCTTTTTTTTCAGTATGAGTATGTACATGAGCGTTTGCAATGAGCACAGCAATATCATAAAAATAATAGCAGAATGCTATCTTGGTTTTTTGTTGTTTTGTTTTGTTTTGTTTTCTTACAACCTTAATAACTTCCACTCTTACCAATTTCTTCAGCATCTAGTTTAAGCCAATAGGTCCCATTCTGTTCCAGTTGCTCTCATAACCAAAACTGCAACATACTTAACTAACAAAAATACATTTCTTCTAAGCTGTTATATACTGTGGTTGAAAGCCACTCATACCTCTTGTCACAGCTGCAATTATTGTAATTATGTTGTTAGTGCATTAGTTGGCTTCAATCTGGAGCACAGTGTTTGTTCTCAATAGATGTCATATGGTTGAAAGGCACCATTTAACTATGAGTCACCCTATATTGATGTAATCATTCTTACTTTATGAACACAGATAATTAATATAAAGCTTGTCTGTATGCAGCATTGCCAATCTGACTTTGCCAGAAACATCTTTCTGAAGCTCTCCTTTCATGTATTTTTTTTTTCTCTGCACTTATCTAGTACTATTCTGTTTAACTCTGTTCTTATGGAAAAGCCTGTGGTCGGTATAGTGACCAGGACCCACATCTTCCATTTTAAGTGTTAAATACCTGAGGAAACCTTTATCTTTATACCCACAATTTTATTGTATTTTTGTGAATATTCCCTTCATTCTTAGCTCAAAATCAGAGCTGATGAAGCTACAATTCTCTTAATGGTGGGGACTACACTTAGACCTTAACATACCCTGTAATCTGTCCACTAGAGAGGACACCTTTTGCTTGCTCATTCTAGAAAACTAGAAATGCCTTTGTGAAAAAAACAAACAAACAAACAAAAAATCAAATAATACCCTGGTACCAGCAATACCTTAGGACTTGGAAACTTGTGTCCTGCAATGTTACAAAATATCCCAAATAACTTTCAAGCATGGTGCAAAAAAACCAGGTGTCTAGAGGCCCCATGGCAAAAGGGAAGATGAATTGCTAGGTAGGTTAGGGAGAATAGCTATTCCATGTCAAAGGATAGACAATTACATAGCTACCTGAGATAAATATTTTTTCTCAACTTATTGTTTAATAGAACTGGCCAGTAAAATGTTCACACATTAATTTTATTCCTTGATATCCAAGGCTTATATAGCATCAGCACTATCAGTATCTTTTTTAAAAATGCTAAATCCAAGGAAAGGAAGAAAATAAAATGCAGTTTATCCCTATGTGATTCTGTTCTGAGTCTAGGACAAATGTGAACACTTTCTTTTCTCGTTTAACTTTAGTTACCTGAGCCTAGAGGTGAAAAGCACTTAAGCAACCTGATTACCATCTTGGGTAGCTCTTTCTTCTCACCCCCCTTTTCTTACTTCTTTACTTTCTGCTTCCCATTTGAATCTGAGCCACAGTTTCTCAGGGGAAGAACCTTTTGCTTTCCCTTTGTTCCATTAAACATGTACTTACACAAATTGAAGAATTCCTTAAATAGCAATAAAAACATATGTAACAATAAAATAAAATGGATAGATAAATTTAGGTTATGCAAGGAATCAGAATGTATCCTCATTTTTATCTGGGGAGTTTGACTGTTGCCAACTATTTTTCAGCTTAGATTTTGACTTTTGCACTCAACTCCATTATCATTGTGTTAAAATAAATAAAAAAAAGACGAGAATGAGTTTCCAAAGTATCTGGTTCTTTCTATCTGGTAAACAGCCCATCTCGTTTTATTATTGCTACAAAAGAAAAAAGAAGGTAAAAGTGTTGAACAGCATCCTACAACCATCATATCCACACAGACAAAACCAAGAAAATAAAGCACCAACACATATTTATCTCCTGTTTTCTTTGTTCAGTTCTCCTAAGACACAAGTAAAGCAAATCCTTTAAAGTAATATCTATAAAGTGCTCACAGCTAATTTTTAAAATTGTTTTCTTTGTCCATTCAAGACTAGTATTAACACTTTATCCACTTAAAATTAATAAGGTCATATATATATTAAACCCTGGTGACTCATCCTTAAATCCAGTGCCATGAGAAGAGGTGAAGTCATCACAATATATGCAATGTCACGTTTCTTCCAGCTTCTGTGTTCCATAGGCTGAATTTATTTTGCAATATCTTCTGATTTCTCATGGTCTCATTTCTGTCCTTCTGTAGCCAGCAACCTGACATTAAATCTCTTTTTCTTTACATCTTGATGAAAACATATGCTTTCCTCCCTAGACTTCCAGATAAATCTTGTTATCTTGTCTGCACTTCAAACTCTCCAGGACTGACACTGAGCCACTGCCCTGCCCTAGAGTGTCATCCTCTATGGGAGGACACCATCTCCTTATGTCCATCAGTTCAGCTTGAAATTCTAGCCCACTGAGCTTGCTGAGTAGCTCAAAATTTTTCCTCTGCCAGATTCTCAGATTTCAGATTCTTCTCTTCTCTTCTCCTTTTCAGAACTGACTGTCTTCTGCTTTCATTTTTCCTTATGTTTCCCCTTATGTTATAACAACCCGTTATCAACTATATGTCAGCCCTGGTCCTGGGACCAATCTCTCCTTTCTTTTGTACTAAGCAGATTTCCTGCCTCTTGATCTTCTTGCAGTCACCTTTCAATCACCAATCTCCATCCACCAGCCAGTGGTCCTACTCTGATGCCACACCTTCAAAAATAGAAGGATCATCACCAGACTAGGAGGCAGGCAGAAAGGAAGACAGGAATGAAGGCAGGCAGGCAGGCAGGAAGGCATAAAGGAAGGAAGGAAGGCTGGCAAGAAGGAAGGGCTACTTGTTTGAAAAGAGAATTCCAGTCTAGCACAAGTTAAACAAACACTGAGGCTTTTATCACATTAAATGAGTACTGAAACGAAAAACAAATGAAAGTCAGGGAGAAGAAACATACCAGCAAAAGATAGTGTTAAAAAAAAGTCAGAGAAAAAAAAAAAAAAGAAAAATAAATGTTAAAATATAAAAATACAAGAAAAATAATAACATAAAATTAGGGAAGTTTGGGAACAGACATGCTAAGATTTGAACAACTTTCCAAGAGGTAGAAGCAAGGTACAAGGCAAACACATTCATGTCACGCCTGTTTAAATATTTTCTTCCTATTACTTTTTGTTATATTCTTTGTCCATCTAGTTTCTTTCACACTTAAATATTCCTGGTTCATTTGTTTCATTTTTGAACAGGCTCCCACATATTTTTTAAATTTCTGTATTGGAATTCAAAGCCAGATCAGGCCAAATAGTATTCCTTGTCATGGCCATGAAACACTTCTAAAATAATAGTAAAGCAGATTTTGCCTCATCTCATGCAATTCTATTTGGCATCTTCAGAGTACTTGGAAGATAATATATTCATTCCTCGGAGTGCTGATGTTTCTCTGTAACTGTAATACATTTGTAACATCTGTCCTGCCATCTGTGAGTGCAAAATAGTTCAGCCTCTATGTCTATTTTGCATATACAGATTGATTTCTGGAGATATATTCTGATGAATCAAATATAATGCAATAATTTAAAGGAATTTCTTGAAGCATTGCCAGGTCATGTATGAAAATTCCCAAAGGAAGGTTTGATTAAATAATTAACTTGCATTAGAAAAAATAAAATCAAATAGAAAGAAATTTTTTTAAAAAAGACAGTATTGACTTCATCTCCTATTCTTGATAGCACAAATTAACACCCAATAATCACAGAGACAATGAAAGAACCTCAAGGTATGTCTACCTTAGGAAAAGATAAAACAAGGTTAAAAGTACTAGTTTGAGGAAGTAATTTGAAAATTGAAAGGATAATAATTGTTAAATGGAAGAATTACTTACCAAAGACCTGATTGCCCAAAGGAATATCTTGATTTAAGAGCAAAGTTCAAAATGTTCAAAGTTGGAACACATCATTTTGCCATAAGAAATTGATGACAGGTTATACTGAAAGCATTTAAAAATGTGTAATTAATAAGAATCATTAATTTCCATTAATAATAAGACACTTTGTTCTGAGAATAATGTAGGTTCTTTTAATGAAAGCTATAAATTATCTTTAATTGCCCATTTTTTGTCTGTATGCATTTATAACACTAGCAAGTCCTTGCTAATGGTTTAGGATTTAGAGTAGAGCCTCATTTTAATAGGAATATCAGTCATTTCTAGCCCAACACTTAAAAGCAGGAAAAATAAATCTATGGGATATAAACCCACTTTGAAAAGTGATTTCCAGAAATACATGCTGAAAGTACTCTCCCATGGATTTTAGAGCCATTCATTATGGTCTCTAATTGTAAGATTAACCCAGCTTTCAGAACAAAATATATTTTTAACTTCTACTTTTCTAAGAGGAACGAGGAAAACAGTAACCTAATGTACTTTATGTGGGTGTAACTCCACTAATTTAGACCATATTTTAATTTGGCGAATCCAAGCTTTTGTCTACTCTACTGCTTCCCTGTAGCAGTGAAGGATTTATACACATGAAAGAGAGAATGTTCAATTTAACAAAATTGCCTTTGCAAAATTGTATAGTCAAATGTTTAACTACAAGTGTTTGGGGAACAGATGGACTATTTAATTGTTGATTTTTTAAAAAAGTCCTTAAAACAAATAAACAGCCTATTCGAATGCAGTTTTGCTTCAACTATTTTTGAGGGTATAGTTGTTAATATATGTATAAATGTGTACATTCTTACTGCCTAGACAAACTCACAAACACTTGAAGGAAAGTGTAAATATCACTGCATTTAAAACAGTTCCTTTATGTTACAAGTGGTAAAAGAATACAAATTTTAATGTCTTATATATGAAACATTCTGGGCTCTAGAGGACTGCAGAGCCTCCCATGTTCTCTTCTGTACTAAGAAAATATAGAAGAATACAGAGAGTACAGAGAACACCCCTACAGCAACACAGAGCTTGTTGATTTTCCCACAAGTACCAAAAGATACCTTAATTTAGCTCTAAACATCAACTCTAAGTCTGGAGTAGAGCACTGCATCTTGCTTGACCCAAGGTAGATGTCATTTGTGAGATATTTTCATCTGTGTCATGGGTATAAATTAGGGTAGAAGCAGATGTGAAGTCACTGGATCTCTGTAGCATGTTCACAAAACATCTTCTCCAGGGAATGCAACACACTTGTAAGAATCTTTGAAAATATTTTACACTGACTGCACCCCTACCCCCACAGTGAATTTGAGCAAAGTAGAACAAAATGAGGCTTAGACCAAGTGGGGAAGGGGAGTTCTTTATTTGTATAAAAAGTACTAGATTCATCCACCAAAGAGATCAAATTTGTATGGAAAACATTTTTTACAGCACAATTCTCTTCTCTTCTCTTCTCTTCTCTTCTCTTCTCTTCTCTTCTCTTCTCTTCTCTTCTCTTCTCTTCTCTCCTTTTCACTTCTTTTATTTTCTCCTCCTTTCTCCTCTTTTCTCTCCTTTTCTTCTCTCCTTTTTTTTTTCCTTTTCTTTTTTTCCATTCCAAATCACTTGTCAGGATTTATAATTTTTAAAGTGTTATTTGAACAATTTATAAGCAGTTTTATCAAGAAAACTGATTCATTTTGACCACCTCATTTGAGGTCATACCAAAGAAGTGTTCTATTGGCTCCACGTGGGAAACAGTCACTCCCTACTTAGACTTTTCATGATTTCAAATTAGAATGAGCAGAAAAGGCCAGGTGACCACAGCTCCATCTTTGGGTTTTCTAATTGTCCAGGCATTCCTGTTACTTTGGCACTGTGGCATTAGCTAATTGCTTTTTGGGTGAGCCACTTCCTATGTTACTGTGTTACTCAGCCTGCTAAATAGCAGGTGTGTTTTTAACTCTTTTCTATTAATGTAAGTTCCTGTTGTCAGACCTGTTTGTTTTTCTGCTTTACGTTGTTTCCTATAGTTATGTGTGGTAGACTATCTGAAGACAAAGCTATAAAGTATCATTATTTTCTTTAATTAAAATTGTAGAGCTCAGCAGTGAAAGCTAGGAGGAGTTCAGAACAGAGACTAGTCACTCTGCACAAAAAGATGAGAACTATACCCATGAACGAGCAATAAAGTCTTCACTTCTATTTTCCCACACAGGGTTGAGGAAGCTTGCTGTTTCCTGACAACCACATTAACTTTCTTACTGATTTTCCCTGCCAACCTCCACAGAAGTCCAGGTTAACATCAAGGCAGCCTCACTCACCAGCATCCAACACCATCTCTAAGAGGTGGCTCCACATCAACAGCTTCTGCTCCTGGCTGCAGTTAAGGCCAACTCCATCCCTCAAAGGGTGCTGCACAGTTCCCTTTTCACAGACTCCGTGGTGCTCCAGCTGCTCTTCTTGCTCAAACCATTTCCACAAGTGTCATGGAAACCATGGAAACCCCTTACCAGGCTGGTAAAGGGCAGAAAGAGCAAGAGAGAGAGGCATGTGACAGCAAACTTACACAGCCCCTCATACACTGCTTTGGAGGCAGATGTTATCCAGCCAAATTCAGGCTGCATTACCCCAGCACCTCAGTAGCAACATGAAAACACTAACACTAGATTTTCTGACTGCACTCCTTTGCTCAGAGTGTGAGCTTTTCACTAGTGCACACACTTACTTGCACTAGCTGAAAGCGCAGAATTCCTTATACCAAAGGAAAAAAAAAAAAAGTACTGTAATTTATTTAACCAGACAAAAGCTGTTAGAGTGCAGTAGCAGTTCAGGCAAGGAAACAAAAATAATTACTAATTAAACAATGCAGCCCAGCATATCAGAGAAGATTAGTGAAGACTTCATGAGAACAGGAAGACAATTCAGCAGCTCAGGTGTAGCTTCTTACAATTTAAAAAGGTGTGAATGTAAACAATCCTAGATACCCTTCAAGAACCCTTGAGGTCCAAAAAACAACACCAAAGGTATCAATTAAACAATTAAAACATATAACTTGCTAACTGACTTGACTTTTTCCTCTTCCCCACGCACCATGGTAACAAAGCAGAGCTGGGAAGAGCACAGAGCTTTGGAGAGCACCTCAGTCTCCACAAGCTCCCTCTCTTTTGCAAAGGCAGCCATGGGGCAGCAATGAAGAACCAGGCAAGCTGCTTTGATGCAAGGCAAGCCATGACCCCTATGTGCTCTGTGTCAAATAACGAAAGTGAACTGCTGATGTGAATATGTTTTGAATATTTTCCTCCAGTAACAAGGCAGTATCTCTCATAAGAAAACTTGAAACTTTATACAACAGTGGGGCAAAAAACAAGCACATTTCTATGGGAGAGATAAAAGCAGAGGTATGTATTAGCCTGCAGGTGTGAGTGCAGATCTTCCTCACTTTTTCTTTCCAGTTTCCTCTCTGCCTCCCCAATAAATCTACTATTTTGGTAGGGAAGCGTTAAAGATTCCAAAAGCACTCTAACAGTTCTGCATAGGTTTTGCTGAGAACACAAGCTTTAAGATATCTTGCCCATGGCAAACTCAGACTTGGTGGCAAAAAAAAAAAAAGTACTCTGTAAAAGCAATTTTAATTAACTGGGTGCCTTAACGTAGTTGATTGGATTGGCAGAAAATTTTTTCCATTAGAAATCACTGATTTCCATTTTTCTGAAAATCAGCAAATTAAATTATTACTTAGGAAGCTAGTGTGAAACATTTATGCACAAAACAGCAGCCACCCTCCACAACCTCATGAGTTTGTGTAATAGCCCAGAACACAAGTGCATTACCCCTGCTGTACACAGCAGTGGAAAAGCTGAATTGCTGCCAGAAATGGCTGTCAATTCCCAGAGGGATTCCGAGTAAGAAAAGAGCTGTTAAGAAGTCTCTCACGCTGTATCATTTCTTAGCATCCTGAACAGCAACAATGAAACATCACACACAGGGAGATGTTCAGATGTACTAAAATTGATTCCTACTATTATAGTCCAAAGATGTTACTGTCAGCTCGTTGTAAGTCTCTGCTGTATTGAGAGACCTCTTCCTTCCCACTTTCCCCTTTCTTTTCCTTTATTTTATTTGCCCTATTTGTGATTCTATCATTTCCACTCAGTTTTAAGTTTATTTCTTTCCCAGGGAAGGGGGTAGGTTTGCTTTTTTTCTTTCCTTCTACTCTGTCTTTTCAGTATGGTCCCTCTAAGCTCCTGCACTTGCCTCTTCATTTCAGTAAAATGAGCTTCACTTGTGTCTTTGCTTCTTTCTTGCATAATCTAACTTCTGACCCAGCAACATCTATCTGTCCTTTGCTGGAAGGAATTCCTGTTTCACTTTTTCAAAGACATGCCTCTGAATTCTGAACTGAACCTCTGCCAGTGGATATTTTTCCAGCTACTTAAGATGCTGTTTATCAGGACATCATTTCTCAAGAAACAATAATCCTGTCTGGTTCTTCTTGCCTCCTTTTTTCTAGCTTCTGCATTATGTCAGAGAGTATCAAATGTCCTGGGCATATAAACAAATATTGCTGCTTCTTTGCTGGGGTTGAAAGACTTATATTTGCAAGATGACCCAGTTTCTTCAACTAAGGTCTCTTTGTTGCATAAATGGTCAAAAAACTTCTCAAAGTTTTGACTCCCAGTGAGCATGATAGCTCCTGCTTCCATGAAAAGCTAAAATTACCCCAGCTAGCAAACAGCTCTTAGATAAACCTGAACAAATTTCTCCCTAAGTGTAACTAGAGAGGACTAGGAGGAAAAGAAGGAACAGGAAAATTCTCCCCACCGCCCTTTTTGGAAGCTGTCAAATTTCACTGCTTTAGTGCTAAAAACCTTTTGCATTTTTAGGCTAAATTATACCTGGGTAAGCAGTAACATTTCTTGCCAGGGCAGATTTTTTACTGTTTTATTGACTGCTTGTTATAATGGTTACATGTGGATTTTTCTGATGGATATGACTTTCTGATGAATTTTGGTAAATAAAACAACCTGCTCCTATTTCAAATACTAATTTCATACTATCGTAGATATTCAGTTCTTATGTGAGAAACAGTGGAGTAAAGTGTTTAAAATATCCAGGTACACAAATTATTAGTCTGCATAATGAGATGCCTAAAAGAACAGAATAAGATATCCAGCCTGAAAAGAGGCCAAGGCATTAGAATGGCACAAAGTCTGGATTTATTATAAGGGTACTCAGCCTCTGGTTACACAGATTACAATACAGAGCATTAAAAAAAAAATAAATGCTGGGATACAGATTTCATCTGTAAGGGTATTCATTAGATAGAATGGGAAGAATAAAGTACTTCTGCAGAAGGTGACCTGTATTTGTGCCCAGGGACTTCTTTCTCCTTCCTTTGGTACACACAATATTGACCTCCAAAGACAAGGGCTGAGGGACCTCTCAAACTTAGCCTCACTTTCTATGGATGTAGTTCAAATGTTAAGCAGAAGTATTTTTGAAGGGAAAGTTTCAGCATCTCCCAGGAAACAGGGAAACAATGACTTTTGCCACATGGCAAACCAAAAATGTCAAGAGTCCATCACAAGTGCTAACAGGATAGGAACAAGAAGTGTGAAGGAACGACACAAGGTGGCATAAAGGAGGACACATTTGATCCCAAAATGGCTGGAAGACTAACATTCAAGCAGACTGCTATGCTGACAGTTTTGTAAAAGACTTTGATGAGGTGGCAGTTTGCCTGACTTAAATGCTAAAGCTAAGCAATGTAACCATTTTCTTCTGCTATGCAGCCACAAAGTTTGTGCCCATTCAGATTAATCTGCTCCATGTGGACTAGAGGTTTCCACATTGGTACAGGTGGGGAGGCGGGAGATGATTCTCACTTTACTGAGTGCTTTTTATCCTTGAACTCCATTCTTTCCTTATTTGTTGAATTTTCTCCATATTCGGGACTGATCTAAAGGTATCTATCTGTGAATGTACGTTTCCATAAAATTTAAAAATTGCATTTAAATGGATGTTCAGATAATGACTGCTTTCTATAATATGCAGTATCTAAAAATGGCTGCTGAACAAGTTAGAGCACGTTTGATTAAAAAATACGTACAGAATGGAGCTTTATTCTCTTGGAATAAATGAGACATTTACATTGAACAAAAATTTACACTGAGCAACAATTTACACTGAGCAGTCAGTTAGGCAGATTTGTAACGTACAAAAAATATCTATAAAGTAAGCTGCAAAATAAAATAAAATATTTAAAGTGAAATAAAATAAAATATTAAAGAGGATAAAAGCCACCACACTTGTCAAATATCTTCTCCTGAAGGAGGGAAAGCAGTAATTCTGCTATTGCTGTCAAGACCTTTCAAACACAGCTTCTTGCCTGCAAAAACCATTTTGAGGCTCCTCAGAAAGTACTGTGCTTTTAAGAGAAACGAAAAGCAATATATATAATGGGCTTGAGTCAAAGAAAGACATTGATTTTAATTGCATTTTGAAGGGTTTCATTATTCCAGATGAATGCTTTTCACAAGCACAGAGATCCAAAGGTCAAAATAAGATTGTTTTTAAAAATCAATCTACGTAAAAAACTTTTAATTATTTACAGGTCAACTTTAGTGGATTTTAGTTTGATATTTTTTATCTTTCTAACTGTTACTAATTTTCTACGCATAATCCATTTATTGACTCAGAAGCTGGGAACTCGCATTCTTGGCTCACAGAGGAGTTCCACCTTTTCTTCTAAACAGTGTTTTGACTGTGTTCCACATTTTTTTATTCCATATTTTCTTAAAGCTTGATTTTAACTTTGCTTTTTTACCATGAGCAATTACTTCTGTTCTTCACTAGCAAAATGAGATTCCAAAGAACCAGACATGGGATTTTCAAAAGTGTTCAGTGATGGATAAGTTTTACCCCCAAGCAAAGGCAGTAATTTTACAACTGATTTTCACAGTTGTAAACTATGCTGACACTACAGGCTTAGGAATATCCTACCAGTCCAATGGTTTTCCTATTTTTACACCAATACTGCTTTCACATACAAGTTTTGATTCATATATACAAACCCCATACAAATAAAGTGTGGTGGCCAGAAATGCACATCTGGGGAGGATACAACCTACATATGCAATAACAGAGTCTCAAGTTTTGCCCACATTACATCCTTTAGTGATGGAAAACCAGAGGTTAAAACCAGTAGTTACACATACTAACACTTGTATCCAGTTAAGGATGGGAAGATTTATTTATTTAAAGGGAGAGTGTGTGTGATCTTTCAGTAACCAAAACTCATAGTTTTTTAAAGGGAATGTATTTTATCATATCATAAATCCTTAACCAGATATGTAAAAAAAACAAAACAAACCGCTTTTCAGCAAATTTCCCATGGCTCTTAAAATTATTATTATACTCTCAATATCAGCAAATTGCCTTGTACAGTGTCCCTGGGAAAGAAAAATATAAATAATATTAGTAGATGGTTATCACTGGGAGTTGTGAGGTTGTTTTGGTACTGTCCAACATTTTCAAAAACATTGTGCAGAAAAGCACACAAAACATCACCTTTTTCAAGCTTTGTTCCTTGTTTAAGCTTCCTCTTGATGAGGTGTGCTCTGCTGCTCATTAAAAGTAGATATTTCTGGTTTTTTTCTTGACAAATCTGCCCTCTCATCTTTTACACACTTTAAAAAAAATTATCATCCCAAGACACTGCGCTGTTGCAGCTTTTCCTTTAAACAGCAAAGCAGGAGAATCTTCTTCAGTTACTGATACGAATACATGATCTTCGTAAGTGATGATGGTGTATAAGGAACAGTGAAAGGGTCCAGAAACATTTACTTTATCTCTACCAGGGGAAGAGTTAACTGCCACTCACTTTCTCCACTGAATTATAAAATTTTACAAAGAAGAGATCATATAAAAACTTTTGAAGACGCAAACAAAAAGAGAATCAAGTCTGTTCATTGGGAATGCACACTGGGAATGTGCATCAGCTTTTTCACCTAGACCATTTGCTTTTTTTTTTATTGAGAAAGATTCTCCCCGGCTTAACAGACTACACAGCAATGATATCACTCAGACATCTCATGAGCTTAAAAAACCTCAAAAACACTTCATTAACAGCATGATATTTGGGGCACTTAATGAGGCAGCTCTCTGAGATTCATCCTTCTTTAATTTAATGCTACTGCTCTGTCTCAAGGTTTGTGAAGCCCCTGGGATTGCAAATACGATAATTATTGTATTCAATTCAGCTTTGATTCATTGAACTCAAAGAATGGAATTTAACATTGACTGAGGCTTGAACAAAGGGTGAAAGAAAAAAAGTTGGTTCATTCTATCTTGTCACCACAGTCTTCAGAGGACATTGGGAAGTAATCTGCCCATGTGCAGCTCTATTGGCTGAACTATTACACACATCTAAAGATCTTTGTGCCATAACAGATTTCAACAGGATGGCATGATAAAAACTGGGGCATTGGTTTTCTTTGTTTACTAATTCTTCCCTTTTCTCTCCCAATACTTATCTACATTGCCCCACAATGCGAGGGATGTAGGAAAAGAGGAGATTCCAAGAATCCATACAGCACCTCCCAGGGAGCAGAAACTTCCATGACACGTCTATTGTTCAAAATAGCTATCCATGGAGAGTGCAGCCTATGGAATGAAGCAAGGAAGGATCTCATAGTTGGAGGATGAGAGTCATACAAATTAGAGAAAAAAAAACCCCAACCTATTTATACCTATGAATTACTGTATTTTAAAAAAGAACTAAAAAATATGCCAGACTTTATTTGGGAACTAATGTAATTGTAAGAGCTTACAAAGAGAAATAAATCTATTACAGACACCAGTCATATCAAACTGTGTAAATTTGAATACTGGCAAGCAGGTAATATTGCATGTCAATGGTCTAAATGCAGTTTAGAAATACATTTGTTCATATCTCCATCTCTGAATTAAACAAATTTAGGAGAAATGTAAAGAAAAAAAAAATTAAAAAGAAAGAAAAAAAAGAAATTAAAACAATTAATAATTTTCATCATAGCTATAAACTAAAGAATACGAAGCAATGAAGTTCAGAGTATAAGTGAATATGAACTTATAGTCACTGTCAGGACAGATAATGTGAATGACTGTAAAAGACAATAAAAATGAAGTAGCAGGGGGAAAATCACAGTATCAGTTTAAAAAAATTAACTGTGAGGTTTAAGAATGCATTAAAGCATCTTAGGTACTTGAGTTTTCCCAGGAGTAAGGCAAAAGTCCCATTCATGCAGATAGCCTCAGAAAAAAATTACCAAATGTGGTTTTAGTTGATGTTTTTTACCTGATGTTTTTACCTATCTGTTGGTTTACTGACTACCTTTTTTATGTTCACTTGAATAAAGACTGAAGGCTCTTTGAAAACTTTATTTGATATACCATATGGCTAAATATGCTTAAACTAAAAAGAGATTCTTTAACAGCTCCATCACATCAGAAAAAATATACCTCCCTCTGTGCTGCAGGTTGTAGCAGAGTTGTAATGACAACAATTTTGAATTAAGTATTTAGACAAAATGTCAACAATATGCCATGCTCTAGACACAAGGAGGGAAAGATAACAGCTCAGTGCTTAAATACATGGCTCATTGTATTTGTGGGGAGATATGACACAGATTTCAGCTCCCTTTTGCAAAGGAAACCTGGATTTGACATATCAGATAAAGTCATTGTCCCATCTTGCTTATTATCTTTTCTTGGGCAGCAGCCAGCATTTAATGTTCAGAATAATAGAGCAGAAGAATCTTCCTGCTCTGCACAAGCAGTTTACTTATATTATAAGCTATAAAGTTTAATTACATTATATTACTTTCTTAGCTTGTGCAGTTCAATGACAATGATCCTTTCCTTCCTCTGTTTAAATTATTAAAACTATCAAAATATATGAATCAGAAACTTTTAAAATTCTACTTCACAACTTTTTAAAATGATGATTCATGGAAACAATCTGAGATCACATCTAAGATATTCTCACTGGTGAATAACTGAGTACCACAAGCAAATGGACAGAACTGCACACAAATTACTTTGAATAGGATCCAGTCTTAACTATCTGTGTCTTCTCTTTACTTGACTAATTTCTAGGACAGCCACATTCTCTGAGCAGATAAGTTATTTATATACCAGTCTATTTAATCACAAACTTACTGGTCTTTGCCTAACTTCATTTGTAAATCCATGCACAGAAATAGTTATTTTGAAAGTACTAACTGCTAAAGTTCAAATATGATTCAACCCTAGGTGTGATCACTGAATTTCCTGGAGTATTTTAAAAAGAACTGTGGTAGGATCAGAGGCCAGAACACCTCTGATGAAGCAGACGATAGAGATATGAATGTTGGCCTTTCAGCTAATTGCCCTGAATCAGTACTATCTTCACTCCTTTTGCTAAAACTCACATTTTCAAAAAGCAAGAGGTCAGAAGGAGGAAAATGAGCAGAGAGTATGACTGAGGTCAAATTGAGAAACCACATTCCTGATAAAGATGCCTGGAGTGCCTCTGCATTTTACACTTAAATCAATTTTGGAGTAAAAGCAATTAAACACCATCCTAGGGGTAGCGGTCAAGACCTTTCTCCTCTCCTCTCCTCTCCTCTCCTCTCCTCTCCTCTCCTCTCTTTCCCTGATAGAGTCCTTGATTCTCTTTGTGTTTTTCCCCTTGACTCTTTTCCTTATCTTTCCTATTACAATACATCTTTCAGTAGTTTTAAATGTGGCTTACTTTTGACACTACATCTCACTCCTACTCCTTTATTAGGAAATATCTATGGCAGAAATTATGAGACCAATGAGTATTTCTCCCTCAGTTTTGCTAGCCTAATTTTTCAGATCTGTTGCACAAGGTTCTTCTTCTGCCTGTCATCCAGGTCTTCATCTCAGGATCCACTGACATTTCTAGCTTTCAGACTATAAACCTTACACATTCTTTCATCTTCTCAGCCACCCACCTTGTCATACATCCCATCTTCCCATAATGCTATGTGGAGCAATGCTGCTCCAAAGATGATTAATAAAGCTATCTCTCCCTTTGAGTCCTGCTGTCCTTTCTTCATGTCAAATACAAGCTTATTGTCTTCATTGTCAATGCTCATTTTGCTGTACATTCTCCCTATCAACTCTGGTTTGAAATAACAGCATTGCCTCTCCCTCATCTGACAGTTTTATTACATTTTGAAACAGATATGTCTGGATTTTCAAGTTTCTCTTCACATGGAAAACTATTGTCTCAGTGGTGTTTTGGAAGCAGGGGCAGCCATAGGGACGGTTCCTGTGAGAAGCTGCTGGAAGCTCCCTCAATTCCATTCTTGGCCAAATGTTTGCCCAAAAGTGAGAAGATATGGGAAGCTGGATGTGCCTCTGCAAGTAACATATTCAAGGGAAAATGAAACTGCAAAAATATAACAAAAGGACCCGCAGAGTGTCATAGAGGATCAAGACACCAAGGTCAGCAAAGAAGGAGGGGGGAAAATGCCCAAGCAGAGATATCCCTCCAGCCCATGGTGAGATGTCAAGCTGTCAACCTGCAGCCTATGAAGGAGGATGGGGGAGCAGTCCCTGAAGAAATACAAAGTCCCCAAAGGACCACGGTGAGATAAATGTGGATTTGTAGCCCCTGAAGTGTCACAGGTGGGCAGATGTGAAGCTGCAGCCTGTGCAAGATCATGGAAGGAGCAGATGTGGATCTGCAGCCATGGAGGACCCCGTGTCAGAGGAGGTGACTGCTCCGGCAGCAGCCGTGACTCTGTGTGCGGCCCAGGCCGGAGCAGTTCCTGAGGGACTGCACCTCCTGGGAGGGACTCATGTCGGAGGGGTTCCTGAAGGACTCTCCCGTCAGAGGGACCCCACGTTGGAGCCAGGGAAGAGTGTGAGGAGTCCTCCCCCTGAGGAGGAAGGAGCAGCAGAAACAGCGTGTAGGGAACTGACCCTGAACCCCCCCTGCCCCTCCCTGTGCCCTGAGAGGGAGGCAGCAGGGAAGGGATCTGGAAGAAGGGAGGGGTGTGGGGAAAACATATTAAGATCTGGTCATGTTTCCTGTTTTCTTCTTGTAGATTAAATTAGCTTTTTTTCCTTCCCATGCTGAATCTGTCTGGTTTTTGACCATGACTGTAATTGGGGAATGCAAACCTCGCTATCCTTGTCTCGATTAATGAACCTTAAGGTGAATTTTCTCTTCCCTGTCCCATAGTAGGGGTGGGGGCAATCAAGCAGAGGCTTGATTGGTAACAGCTGGGCCTAAGCCGTGACAACTGTCCATGAAGATGTTTCAATGTTTTTCTCAAATTCTCCTTAAAATTTCTCTTACTGTACTATTTAGAAATAAAAGCAAACAACAGCCTGGCCAGGATGAGCTCTTAGTTTCATTCCACACCCAAATATCCACATCAATAGCATCTTGTATTGCATTTTGATTGCAAGCTATTTGAAATAAGATCCATCGTTACAACCTTATATTCTTTAGTTACATAGCACCTTGTGTGGTTCTGACCTCACTGATATGCGATTGTCTCAAAGAAGCAATTTTAAAATTAATATCCCTGGCTAGGGTGGAGGTCTTGGCTGGCCAGAGTTGGAGAGCAGGAGGGCACAACTTGGGATGTGATAAGACCTTCTGGGTGGAGACACCTCCTCTGAACACCAGCCTGCAATGCTGGGTGGTCCCTCCAGGCATGACTGAGACACCTTGATTGTACTTGCGAAGTACCTGGCTAAGGGTGGCTGGAACAGAGTAAGGGTGGCACCAGGAAGAAGATGAGACCTGATGACTGGGTGGAGACTACTCCCCTTTCCTGTGGGCCAAGCTTCAATGATGCCCCTGGAGGCAGGATTATGCACCTGGCTAAAGTGGCTGGAACAAAGGAGGAATGGCATCTGGAAGAAAATAAGAATTGATGATTGGGTGGAGGACCACACCTTTCTGCTCCCCTCTAGGCAGCCTGTCTTTCAATGAACCTGGCTGACTGACAGCTGCCCCTTCAGAACAAGAGGGGCTCAGGGGTATAAATTTGGCTGTCCATGCTTGGGTTTTGTTGTCTCTTGACCCACTTCCATTTCTGCACCGGACCCTGTCCAGGATCAGCGCCATCCTGAAGAACCTCGCTGGACAGCTGGACCCCTGGTGGTGACTTTATCTCTCTCTCTCTCTCATTCTTCCCACTTTCTTCCTCTTTTCTACACTTTCCTCTCTCATTCTTCCCACTTTCTTACCCTTTCCTGCACTTTTCTCTCTCATTCTTTCTTACCACTTCCTTACCACTTTCCTCTCTCTTTCTTATACCTTCTTTTCCTCTCTCCCTCTTTTACCTGGCTCTATATTTTTGCCCGTGTTAGTTGTCCAATAAAATCTGCTTGCACTCCACCCTTTTATACGGTTGGACTTTGTTTCGCATGTCCAAAACAAAAATAAATTTTAATGTTACCTCGGACCATAACAATCTTGAATGAGCTTCTGACACTGGTGTAATACAAATATTTTAATAAACCAAACAAGTACTTAGGAAGTTTTAGCTCCAATTGAAATGAATTAAAATTTATATGGGATTTTTGAAGTATCTTTCAGAGTAGGAAACATGAAATGAGCATGTTATCTTACCAGCAGAGCACAGAGATGATGCCTTCTGGAGATCAAAATGGGGGACTGGGGCTAGTGTTTCAGCAGTGAGAATACAGTGCATGTTTAAACTCCTTTACTCAATATGAAAAAGAATAATCCATTTCACATCTTTTGCTGTCACTGCAATGCCACTCTTCACAGCAATCAGTGCAGCTGAGGCAAAGCTTAACTTTTAGTTATGCCTGTCCCTGGCTCTTGCTTCCTGGTGTTCTCCCATCCGTATGTATATCTCTGCTCTGCTGGGTGTAAGTTAGCTCAAAGCTATTAGTGATGCAGCATAACAAGCAGAAGGCACACAGTGTACTTTCTTTCTTGCTTGTACAGGATTACAATATTAATTAGAGTTTGGATGTATATGCACAACCAAATCATGAAAATATTTCTAAAAAAATAAAGCTCCCTGGCTGTCTCAGTCCATCTAATATGCCAAAAAGCAATTACTCCCTACAGCTTTCCAAAACCATTTTATCTTTCTTTGAAGATGGCATCAGAAACGATCCAGCAGCTTTAATGGTCTAGTGGTGAGTTTCTGGCACCTCTGAGTCAAAAGCTCTGTAGGACACAATACACAAGCATCCTCAGCGTGAATCCAATGTGCAGTCAAGTGACCGCATATAGAAATGTCTTTGGATAACTGTGTAGTCACTGAAAAATAAATCAGAACTGGGATTGCTGAGCTTTATTACAGCATGTTGGGATGACTATGGGAAGCAAGCTTCTAGTCTGCTACCTCTTTGAAAGTGCTGGCAACTTTTCCCTCCCTGTTATATTTCAGCAGTGCTTACTGAGCTGAATCAAAAGCAAAGCAATGCTCTATGTGTTGAGTATACTGAGTTAATTCAACTCCATGCCTTTCTTCTGAGAAGAATGCACTCACACATACCAGTGTAATGAAGATTTTTATGTTATACAATGACACACAGCTATCTCCCTTATAACAATGGCCTATCAAAAATAAATCTCTCATCTTTGTTACTTAATTCAAGCTGAGAGGGAGAATGAAGACAAGATAGGGAAGAACAGTAGCTGTAGAAATTAAATCATTTCAGTACTGCTGAAAGATCATTAACGGGAGCAATATGTAATAAATTAATTGTGATATAGCTGATATCCTGGCAGGTTTGGCACTTACCTGGAGCCTGCTGAGACCACTCCAGGACTATAGGAGCAGTATATTATATCCAAGGCCTTTGCACTTCATTTTGTTGTCAGTCTAAGCAGTCAGGAGCAGGAATACATGTTTTAAGAAAGGAAAGATGAAATATTCCTGTGTCAAAGCCTAGAGTATAAACCATCATTCCTACTTTAGCTGCTCAGAGTGCTCAGAAAGGAAAGTTTGCAATACTTTGTTGAAGTAGTTGGTTTTTTTTTTCCTGTGTGAAAGTATATGGTTTAATTTTCAATTGCATAGTAATATATTTAGCTGTTAGCTGAAGTGATACAGAAAATAGCAAAAACATATAGGCACTCCAGGAGTATGGCAGAGCTGACACTAATTTTACTTACCATCTTTGCTCCCAGCCAGAAAAAATACAACAGAGAAATGGGAGAAAGATAATAGCCAGTGTTTCTTTCCTGGGATCTGACACTTTTACCTTTTGGAATATCTTTACTTTTATACACTTGCAGAGATCGAAGATTGATTTTTCTCTATATGTCAGTGAATAGGGTGTAAACAGTGATAAAGATCTTTAATAAATCTTTTACAATAGACAGTTCAAGAATGCCTACAAGCATACTAGGGTCCTACTGTATTTTCCTAAATCTGCAGGATATTGCTGCATATACTTAACTTTAAGCACAGAGAAATCCCACTTGATGCAGCATATGAGTATTACTCTACCATAACAAGGAGAGAAAACCTCCACACAAATGAAAAAAAAGTGAAAAAACTGTCTTTGAATCTTAATCCTTTTCTATTTGCTGTCACTAGACTCTGAAAATGGAAATGAGAAAGAAAATTGAAAGAATCATAGAAATGAGATTTTTATATATTCTTCCTTAGCAGTATTGTCTTAGATTGAAGTGGGATTGGATTGTTGTCTGAGATTCTTAAAGAAATACAAAAAGCCATCTTTACATCTACCATGCAGTAGATTTGTATGTAAAGGCTATTTTTATTAACAATAAGTAAAAATAAAAATTGTTAGCGTTTTTATAGGGTTTTCAGCATTTCCTAATATCATGGGTACAGTGAAGCAAATCTGCAAGGATCAAAATTTATTAACAGAATAATCCTTCCTTAAGATAAAGCAAAACAAATATACTTACAGGCATTCATATTATTCCCCAAATCCATGTAACTTATTTACATCCCCAAAACAACAGTTCCATAACTTTTTTTTTTTTTTTTTTTTTTTTTAGGCTCCTGTGACAGAGAGTTACAAGTATACATGTTACAGAAGAAATCCTACCCTCCTAGGTTTGGATACTGAGTCCATGCCAGAGCTTCACAAACTTTCTACATCTATGCATGAGCACAAAATATCACCAACTAGCTTACAACTAGAGCCCAGGCTTGGATGGCTCTTGTTGCCTTCTGCAGCCCTTAGGATCAAACAAGGGGCCAGATACATCAAATCATTTGGAAACACATTTCAACATGTCTATAACTGCACACTTAACTGTTCTGCCATGTAGTCATCAGCTGTTCCACCGATTTGTGTGGAAAAGTTTCTCACAAAGTCCGCAATGCAAAGCAGAGCCCTGATCTTTGGAAAGCTTTCCTTGGAAGCCTCTGTGAATTTTACCAGAGGCGAGCTGGAGGAAGTGTCACTTACAGTGAAGTGACACAGAGAAATTGGCAAAGATGCACCAAGGGCTCTACTGCCAAAATCCAGTCAAATCAATTTCTGCCTTCAGAGCCATATTCTAATCCATCTTCAGCACACATTTACTACACCAGCAAGATGGTAAAAATGAACAAAGATAACAACTCTGTTTTATGTAGGATGAGAAATAGCTATGAGAAAGCTATTGGTCCCCACTTTCTCCTTCCTGAATCCACAGAGGAAACCTTGTGATTCTGGGAAAGACTAGTTAATTGCTGCCCAGAAGAAAAGGAGGAGGGGCACCTACCCATATAACCTCTCATTTCTTTTGATTACTGGTGTTATAAGTCCCCTCTGGGAAGGGTCAGATCTGTCTCTTGCCCGTCTCCTGCTGTTCTCTCCCCTTGCAGGCTGGCACAGCTCCAGGGCTCTGCTGAAGCAGCAACAGGAGCAGCGAGGGAGGCAGAGAGATGAAGGAACAGGGAGGGCTGGCTCTGCTGCCAGCAGTCACCTCTGGAGCCTGCCAGCAGGAGCTGCCTTTCAGCAGAACCTCTGCGCTCCAAATTGCAGTGCAAAGAGCAGCTACTTATTAGATCATGGACATCCATTAAAGTCACACAAAAGTGAGAGACTCTGAGAATTCATCAGGCAGCCAAATTCGCAGTTGTGTAAGTCAATTTAAATTTAGTTAATTTTAAGGAAGCTATATGTACCTTTACATCATCTGAAAGGCAGGTCTGCCAAAGGTAAAGCTGCCCTGCTCAAGTGGAGGTTGCTTCAAGATTCTGCAGGATAGAACACAACCAGGCCATCAGCCCCATTCTCCCCGCAGAGACTGCAAAACTGTAGCAAAAAGGCTTATTTCTAAATTGAAAAGAATGTTTTAAACTGGTGAGGGGGAAGGGGTGTCTCACATATCCTGCTTCTCCCTGGGCTGTACAGCAAGAAGTGAGCAGCTGGTCAGGACAAGAATCACCAGAGTCTCCTGGGGAGGGAGGGAGGGGCAGGTGAGAAGATGCAGAAAGAACTTTCAACTGGCCAAGCACACACCTCATAAGAAGTCTTCTGAGATACTGAAGTCTTCCAAGTGCCCGACATCATCTGGAAAGTAAGGATATAAATTTCAATTTACGAATAAAAAGAGAATGGGAGTCCTCCCTTCATTAAATTAGACTGGAGAGGGCAGCTCACAAATTACTTCTTGAGACTAAAGCACTTGATCAAAGGCAGGAGCAACAAAAAAGTCTTAAGCATCACATTGTGTTTAGCATAGGTGTTTAAGCACTCTACGGGCATTTAAATGAGGTATTCAGGTGAATTATGCACTAAAAAGTAAATTACGCTGGGTTTCACATAAGATTGCTTTTCCTTTTCCCGCCAAAATCCGCAATACCAGATCTTTCCAAGTCTACACATGCCCTTCATTATTCTATCTGTTCTGACAGCAATACTGTGAACCTGCTGTGTATCTTTTTTCAGAGTATCACTACAGAATATTTTCAGGGAACCAAAAATGCTCTATAAACATTTGAAAAATATATATCAGCTTAATTAAAAATTTTGCACAGTAACACAGATTTATTAAACTCATCAGGAAAATTAAAGAAAATCCAGCAATAATTTTCAGTGCTTGCCTTGTTCTGTGCTTTACAGATGAGAAAGAGACCCTAGCTACTGAAACATTATTCAGTGAGTATCAAAAGACCCACGGGACCTAATTAGCCCAGTACACACTTCCTCAATACTAGGGTCTTCTGTTTCCTATAAAAGCAAAGATAGTATACAATCCATGTGTGTGCAGAGCAGGTTTCTTGCTTAGACTCATTATAGTCACTAATATCTTTAGGGAAGCTTGATTTTACTGGAAAGAGGTAATTGATTGTTGGAATACTAGTTTAGAAAGGATACTGTTTTATAACCACCATTATAAAAGTCAAATTAAATATGGAAAGGATTTTCCAGAAGAAGAGACAGGAATTATTATATGTCATCCTTGGGTAGCTTTGTTATTAACATGGGGTCTACTATTGTGGTCTTTGGTAATTTATCACAACAATCAGAGAGAACTCTGCACTGTGTCAAGGTAGTTTCTCTGTTTGGTAGGTGTAATTTGGCTTTCCAGACAGCATCTGGGGACATTGTGCTGCTATAACATTTTCAGGGAGTGGGAATTGGCAGGATATTTACTGACATCACAGAATTTAACAGATCATAGATCTTATCCCCTTTCATCCCAATTAAAGTATAAATTGCAAACGTCTTAATAGTAGCGATGAAGAAACTTTATATTTAGAACACAGGCTGCTGTGCATTGCCAGTCTATTCTCCCTCTTCTCCCAGTTCACAGGATTAAGAGAAATACGGTGCTGCAAAATTGCTATTTACTTCTATACTTGTAGTCATAAGATACAACATGAAACAATCCAATGCAAGTTATAAAGCATTCAGTACACATGGATATTATAGGTCCTAAAAGAACCTGGTGGAAATAGACATGTAATTTTATGAACCAGTGTTTAAGCTCATCAAGAAAATTATAAAATATCTTTTTTCTCAGATGAAACTTGTATCTGTAGTCTGGATTCAGAGTAGTACTTGCAACGCAGAATTCTCACCTTAATCTAACCATTTGACTTAGCTCAACAAATTGTCTTTTGAAAGATAAGAGATGATCCGTTTTTCCCCTGTCTGCATGTCCAATAGTCCCTAGCATAAAGATTTGTGGTTTGTTTTTTAAAAAGAAAACAAACACTGGCTTGCTTATGTAAGTGAAAATTGCTCCTTTAGGCTTTCTTCAAGGAACCATCCATATTATTTAACCAGAAGCAACCAAGAAAGAGAGCACGTTTTACAGTTTCTTAAATACATGCTTAGGTATATTTTTATTCACCAAGGACTTGATAAACTGTACCCAGATAAGAACAGAAGATTATACAGATAAGTTATTCCTTTTAAAATGGTCATGTAGATGTATTTATAACCAGTATGCCATTGCAATCCAAATCAAAGGATGAACAAGAATATTTAACAAGTTCACTAGAAAGTGTCACTGAACAAATTCTTTATAAACTCTTCTGTATCCAGTGCACAACTATGCTCTTTTTTTCCAAAATATCTCCAAAACAACTTTATTTCCACATAGATTAAGTCTTTCATGTAGACGTCTGTATACTGTGTTTTCTAACAGCAGCTGAAATCTTGTTTTTACTGCCCGAACTCAAGTTCATTTCTTTTATAACTCCATTTGTGATGTGACCTATTTAACCAGTGAAAAGCTCTATCTTGTTAGCAAGGAATTCTACCATCTGTGGACTAAATTAGTCCAGTGGGGCAGTGCTGAAGGTCACCCACAGTAAGAAAATCTGCCCTGAAGGAGGCTTTTTTTTGCAAAAGACAAAGTCACCTTTCCTGTACAGCGATCCAGTGGTTTTCTTATAACGTGGCCCAGAATTGGGTAGCACAAGTCATTAAGCAAATTCTTCTAAGCCAACCAAACTCTTCCTAGATCTTTCCCATCTTGAGAAGACCTTAGGAAGATAGTAGTGTTCAAGCTCAGTGTCCTTTGAAAACAGTAATTATTGTACCCAGTGGTTAAAAGGATTTCAGTAAATGCCTTTTTTTTACAGTTCTGATCCCCATACAATGGAAAAGCACAATTTGTTCCTCTGAGAAAAACTGACAGTACTTTCAACTTCATATTGAAAACCTCAGGCCAGATCTCAGGGGAACATGAGTTGGCTATTTGATGTGGAAAACATGATGCTACTACATGGCCTTTTCACTAAAATGATGTGCTGTAAGGTCACACGATCAGCTAAATGGCTTCTGAACATTTTTATTGAAAATAATTTTTATTGAAAGAATTTAATTCTCTAAAGGTTTCTGTTTATAATCAACATACGCTCCCTGCTCAAGGCTGAAAGTCTTTACAGTGTAAGTTCCACAATCTATCTGTATCTGTGCCAAGGTCGATGCCAGGGTCTGGTCTTTTGCCAGAATCATTATTTCTTCACTAGTTGCCACATTGCTAGCCTGCTGCAAAACCTGGGTGAATCTGGCTTGCCTGAATCATGTCTCTTCAAGTCTGGTGAGATCACACTAGATTTTTCTTAAAAAAAGTAGTATCTACCAGACCTCCTGCAATGCTAATGTTATTATAGAAAATTAAAAGCTGGTTAAACAGCTCATTACCTAAATAGAAACATCCTTAGTTATCTTCTAATAGAGATATCACCCAGACCCTCACCTTCCACAGAAACTAATCTGTCACAGAACCACTGCTGTTGGAAGCTTCCAGGCTATGGTTTTATTGTGTCTTGAAACCCAAGAGAGTTGGAGTCACTGGAGAGGATTGTGATCCTGCAAACAAAAATTTTCTCTCCTGGCAGCTCCATATCATTCAAGGTAGTCGTCAAAGAGAATCAAAAGGTTTGGATGATTTAATGAAGAGACAGAAGAAAATGAGCTAAGAACCGATTGGGTCCTTTTTTTTGTTTTGCTGCCATGTTGGTGGAGAGGAACATGAGACAAAGATGATGTACCCACTAGTGTTCAAGTCCTCACCCGACACTGTGGGAATGCAAAAAGGCAAACAGAAAATGCATAGGTGTAAGGTTACTCAAAAAAACCAACATGCCTATCTACTTTTCCACCTTGTGAATTTTTGGCAGTGCTCAATTAGAAAGTAATGTTATGTGTAACATTGATTTTTTTTTTTATGAATCATAGATTCATAGAATAATCTCTGAGGTCCCTTTCAACCCAGCCAATTCTGATTCTGATTCTATGATCTGCTTTACCCCAGATCCATTTGGTCTCTTCCAACAATGACATTTTATTCTTTAAAAAAAAATCTTCTGATCATAAAGACAGTTTTTTTTCACCAATGATTTGCTCCTCAGAAGTTGGAGAAAACTATTTCTAATAAGATTTTCATAGTAGCAACAGTGAAGTTTCCCTTCCTGAAAAAAGTCTGTTTATACATCTCTTATCAAAACGGTGTCATCAGCTCACTGCCCATCACAGAAACTTGGAAAGGTTTGCCTCAAACCAGTCTTTCATCTTCCATTTTCTTGAATGGGAAAGTTGGAAACAGGTTCTCCTGCATCTAAAGTTATTTGTCTCTCCAGATTTTCTAATATCCTTCTGTCTGTATTTGAATGCATACAGTAAGAAACATCTAGATAATTTCAAACTTTATCTGCAATAAGGAAGTCCAGAACCTTTAAACAAAGAACTCTCAGAATATTTTCATTGAATCACAACTACAATATTGGAATTTATTACTTGAAAAATCCTAGTACTAGAACATCTTATATGGTGATCTAAGACTTTGCTATTAATCTAATGGAAGTCTTAGTATTCTAATCAAAATAAAGCAACCAGTTATTGGTCCAATTACAATAATCCTTATGCTCTTAGTTCAAATTATCAAAATTTATTACCTTAGTGATAATACAGTTTAAATTAATGCACATAAACTTCTTGTTATTTTCTCTAGTGTTGTACTCACCCTCACGATGTGTCTGCAAGTTGCAATTCACACCTTCAGCTTTCTTCAGAAAGAATTTGTATAGACAGAGGAAAATGGTAGGTGTTTAAAAGTCATCAGTATGCTTAGTTCTTCACCAAGAAACCCATGATACTAATTGGCATGAAAAAGTTTTAGTTCCACTATGCTAAGCCTTAGGTAGACTGGGGGTTACTTTTAGGCTTTTGTAGCACTCTCATCTTACTCATACCAGTATATTATTTAAATTATGCAATAGCCCTAAAGGCCTAAAGTTTGTGTTTAGTAGTCTTTATAGGATTTTAAGATTTTTGCTATACACAGAGAAAAGAACTGAAAGAAAGTCAACAGTAGCAGTCACCTCACCTTTAGACAGTTGTTATTACACAGAAAACAACACAAAATCTGTTCCTGCTAAAATAAGCCCATGCCAGGCCCAAAGGAGTGAGTTAATACATAGCCTTCAGCATTTTAATGATATGGAAAAAATAATATTTACTGGGCCACTGTAGCTATGCCTTCCAATATTTAAATAAAAAGACTACTATACTAATGAAAACAAAATGTAAAATAAGAAACATTTAATCTTCAGCTGGATATGAATGATACTTAATATTTTCTAGGTTCATCTGATTTCATTTTATCATGGACTGTTCCTTAAGAAACAAAGGCAATATCCTTCCGCAACCTTTACACAGAGTTAACTGTAAGAACCCAAATATGGGCTTACTTGAAACTTTATTTCAGAGAATGTGGAGCACACTAGAGAATTCTATTTGGTCTGTAAATACAACCTTAGATCAGATAATCATCAGTGGAGACCCAAATACCATTTTTTATTTCATTTATCTGGGTTTAATATAATTTTTTGGCTTCCATCTCCATCCTGCTGTGCTTCCACAGACAAGCAGCTATACCTCTCTCCTTTCAATTTAATATGAAATCACAGTTCTGGTGCTGGACATCCTGCAAAGAAATGCTCTTCAGGATAAATTCCAGTCATTTTTGACCCTCATCTTTGTTCAGAGAGCCATATCAACAATATTAATAAGACTTCATATTACTATCTCAGGAGTATAACAAGGTTAAGACCACTGCTATGTCAGCAAGTTGCTGAGTTTTGATTCATGCCTTTATAACAACAAGGTTGGATTATTGCAATTTATTGTTGGCAGCTCTCCCAGGTTGTTCACTATGTAGGTTGCACTTCATACAAATCTCAGTAGCCTAAAAGTTCAAAAATTAATATAAAAATATCCAAACATGACTAGTAGTAACATTTTCACCAGACACATTAAAATGAAATTCTGCTCTGGTATAAAAAAACCCTGTGAAAAAACTACTTGCTGTGAAACTTGTGAATAAGCAGGAACTATTTCATGTTATCTGCTTGTCATTTTAGAAAGTAACCTACTATTTCTGCTCCAATGTCTCTACTAATTCTTGGTTTCTTTCTTGGTTACTGTTAAGTTTACAGATACTGACTCAACAACAGCTGAAATAGTTTAAATCTTTACTACTCTGCATCTGAAACCTTGGAAATGTTTTACATATGGTTGTATATTTACCTATACATACTGTATGTTTTTGCAAAACTGAGCAGATAATAATTCCTTAATTAAATATTATTGCATTAAATAGCAGAAATATTATTCAAATCGCAAAGGCTTCAAAAGCATGAGCTGCAAGGGTTTGAGCAGCTTATATAGTTGCTTTCAGAAATACTGTCTTTTCATAGCAGTTGACATAACAGTGAAATTAAAACTCAGAGAAGAAAGATTATTTGTTTTGGTTAAGAGGTTTAATAGTTAATGGTATTACCTCAAACAGATTGTGAGGACAGAAAAGATACCTAATTAAAGCCCAGCTGCTCTAATTTGCTGATACTAGAGCTTGGATGGACAAAGTTTACTACTGTTATTATGAAGGAACACCTTTGTGCTTCTCTTTCCTATAGATAGGAACAACTCCTGAGTTCCTAGGGATCATAAAAACAGAATAATCTATGTTGGAAAGGACATCTGCTAGTCATTTTGTCTGACCTCCTGCTGAGGGCCAGTCTAGATAAGATTTCTCAGATCTTTGCTCAGTCTTGTTTTGATTATCTTAATATGGAGATCCACAAACACTGAGCGTCTTCTTCCAGTGTTCAGAAACCCTCATGGTGAAAAGGTTCTTCCTTATTTCTAATCAGAATTTCACATGGCCTAGCTTGTGTCCATTGTCTCTTGCCTTTTCACTCTTAGAAGAGTCCAGCTAGGTAGCTGAAAAAGTAGAAAGATTACCTTTTTATCCCTCTTTTCTCCTAGCTGGACAAACCCATTTCATCCAGCTTCTTTTTGTACATCTGTGCTTCATCCTTTGATGTTGATGGCCCTCCTCAGGACTCATTGTAGCACATTTTTCGTGCTCTGTGGAGCCCAAAACCAGAGACAATATTCCAGATGCAGTCACACAGGTGTCAAAGAGAGGGGAACAACCACTTTTCTTGTTATCCTGACAGTACTTGCTGGTATATCCTAGGCTACAAATGACTTTTTTTTGCAGATGCTTCTTTGCACATTAATTCTCTGTCCCAGGTTTGCCCATCTATATTCGCTTCCCTCCGCACAACCAAATCAGGACTCTGTTCTGGAGATGACTCTTGTTGGGGTGATAACTTTAGATTTTGCCTGTGCTCTCAAGAAGCATCAAACTGACTCTGATTTGGAAGAAGAAAGAGCATATTGTAAAGCTGTTTGTTTTCAGTTCATACCTTTTAGTATTCATTGGTATTATGACTCTTAGTCCCCAAGTTCTTCCTGTGAAATTCTTTTGAAACTCCCTGAGGACCAAGACTGATAGCTTAATGGCTATTTTTGAAAAATATTCTCCTGTCCTTTACTCTGTGTGTCTGATCCTTTCTGATGCACAGAAGCTGCATGATCTCATATTTTCCAGGAGTGCATTAAGTACCATGGATGGAGGAGATCATACCTAGAGATAAATCTGTGTAAGAATTATGGACTTTAATGGTCCTGTTCTAGAAAAATACTGATGATGGTGACTTCAGTCCCCAATGACCTCTTAACACAGATGCTAACAACACATTTTCCCTCTGTCATACAGCCCTAACAGTTTGTTCCTTGGTGGTATCTGGCTCTGCTTCATTAATGCTAATCACTCAGTTTCCCTCAGGTTGTTTAATCAAGGAAAAAACAGATTAAACATGGAGGATCCAACTGTAAGGTAATACATATGGCCTTAAAATATGTGTTCTTGACTTTAAATAAAGTATTTACTCTCTGCTGTGTCATAAATGGAAAAAAACAGGTCGTCCAACTTCAGCAATATTGTGATACAATTCTTTGTTTAAAGGTGAGAATATGTGGCTGTCTTTCATCCACCAAGAAAGTCTTTTTCAGCAAGATAATGTCTAAACAACTTTTCACATGGAAAATATTTCCCTTTTAGGTGCAGATCAAACTCAATACAGTCATTCCTAAAGGCTGAATATTTACTTTCAGAATTCTGTTCCTCACATCCAAGCTAGTAAAGATAGGTACAAATTAAATTTCTAACCATAGCTGGAACCACTAATATTTCCAGGTGTTCTTCTACCATCTCAAATGCAGAAATATAAACACTGTACCTAAAGATTCAACTCTGTGATTCCCTTCATCCTAAGAATATAGTGACAGTAATTTCACATTAGAATTATTTTAGTTAATTTTATATGAATTATCACAATACTAGTGAATAAGCACTTTTAAACTCACTCGACAAAATTAACTTTTAATATTGCAGTTGTACAGTTGCACCTGTAATCATTTACATGGTAGCAGTAAAATTATTGATCAATCTTTTTGTTGAATATATATTAATGGTCTCATTACAAAAATGAAAGAATTTATATGACAAAGTTGTGATGGATAATCTATTCTTTACACAAGAAAAAGGCTTGCATACATTGCATACATCAGAAAAAAACAATTAAGTACTTCCACATGTTTCTGAAATAAGTTTCCTTCTTAATAACAGAACATTTCACTGCCCAAAAAAATCACAGTTCTTTTCCTGTCAATGTATTGACTTGTGTAGATATAATAGCCAAAATACAATATGTGTGTATTGTTCAGCATGAGTTAGAATGGATCAAACAAGGATTTTTTTCAATTATAATGAAAGAATTTACTGATTTCGGCCTGATTTTCAGTTTTTTTGAGGAACTGCTGTCACTCTGTGTCCAGCTGTTTTTAATTTAGAATGTAGAAAGTCAGATGGTTTCTTTTATGTGTCTACTATGAACAAACCTACTCTGGATGCTGTGACAATTACATTGCCTTTCCTTCACATACAAACCGTGGGTAATTCATAGAATTTTGTCTCTATCTATTGAAGAAGCAGCAGTAGCATTTGAATGTACTGTCCAAAAATTTATTAATTGCAAATATAAAAACCAGTTTACTGACAGTAAACATGGTAAACATTATTATTTTCTCAAATAATTAAGGGAGGTCCTGAGAGACAGTCTTGTAGCTTTGGTCTGTCCCATCATAAATCCTGAAAGAAGAGACTAGTTAGAATAATATAAATAAAAAGTTCTCTTTCTCCTTTCATACATGTGAGATTCTGAGCTTTATGAGAAGGTATAAGAGACATGCCCATATTTAATACCCACTCCTTCTCTGACTCAGAGGTATTTAGTAGGTCCCTCACTGCCTTTCAGTGTTACTTCATGTTACCTCCACAGCAGTTCTCCACAAGCAACCAGAAATACCCACTGCATGCAAGATAAAAAGGAAACACAACCAGAAGCAACTCTGTGACCACTGCTGACCCATCTGTTAGACATACAGCTCTGACAAGGGAGTTTCAGTGCACTCTCCAGTTGCCTGGTGCACAAGGTCCATAACTTTACATTAATCTTTTACCTTAACAAGGACCATTGCTTTGTTCTTGGACTTAGTAGAGATCTGTCAATGACAACTAAATCATTTGTACCTAGGTCACAGGAGAATGTCTCCAGTTTATATAAATGTAGCAACAACTATTATCAGTAGATATTCACTGTTAGAATCTTAAACCCTTCCAGAAAACAAAGAAATAGGGAAGAAGGAAAAAACAAACAAACAAACAAACAAACAAACAAAAAAGTAGTAGCCTGGTAAAATGAGATTAAATAAAGTTAAATTAAATTAAATTAAATTACATAAGAAAATAAAAACAAAAAACACCACAGTCTTACTAGTGTCTTTGAAAGTGAGGTTCTTTCTGCAGAACTGAGGTTTCTGGGACTCTTGATTCATATAAAATACTGGAGATAATCTGAATTCTGAAGCATGATGTGACCTTTTAGCTGAGACCATGTTTGATGATTTTACTTTAATCTTCATGCCAATTTAGTTTTACAACAGTACCCGTACAGTTAGACCAGTCAGTTGGTCTCTGAATTTATTCAATATGATCTTTTTTAATCATCTGGACAAGTTCAGGTTTTATTTCATTTCTCTCTACTAATGGGACTTCCTTTAGTGCATGCAGTTTTGGCAGGATACCAGTGACTATCCAT
This sequence comes from Florisuga fusca, assembly GCA_038090715.1. Classification (NCBI taxonomy): domain Eukaryota; kingdom Metazoa; phylum Chordata; class Aves; order Apodiformes; family Trochilidae; genus Florisuga; species Florisuga fusca. The sequence goes on from JAAWXA010000009.1 coordinate 25,936,257, forward strand.
GTGGTCCTTAATACTTGGTAGCCTGTTAATCATTTCACATAATTGTTAAAGACTATCCTATGAACCCTCTCCAGAAATTATGTATACACTTAGTTGCTTATCTGCATTTGCAGACTGCCCTTAATTCAGGTTTATGGTATGCTTATGCTGGGTCTCCACAGGAAATTTAATTTAATCACTGAAGTTCAGAGCTAACTTTATAAAATAATGGTTGATGACTGCCTTATGTAATCTACTAGGAAAGCGAAAAGATCTGAAGTCTACAATGACATACAATAGTCAATAAACACGTAATCAAATGGTGTGTTTGTGCTCTTTAAGACAAAAATATCAAGTGCATAACTTCTAAATATTTATTGCAGTTTTTAGCTAGTATATTTAAATTACACTAATTAAAATCTTCTATTATTGCACCTGACCCCTGTGTTGCAGTTGTCATGATCTAAACAGCACAACTAGCAAATTAGTATGTATCATAGCCCATCTTGGATTTCAAATACTATTGCTAGTTACAAAACTGGAATTTGTGCTGTGACATAAATCTGTATTTAATGGATAAGAGGTGTATCTATTCCCTTTATGGTGTAACTAAAGAATTTATAGTAGAGCTCATGAATATCCTTATGACATTCAAAAATTTACTAGCCAACTTTATTCCTTATGTGAAATTTGTATTTGATAGGAAAAATTTATAAAACAGTGCAGGCATTAATTGACTTACACAATGGAATTGCTAGGGCCATTTTCTTATGTGTCACTGTGACATTTAAGATATAATAAAAAATTGCAGCTATTTTGTTGTAAATTATTCAGTTTAATCTCCCAAAGTGATTTTTATTGGCAATGTTTGGAAGCTGACCTTTACCTGCATGATACTTTCAACTAGAAATGTCATGAAAGCTTACAAATTATTTTTGCAGAGAATTAATAGTTTATAAAATTTTTTTGATCGTTTAAGGAAACCTGCATACTGCATAAACATGCTGCCATAACAGAGCTGTTTGACACTGAAACACTCCTGAAAAGGCATTTGATTTCTCTCAGTCCATAAATGGATGTAAGTAGTAAGAGCCAAACTGTGTCACTTATTTTAAATTGATCTTCACTATATGAATGCACGTACTTAGTATAATGGAACAATCAAGAGGATGCTGTTCAGCATAAAGCATTAGGATGTGTTTCTAGGCACTTCATCTTTCTCACAAGGAGAGCACTGAATACATCAAACATCCTGAGCACCTGGCTCATGAAAAATCTGTGCATTCACTTGAGAAAAAAACTCAGGTAAAAAGGATCCAAAGCAAGGCAGCTGAGAAGGGTCTAACTCCATATTTCTTCCTATATTTATTTCCAGGTTTGATAGATTTTCTAGAGAAAAGGACTAGAAAGATGAATAGTCTGGGATTCTCTTTTTCTTGCTATGGATACTCTAGACCTCTTCAGCCAAGTGATACATCCTCTCCTCCATTCATAACTGGTGGGAAAAATGGGGACTTTTAGGGCACAATTCATCTTGTCTTGAAATAGGCAGCTAAAATAATTCAAATTACTCTCACTCTGAAAACACACGTTGCTGTGCACTGAGTACAAAGGGGACTTAGTTCAGAGGTAGGCATTTATATTTAGCTGAGCTGCGTCTCACCCCTTGTGTTTTTATTCAATGGGAGAAACATTAATGAAGATTAAGTACACAACCTCCTGGGTCATACAGTATTTTCTTTCACAAAACAGTGGAACTCTCTAGTGCAATGTGTTTTTTAGACAATAAAATAGGCCTTTTTGAATTCTGTTAATAGTAAGAGAAGGTCCAAGGGAAATATTGGACCAATACTTGAAGACAGTCAAACAGGAATGAGGAATAAGTCTAGGCATTCCCTCAGTATTTAATATTTAAGCTAGACTATGGGCTGCCTAGCCCTTTGAGTTGGAGGATCATGACTGCAGGAACTTCAGCTTTCCATTTGTGGACACCAGAACTCTAAGACTGTGAGGAACCAGCTCTTTCAGCTGAATGTTCATAAGTGCATGGGGCCTGATGGAATTCAGCCAGGGTACCAAAGGAGCTAGCAGGACCTCTCTCGGTTATCCACCATACAGAAGGTCCCCACTGATTGGAAAATGGCCAATGTTATTCCAATTTACAAAAAGAGCATGAGGGACAACCCAGGAAATTACAAATCTCTTAGTTTAACCTCAGTTTCTGGAAAAAAACTATGAAGAATATCATACTGGGTGCATTTAAAGGACTATGAAATCATGAGCCTTGTCAACACGGGCTCAAGGCTTGTAGTGACTGGGTTCCATCTGGCTGGTGATCAGTCACCAGTGGCTCAGTTCTTGGGCTAGTTTTGTTCAGTATATTTATCAGTGATCTAAATGAGAGAGTTGGACTAGTTAATCTCTGTAGGTCCCTTCCACCTGAAATACTCTATTTTATATTATCCTATTCTGTTCTATTCTAATAAACCTCCCAAGGTTCTTCTTTGCAATACTCCTGTTTTAGGTGTCTTCTTTCATTGTCTTGGAAAGAAGTTAAGTTGCTATACTGATTTAATTTACTAGTAAATAGTTAAAATTATTAGATACTCTGTATTTTTAGGAAATATTATGTCTCCTTTGTGCTTTCTCTCATGCCCACATCCTGTTTTACTGCATTACAAGAATTTTCACACATCTATTTCCTCTCAAGTATTGATATGACTGTTAAATAGTCAGCATGAAATATGATTCTGAAAAAGCAATGGTAGATTTATAACATTTTAAATTCTAATTGAACTCTGAAAAAAAATGCTGGGTTTGACATTTCCAATGAAGAATAACCCCGTTTATAGAAATGCTTTAAGCTCAACATCAGAGACAGTAAACTAGTCTCAACTTGGCTTTACTGCCTTGTACATATTGAAAAAAAAATCCTTAAAATTTAATGTTAGAGATCAAATAGAGGAAAAACATGTTAAGAAAAATCATGCTGAATATACAGCATTGCACTAGAAGCAAAATATCATATAACTGAAACTAAAATAGGTGTGCAGAGTTTGTCATCCCTGTTTGCAGAAACAATTAATAAGTAAGGTACTTCTTACCAGAAAGAGTAGGAGATTCTGGATTCATACAAGCTGTAAAGCTGGAAAGCAGAAGGAAAAAACTTTGACTCAGTTTGACTTAACACACATCCAGTGCCATGAGGGTGTCCACTTAGACCCCAAAAGAACTGTCAGTCTTTAGAAATACTTCACCTGGTGCATGAAATGTCTCTTGTGGATGAAACCCACAAACAGGCAAAAAAGGACAGAACCTCCTGTTGGCAAACAACCATGCAATCTCTGATTTCTCTGTCCTGATCTTCAAGGAAGAGTAATAAATTCAAAACAACCTCAGCCTCAGAAGAGGCTGAGAACTACAGTTCTTTGTTCCACTGGACATCAAAGGTAATGTATTTAGCAGAAACACTGATTTCATGGCATTTTATTAATTGTGTTGCTTTCAGCTGCAGGCTGTAATGGTGTGTGTCTCTCTCTATGTCAGTAATGGAAATATTGCTTTATCCTTAGGTATCAAACGCCTACTCTTCTTTTTGGATTGCCTTATTAACATAGCTGAGTTAAATTAAGAGTAATTATTCCCAGCCTACACTTAGGTGAACTTTGCTGCTTCTACAGCTGACCTGCATCTGGGAGGGCTTATGTGCCTGAAACCTTTTCTTTTTTATTCCAGCTACAGCCATGGGTCTAGTAAAGGATTTTTACTTTATACAGATTATTCTTTCTATATTTTGAAACCTGTCATTTTTACACGAGTGTTGCAAAAGGCAGTTACTCCAGATTTTTAAAACGGAAATACATTATATAAAAAACAGAGAGATTTTTATGGTGGATTTTGTGGTAAAGTGGGTTCCTGTTGAAGTACTGTGTTTGATGTTGATGTGTATGACATTTCATTTTTGTAATATTACAAATAGAAGATAAAGGTTTCTCAAGACATCTTTCAGTGTTCACCTCTCTTAGAAATCAACTCCAGGATTAGAGTCAAGCATCTATTTATAAGCCACTAAAGTTACAGTGGGATGATTTGACACTTACAAGCAAGTCTCTTGTTTGCTCAATTTTATGTATATGGGGACACCCACAGAGTTTACACACAGGATAAAATTTACAGAGGTGATTTTTGGCCTCTGCAGAAAGGGAATTAATTTTGTATGGTAGCAGCCTTTACCCAGCAGCTAGCCTTTCCACAGCTCACTGCTGTTTCACTCACCTGTAGTTTCTCATCACATACTATTTTTTCAGCAGCCTTTTTTTACATCCAAAAAGAAATAAAGTATTTACCCAGTTTTTAAAAATTTATTTATTTACCCATAAATCAAAGACAGTCAAAAAATGCTGCTGAAAGGGTGCTGTTTCCTTTTGAGATGGGAGAAAACTCACACCTTTCCTCTTCAAGCTTCACTGACACAGTCACAGTTTTAAGACTTTAAGGATCAAGAACTTGGAATTCTGTTTATTTTGACCAAAAATATCAACATTAAATACTGTTTTACATTATTAATACGCTTCTAAAAGAATTGTTTTAGATAAAGTATTCTTACGCTTTTTTTGTTTATCAGAATTTTTTTAGAATATCTGTAACTGGAGTAATAGACCACTGCTCCTCCAAGAGAAAGATGACATTATTTCAACAGAGAAAATGAGATTAGAAGGAGTTTGGGAACTACTTTTTGAGCTAGAGCTCAAATTTCAACACATAGAAGGGACTCACTGTCTCCTGCTGTTGAACACTACAGAAAAATTACTTATAATAGTTTTTATAAACATCTTTGAAGAACTGAAATGATTGACAGTTGTAGTAATGCATGAAGAAGTCCTGAATGATAAATCACAGTGAGGGTACTTAAAGCTTTTCTTCATTTCAATTAACAGGTGGTAATAATAGATGTAAGCTCAAGGCAATGACATTGTCCCTTCAGGCAAGGACAAAAGTTGTTTTGTCTGTTCCAGTATAGGTAAAGATGTGATGTGCCTGTTTACCATAGTAAAATTGACACAAACTTTAATCATTCTGCTGCCAAATGAAGAGATGGAAAGCCGTAAGAGATGCATCATTTGTTTTAAAAATTAATAAATGTCATAAACATTGAAAATCACCCTGTATTAAACTCCCAATACAGATTTCCAAAGCATTTTGATCACTAAGAAAGTGGGGATAATTTAATGATTATTCTAATGTATTATACAGGGGCACAAACAGAAAAAGTACTTGTGGAAACTAAAGTGTCAGTTCCAGGAGCCTCTGGATCCCTCTCTCAGAAATTACTCCCCCTCCAATAAAGTCAGCTGGAAGGATTATCGTGCTTGTGCTTCAGATTTGTCTGTGCAGCATCCTGCAGCTTAATTTAACTGGGATGCAGAGAAGGTTTTATAACAGATGACAGACTCCCCACCCTGCAGCTAAGGCTAGTTAGTTCTTTTTCCCCTCCTCAAGCAGTCAGCTTCAGCAGGAGGAAGGAGTCCACAGTCAAATTATCCTTGACTTTTTCTGGAAGATAGGTTAGATCTCCCAAGTTAATCTTTTATCTTCTTGCATGTGGCACATAAGACTGCTTATGTAGGCAAGACATATGTTCCAAGGAAGAAAGGATGAAAGGGATAAAATGAAATTAGAGCAGAATATTAAAAACTCTCGCAGGGCTATGTTTATAGCTCTTTTAGTATCCAGTTCTCCTAAGAGTTCCCATTTAGAGTTAAGTAGTTTGAGAATATCTTTTGTATGGTAATGACTGTCACCAGTAATAGCTTTCATTGGTGTCCTTGCTTTTATGGCTCACAATCACCACTGCCATTGCTCATTTCAAAGACTGCAGTTCCTGTGATGAGAGAGTGTGGTGGGTCTGGATGGGAGCAGGTTGACTTCCTTCACACCAGGCTCTATGATGCTGTTCTGTATCTGTGACTAAACACTGTTGGCACAGCCCAATGTTTCAGCTATTGCTGAGCAATTGCATCAAGGCTTTCTCTGTTTATCTCACTGCCCCAAGAAGTAGGCTGGGAGTGGGCAAGATATTGGGATGGGACACAGCTGGGGCAGCTGATTCAAATTGACTATTAGAGTATTCCAAGCCATATAATGTCATGCTCAGCACCAAAGGAATCAAGGGTTTGGTTTTTCCAAAGTAGCCATTGCTCAGCAGCAGGCTGCACATTGGTCTGCCTGGGGGAGTGGTGAGTGGTGATGATTACCTTTTCATTATTTGTTTTTTAATTTTCTCTTTAATTTTCTCTTTCTTTCACTTATTAAACTGTCTTTAGATCAACCTACTCATCTTGCTGTGAGGAAGAACAGAGAGAGCAGGTGGTGGATGCTTAGTTTGCTGGTTGGTGTGAAACCCACCACACACAGTCATCACCAAAGTCAGTATGCCAGCTCATACCCTGGCAGAGAATGCAGTACCTCATTTAGATCAACCCTGATACTAATAATACTTCCAATGACAAATGTACAAATACAAACATGCAAATGATTCCAGAGATCTCTACAAAGACCTCCTACTCTTTTAAAGAAAAACTTTTATTTTTAACTAAATTTCTCATTTTCTTTATAGAATGTTGTTAAAGTATATTCTGAACAATAAATTGTGAATTCTTCTAAATAAGTCCTTTTTCTTTTTTAATTATTTAGTACTTTCCAAGTTATGTCAGCAGTGGTTTTGACCGTGACCCAAGTAAATCCATATTAATAAATCTATATGAAAAACAGAAATCTTGTTAGAGATGCAGTGTTTGATTTTAACATTTCTGGTAGCAATATAATATTATAAAACCTTCACTAGTTTGGATTATTCCAAATTTTCATCAGGGTTATTGACAGGACACTTCAGACTAAATTTTTCCATGCCTTAAATTTCCTGAAGTCAATGCTTTGTCAATGCTTACTTGTAGATTCAGGAATGCAATCTTACTGACACTTTGCAGATGATTCCTAATAACACTAAAGTTTATTTATTTGTAATTATATTACAAGGTTAATGAGGTCTATGCTTTACATTATAAAACCGGTGTAAAGTGTGTAATATTTTGCTCTGTTCATCTCGTAGTGCCATTTCAGTGTATGTAATCCTAACATAATTTTCAGGCTTAGGTCCCTGCTTTACAGCCATCTTATCTGTACAGAATAAAGCACTTTGAAAGTTTTTGTAATCACAGTAAGTAAGGTTAAGACCACAGTCTAAACTTTGCTTGTCCTGGTAATATATCTTCCTTAGCTCAGAATACGTTATTTCATATTGTGTTCTATCCCTTGTCATGGAAAATGAACTCTACCTGCTAGCCTCATAATCCTTCTGTTGAGACTGTTTCACCACACTTCACCATCTTATCTATGTCAGTTCTTTAATCTTTATATTCTCAGGGAAGAAAAGTTGTGCTTTCAATATTATGTTGTCCATCTCATAATGCTGCATTTTGAAGTTTATTCCAGTCTCAAATTTACAAGCCATTTTCCCCTAACAGTTGTTTATTACCACCATTCATTGACTGGCTTCTCAAATTCCCTTAGAAGGTTAATATTTTTTTCTAGAATCACTAGTAAGGATCAACAGGCATTAATTTTTTTCCCCATATTATTTCTGATTTTTCTTTCAGATATGGTGAGTCTACACTTGAATTTTACATCTTAGCTTTCTCCTCCACTCTCTGCTTCTACTCCAAAAATTTGGTAACCATGCCATCCCTTTCTTGGCCTGCCAAAAAGAAGCTACAAAAGTAAATTTCAAGGAACTGAAAAAGAGAGGTAAGAAAAAAGCATCATACATATTAATAAGCTAGAAACAATGTTCTACTAATAACTCACTGTAATTCCTTTACATCAAAAGAAATTATAGAGTCTGAACCTCAGTGAGTTGCAAAACTGAAATTGAATATTACACAAGTGCTGTCTGGAAGAAGAGAATTCAAGGAAATGTCAAGGGGGAAAAAATGTTAAAAGAGAAAACCAAACCAAAGCAAAAGAACCCTTGGAAGGTAGAAGCACTCTGCAACTGTAAATGAAATATAAGTGGGTAGCATATACATATCAGCCCTTTAGAGACAGGTGTGTAGGTTGTTCAGCCTATAGGCAGCCATTGTAATCCTGAGTAAGGCTCCTTATTTTCATCTACTCTTAAGAATGAGGGAGGGAAAAGGGATAATGACAAATCTGGAGGAATACAGAAGGAAAATATATAAGTATTTTTATTACTCACAGGCCTAGCCTAAAAGTGAAATACCAACACCTCATATAGGCCAAGCCATTCTACACTCAGACTACAAAACAGTAGAGCATGTTATTCTACCAAATAGTCCAGTGGATAAAAAGCATGAGTAGAAAAAAGTGAGTTCCTGTGAGAGTATTACAATCTGGTCCATGGTGTGCTGGAATATATTTGGAGCAGACTGAGAACACCACCTGTTCACACTAACCAGAAGCTTAGCTACAACTATAGTTAATATTATTAGAGCAAATTTTTAATTAAAAGTGATAGGAATCAAATTCATCTTTGCTTGCAGGAATCTTGTAGGGTCTGTAGGGTGATGCAGTGATGCTGAAATTTCTGCCTGGCAAAATTCACCAGTATCAGGGTCCTGGTACAACACAACATGATAACAAATGGGGACATTTGTTTATCTGCAAAACCTATCAGATTAGAATCAATAGGAGATAAAAGCCTAGGAGGATACTTTGGGTTTTTAGCTCACTACAGAAGTGATTCTGCATTCTGTTACACTACATAAATTTATTTGCTTAAAGAAACCTCTTTATGTTGGTTTTAGCAGTTATTTTCATTAAAGGCAGGAATGACACAATGAGAGCTTGGCTCCCATAACAACAAATAGTAGTACTGAGCACTTTGATCATTCCAGTTCTGCTATAAAAAGCTGTATTTACCTGATTTAAGTCAGTTATCTTTAACCTTGCGCGATTCTTTAACTTCATCAAAACATATTTGGAAGCAGCAAAATAGAACCAAAACCCCCTCCTGTGATATGAAGCACCAGAAGTAGTTTAGCAGACCACACCTCAGAAGTCTCCAGATAAATTCCAGCAGAGCTAAAAAGTACATTCAAGGGTTAAAATTCTTTGTGCTTCTTCATGAACCTTTAGGGTCCAAGATAGTCCCATCTTCAGGATGAAATGCACTAAATAATTGGACAAACTCTAGCTTGTTTAGAAATTCTAAAATCAGTGTCTTCTTTAATACTTCTGAATTAAGATATATATGGTTGTGATTATACTACCTTAATAACAGTGAAAAATAATTAGTAAACACACAAAAGAATTATCCAGAGATATACCATATGACTGGATGCACTGTATCTTCAACCTGAAACAATTACTAAACCATAGAAATTTATGCTTCTATGGTAAATATTATGTTTAATAAAAGATATCATGAGCTATTTATAAACTCAGAAAACTGCCTTTTTAAATGGAGAAATACAGAGCATTCCCTACTGACTCCATTAAAATTAAGTCCCCCGTGGCACTGCAAAACTAAATATTTTTGTATAACATAGTGAGAGCTGTACAATATGCAAAAATAAGCCTCAGGGCACTAACACACATCACCAAATTTCCCTTTTGAAAGCAGGTTGGAACTGTGCTTTCTGGCATAGAGATAAAACAGAAAGATAACTCTTCTATTCAGAATTGAAGCCATGTACTGTTTTCTTTTCTAAAAGGTGCATTCAGGATGTTGAGATCCTTTTAATAAATGGTCAGCTCATATAAGCATCTGTAATCTCATATCAAAAGAGCTCTGTTTAGCTCTGGCAATGCACTAGGAAAACTTGATGGCCATGCTGTTTGTTGGCTGGTATGCAAAGTGATGCAGATCTTTGTTGAAGATCTAATTTTTTTATCCTGACTTGGAATCACCTTGAGGCCTGTAAGCTCTCTTTTGCCTAATTTTTAGGGAAAATATTGCAGGAAAGAAAGAAGGTAATTCTACACAGAAGGTGAATGAAATGCTACATTTGACTTGGTGGTCTCTTGAAAACAGCCTGTGGGCAATGGTTTATTCTGAGTCACGGACAAAGTTGCCTCTATCTTCCTTCTTCTTCACTTTACCAGTAATCCTGAAGAAAGGAAAAGGAAAAGGAAAAAAAAGGAAAAGGAAAAGGAAAAGGAAAAAAAGGAAAAGGAAAAGGAAAAGGAAAAGGAAAAGGAAAAGGAAAAGGAAAAGGAAAAGGAAAAGGAAAAGGAAAAGGAAAAGGAAAAGGAAAAGGAAAAGGAAAAGGAAAAGAAGGAAAAGGAAAAGAAGGAAAAGGAAAAGAAGGAAAAGGAAAAGGAAAAGGAAAAGGAAAAGGAAAAGGAAAAGGAAAAGGAAAAGAAGGAAAAGGAAAAGGAAAAGGACCCACAAACAAAAAACAAAACACAAAACCCAGCCTACAAACAAACAAACAAACCAAGACACATTTCTTTTTTTCTTTTTGAGCCTGATGTTCCTTTTCTTCCTCTCTTTGGTTTTTTTTTTTCTTTCTTTTTTAGACTTTGGATCAGATTCAAGGAGGAAATTTATCATATCAAATCTGTTTGGACAGATTGCTGATTGATTTAGAATGATGCTTTACGGCCACTTAATCTAGAAAAAAACTCCAAAACTTTAACTCTTTGAGGAGTCATTAAATCAGGCTACACAAACACATGTCTGGGACATGAGAGGGCCTTAGAGATCCTGGTATGTGTGTGCCTACAAGTGTCATTTTGGGATACATTCAGACTGTGGTCAGAGTATTCATGTCTCCTTTGGACCCACCTCAACTGACATCCAAAAATAGCAAAAAAAATGTGGTATATAAGCAGGATGGGTGCAAAAATATATTCCAGAACCTCTCTGTATCAGGATGATCCAGGAATCAGGATTCTGGGACATGCCATGCAGTTCATCTGCCTTATTAGTTACAGCATTATGAAAGCAAGAAAATTAATGTTTTGCACGACAAATAACATCATCAACCCAAAAGTGTCCAGAGAGAGATTAGCTTCCTATATTCAGTTAAAGGCCAAATGTTAGCTGGAGAAAGTACCCATCAGTCCCTTAAATACCACTGGGATCCCCAGGAAACCAAGAACATTACAAGCTTTTGTGTTTCAAAAGCTTCAGATCAAAATTATACACTCCTTTTTTCCAACTAAAATTGAGGCCATCTTGATTGAGATCTATATGATTATTACTACATCAATATGTACTGTGTATAGAAAGTAACTTTTTGGGTTTGTTTTTTTTTTCTGTGCTGGGTCATTTAAATTTTATGCTTTTGCTGCTAATTTTTGGGCAGAAAAGTTGTCTCTAGAGATGTTAACTGAAAATTACTAAACTTGTGGACTCTTAAAGCAGGTGTGTGGTTTTTTTTCCTGTGAGATGAAGCAAGAGAACATAGAAATGATCAAGATGGATAAAAAAAAAAAAAAAAAAGAAAAAAAAGAAAAAAAAGTTATTCTAACCATAGCCTCTACAATTGGGATAATAGCAGATATGAGAGACACAGATACAAGAATACGACAAGCCATAGTGATGCTTTCCTAATATAGCCTTTGGCAATTAAAATTCAGAAATCCTGACCTAGATGCAGTAGTTTGTACCTTATCATATGGTGAAGAATTTATCTTCAATGAATTCTTTCAACTACTTTCACAATCCACATTAAAATTTCAACATTCACTGTGTAGCATGTCAAAGAGTTTCACAACTATCTTTTATAAAATGTGTCCTGAATCAGCTTAATTTTAAATGTGTTCTGAAAAAGTAGTTATAATACCTGTGTAGCTTTTTCATGCTTCTTTTCTCATATTATCTTTGTAACCATGTTTTCGAGGCTAAATGCTGTAATCTCTAGCCACTCTTCACACCAAGGTCTGTCTGTCTGACCACCATCCTTGTCTTAGGATGCAGTAGTGCAAAATGTATACAAGATGCAAACATTCTTCTCTACAGAAGTAGAATGCCCATTTCTAGTTTATTTTCTGATCATTTTTTGTGATTCAGTATATTTTACTGTCCCCTGCTGTATATTTCTGTTTATTTGTATATTTCCTGTATATTTCCATTGAAATTCTCTAGTTCTTTTTTTCCAAAATGGAAATATTTATTTCATGATCTATTATTGTATCCATATATTTGAGACAATTTTTTACATTTTCATCTTCATTTCCACTGATTTCTGTGTACGATTTTCATTCTCTATGATCCTATGATTATCAGGAGATTCTTATAGAAATCTCAAAAATTGTGTTTTCTAATAAATTAACAGCACCACCAAACTTTCAACTGATCTTTGTTTCTTTTCCAGGATATTTAAACATTCAACCCTTCATTCTTTTAGCTTTGCTATGTAATGAGTCTGGAAATCAAATATTAAATGTTATATTAAGCCAAAACTAGTTTTAATATGAACCATGGATCTGACTGTTTTTCATCATTCTGGGTTTAAGGAGTGGAGGCTTCTGTAGTTCAAGGAAACTACAGCTCTGCTACATCAACTTCTTAGTTAATAATTAGTAATTTCTAAATTCTTTGACTGACTTTATTGTTTTTTTTAACTCAGAATAAGGTTTTTAAAGTTAGATCCTTTATATTTTTGTCAGAAAATTACACTCAGAAATCCATATTCTTGAAAGTCAGTAGGAAAAACAGTCACATCTGAAGTTTACTTATCATTTTGCAGAATAAAATGGGGACTTAAAGTAATGGCTAGGTTCTAAAGCATGTCACTACTGTTCCAAAGTCAGCTTTAGTTGGAAGGAGAGGAATTGCAGAGGAAATGCTGCTTATTTCCAATGGCTTGTAACTCATAAAATTTACTGGTCCTTTTACAAGTCTATGAAAAGAAAAAACAGGAGAAGAGAAAAAAACACTTAAATCTTAATGCTAATAGTGTTGTGCCTTCATAAGCACATAAGTAATGGGAATAATGTGTGCACTGAATGCAGTCCAGACTCCTCAGTAATGAATAATTAGTACTAAGCTATAGTACATTAAGGACAATTAGGGGATAATACTTCTCTTTAGTCCAGTTTTACTGGGGCATTTCTTTCAGACTAATTTTTTCTGCTCCCAGAAAAAAAAAAATCAATTCAAGATGATGGAATAGATTAAAAAAAAAACAAACAAACACAATCCCAAGCACCCCAAAAAAAACCCAAACCAAAATCAAGCAACCCAACACAACACCAAAACACTTTAGGCCCAAATGAGTCCTTTATCCTTCTGTCCTGGTTGCCTTAAAGCAAGCACCAATGCAAAATTTGTGAAACTAGAAGGATTAGGGGAGGGGTAAGGGAGAATGTCTTCTTCACACATGTTGTACTAACAAACTAAGAAAGATATCCTAATCTAGATGGATGTCTCTCCTCATAGAAGTCAGACAATTACTTCAATTTCCTGATTCACCTTCTCTCATCACCCCACAGTCACTGGCCCCTTCCTTTGGGACTATGAAAAAGCCAAAATACAGTGTATGAAATAACTTCATATGGTAAAATCAGTTATGAGCTACATGACTGTATTGTGGGGACACATTTTCTTGTCATCTCTCAAATTACTTACAAATATATTTGGGATGCTGTGACTGATTTTTTGAGTTTTGACTTTTGGCTATGCCTAAGCTTCCCAGGTCCTAGGATAGGAATTAACTCTCCTGGTTTTGTGTAACTCTGGACAGCTTGTAAGTGCCATAATGCCTTTCAGTCAAATATCAAAGCATGAACATAAAATATGCATTTGTTATTTTTATTTTTGGGCAATGGTGTCACCTTAAAGATTCTTTGCTAGCTATCAGGAAATAAATTGATTTATTCACAAGTTGACAAGTACTGTATCTCTTTACCTCCACTGAACAGCCAGTTCATAGGATCTTTAAGACCAGAAAAATTTGGTTTAACATGCCACAGAACCTGCCCATCAAATAAATGAGGTCTGTGCTAGTGCCAATGTGACACTTCAGCTGGCCAGTACCTACTGCTATGCTTCTTTTTGGAACAAGAAATTCTCTGCCCACTAGGCAGATCCATGTTTCTTCCAGACTAGAATTATAACCAGTGTAACTGGTACTCCAGTTGTCATCTAGGAAAAGCTCTAGAGCTTGTATTCTCTTCCTTGTATACACTGGCTTCTGCAGGGTGTAAGCCTGTGATTTTGTTATGGTAACGATAATTAAAAATGCTAGGAAAAATTACTACACTAAGCCAGAAATATTGCATGCTAACTTTGTTCAGAATAAAGCAATGTTAAGGGATTAGAAATTAAATACATTAAACATTATCTTTGGTAGACTAAAATCTCTTTTCTCAGATAGCCTACATATGGTTACTGCATAATAAATGTTCTCTACATAGAGAAGTATAATAGTTTCTATTTTTAACTACTAATAATTATGTGATCTTATTAAAAAATTGTAAACCTAAATATGGAGATATCAAAGACTTATTTTAAACAGACTTGAAAGAGAAAAGCTTAAGAAGAAAATCCCAGTGATTTCCTTCTGGGCTCAGTTCTTCACTGCCTTAAGGGCCTTTAATCTGTAGCAATTGTGCTACAGGCTTCAGTGGCAGCAAGGTAGCATATGACAACTTCTGTCACTTAGGGAAAGGTATGGCTAAGTTAGAAACCATTGTCAAAAATACTTTGAGTATTTTGTGGCTGAGTGAAAGCAGTTAGTGCACACATGCCATGCTTTTTACTGACTGAGACTGTAAGACAGTATCTACTCTGCTAAGTGGAAAGTGCAATAATAAACTTTATGGGCAGTTTCCTTCCTTTTTCCTTTTTGTTCTTCAGGTTCTTAGTCTACTAATAACTGGGGCAGAATGCACTCAAGTTCTGCTAACACAAAGGATATGCACCTGTGAACCTTTGTCCTGCACTGAAAAAGTGACTAAAAATAAAAAGTGACCAAAATTTAAAATTTTCCTCAAAGAGGTTACCACGCAAAGGAGATTTCAGGCAGGGGAACACAAAGGCCTCATCACCTGAGGTGGACTGATTGCAGTATTGCTGCTTATATCCCACAAAATTTACAAACATAAAACTGATGCATATTCACAAGGGACCATTTTTGCCACATATTGATTCAAAGGAGCCTATAAAGCTTTCATAATTGTCTACAAGGGATCTCTTCAAATTTGCAAATCTAAATGTCAAGAAGACCCATTATAATAATCTATCTTAACATCAAACAAAAGTTGTATCTTTTCTCTCAGAAATTTCTGGAGAACTTGTGTGTGATTTCTTTCTGTCTCTGGCATCAATATGCTGAGCCAGTTTTGCCTTAGAGCATTATAGAAAGAGCTAGCAAATTTTTAAGACATCCTCCAGAGCTCACTGGAGACGTGGAAAGCAAATTCGGATGTCTACATCTGAGCTACTGATTTTGCTGCCATCACAGTTAATGAGCATAAATTGATACCCTGATGTCAGTTTATCTCACACCAGATATCTAAAAACAGTTATATAAATCACACTTGGAAGCGCCTCTTTCTTTTCATCAACTCTAAAAGCATCTTAGGATGAATAGTTCAGATATACACATCCACATTATGAACATAAAAAGTCAGATGAAATTAAACCTTCCCAGAGAATCTTCTTGCCAATGGTAACTGAATTTGGTTCAAATCTATGTTTGCATTGCATAGAATAGGGCTTCACAACACAACAAAGGCTGTAGCAATTCTCTCTATATTGAAAATATAGAAGGTCGGCTATAATTATAGGTGTTGATGTTTTTTGCTTGAGATAACTATTGAAATTATTATTTTTTTAAATCACTTAATACAATGGTACCAGGAAGATATTGAATAAAACAACTACAAATATGTTACAGTGAAGAACAGATAACAAATGTGTGGTATGCAATATGCATAAAAACTGCTGATTTGTAGCAAGTTACAACATAATTACCTATCTTTTACAGATTAAAAAATATCTGTGCTTATGATAGCAATATGCTTTGAACCAATATTTAGTGTCTTCCAAGTAGAAGAAATGAAACTGAAAAAGACATATCAATAAATCACAACTGAAGCATTTCATCTCTTCAGATAATTTACACGTTATTTTCTAAAGTGCAATGTTTTTAATTTCTTCAGCATATTGACAATAAATGTTATGTGAGGTTGATGATTTTACAGTCAATGGCCTACATCAAAGGTAAAAAGCATGCTGATATGGCATTCTGCTCAAGAAATACTTGTTTTCATTTCCCTAGTGTTATGAAAACTCGACTTTCTCTAAAAACTGTTAAAATTAAGTACATTACTTCCTGTGTGAATTCACATCTTCATAATTTACAGCCTACCTGCCAAACTGAGAAACTCATTTCTCATCAGGTTTAGCTTTTGTTGTTAAAAAAATATAATCTGATTTTATTAAATAAATCAAGCTTGTGCAAGACCTCAAGTTAAAATGAAGAAAAGAATGTGCAGTTTCAGAGTAATCCGAAAAATGTCTGTTATATGTATTTATTGATTGGAGAAAAAAATCACTGTTCTATTTCAGAACTGCAGAGGAATGAATATTCTTGAATCTCAGAGCCATATTTTTCATGAGTAATGAATGTGGCTAGAGCCAATACTATGAGATTTATTAGGGATGTGATGCTCAGTATTTTCTAAGAACTTAAATCAACTATATTAATCCAATAATGTTAATTACAGAGCTATTTTGCAAATTCCCATGATTTTTCAGGATCAGGAGTTAGTTATACTACCATAAGAAATTTGTTATTCTGTCCTTTTTCAATAAATAATTTTCAAAGGTTCACCATAATGCAAAATGGCCTTCATAACCGTTAAGCATGTGTGTTGATCCAGGGTAAAAATCCTGTTTTTAAGAATTTATTAGGGTCTCAGGAGTATGAAATGCATTCAGATTTACCAAGGTTTATTAGTTTCAACTCAGCACTATGCTAATACAGCTACACTTCTGCTCAGACCTGGCTTGCATCCAGTCAGCTCAGAGCACAGGAATCAGGAGTGTCTGCAGCCATGCAGGGAGATCAGTACCTGAAAGTTACATTTGGACCAGCTACCATAGCACTGAGGATGGATGCTGGCTCCAACTATAGCCTGCACATTCAGACCACAGATTAGCATTTTACATCACCCTGTTAGCCAGTCTGTCAGGTCCTTTATACATTTTTCTCAGTCTCTATAAATGATGCATGTCCTAACATTTTTGTAGAAAACATATCCAGTGCTCAGTGTCCCCCTGTTTGGTGACTGCAGGAACAGGGCTGACAGATAAGATACCTAGCACATAGCTCAATGAAGGTTTGTGAGGCTTTTTTTAGAATATAATAACTTTACTGTTAAAAAGAGGATAGAAAATCCATGGAAGTCACTGATGCTTAAAGCTTCCACTACAATTTCATGCGAAACACAGCCAGTGTCCTTGATTTCCCTCCCATGGATGACTTTTTTATTGAAGATCATGTTCAAAAGACTTCCAGTGGGTCCCTTGCTTTGGTGTCACATTTCCTACCTCCTTTAAGTACAAGGGTCCCACTTGATTGGAAGCAGCCTCAATCATTTATTGCTTAAACATGATGCTGCAATAAGCATGACAACAATTGTCTGAAAGTGGCCATAAATTTCTTATATGTATTTGACTGAAGATGAAACCCAAAATCTGAATCTGCAAGGCTCAAAAGCACAATGACATGGTTATGTCTCTAAAACTGCTTAGTCAGTCTGAAAATCACACATCAGAGGGTTTTTTAATTTAGAATAGAAATAAGCTGGCAAAAAGGCTAAAATCTTGTGAAAAGTAAAACAAACTCAGTAGGAGCAATTTATCCCACTATACCATAGTTTCAAGAAGTGAGAAACCATTGGAAAAGGAAGTGCTCATGGACTGAATATCACTGCAGTTTACCTGTGCGAGTCTTTTCCTCCATATTAAAAATTTTTTTTTTAATGTAATGACAGGGTGAAAACTTCTTTTGATATCTTTTTTGAAGGTAATGAAATCTTAGCACTTCGACATGAAATTAATTACTTGTGAGAGAGGAAGATGAACTTGCCACAACTGAAGAACTAGTTTAGTATTTTAGGGAATTAGGCAAGCACATCTTTTGCTCCAGCTACGCTGAGAAATCTCTCTTCCATAATATTGTGCTTCTTTAGGCTGAGGAAGAGTTGATTTTCTTCATAGTAGCCAGTATGAGGCTATGTTTTGGGTTTAGTGATGGGAACAGTGTGGATAAGGGAGGGGTGTTTCAGTTAGTGCTGGGCAGTGTTTAAGCAGAGTCCAGGCTTTTTCTGCTCCCCTCCCCACCAGTACACAGGTTGGGTGTGTGCACAGAAAGCTGAAAGACACCTCTCATACTGCTGACCCCAGCTGACCAAAGGGATATTCCATACCATAAAGATGTCATGCTCAACAAAAACTGGGGAAAAGTTTGGCAAGGAGGCCTCTGCTTGGGGACTGTCTGGTCATGAGTCAGTTGGTGCTGAGCAATTATTTGCAATTGTCTTTCTTGTTATTTTATTTTCCTTTTCATTATTGCTACTGTTGTCATTATTGATTATTAAACTGTTCTTATCTCACCCCACTAGTTTTCTAATTTTACCCTTCCAATTCTCTTCTGCTGTGAAGAGAGTGAGAAAGCAGCTGTAAGGTGCAAGCTGGGGTTAAAACAAAGAACTCTAAATCAGTAGATGATATTTTAATTGCATGCATCAAATATGAAATATTTCAGGCCAGTTCCTTCTACCACAAACAATAATAGAAGATTTCGTGAAACAGTCAGGCGCTAGTACTACAGGTTTTTAAATGTCTCTGTGTATTAATTGAGAGGATGTTAACTATTAAACAGAGAGAATTCTAATTCATGGTCACAGAGCAAGCATTTGAAAGCTAACTCACACTGAGGGAGTAAGGAGAGAATTTCTCTAAATAGTAAGGTATGCAGCAAGAACTATTTCAAGCAGCAATATCCTCATCTTAGGAAATGAGATGACATCTGGCATATGCTGGCAGTGTTAGCATTTAAGTGAAAAAAAGTGGTAAAGTAGTCTTAGAACACAGAAGGAGTCTTATGGCCAGAGTCTTTATAACTTCCCTGTAATGCAGCTAGCAGAGATGAAATAAGCAAAAGGGCCTGGTACTTGCAATCAGAGGACTGATCCCTCCCTCCAGGTAATTGACGGCTCCAGCCAAGAGTTTTGAATGCTCGTGGACTATTGATCAAGCTGATACAGCAGAAGCTAAATTTCATGTAAAAGTCTGAGTCGAAATCAAATTAGAGAATAAGGGAGTGGCTCATAAAACATTAGCTCTAGTGTAGAGAAGAAAGGGAATTATATTGAAATCAGATGTTTCCACAAGAGGCCATAACTCTAGTCAAGCCAGAACTTCCTCCACACTTTCATCATCTATTTGGAATTTCTACAGAATATTAATTATTTTATGCTACTACAGCAAAACTATTTAATAGGAAAGTTTATTCTGGTAGGGAAAGAGGATCCAAACCACAGCCACTGACAAAAACCACCTGATATCTGTTCTGTGCTAACAGAACATATTTCTAAATGAAAGAGAGAAACACTGACCCACGTGAGTAATTTTCCACAGAGTCCAAAACAACAATTCTGGTGATAAGGGGAGGAATTAATGAAGGAATTAGATTTTTTTAAAATCTCAAATCTGAGATTCATGGAATCTCTCTTTTCTCAAGGGAACTCAATTTCTGTGTTGCTTACAGATGCTTCCCAAAAACTAAACAGTAATTCTGTCATGCTAGGCCAAAAATAAATAAAAGGTCAATCATATTTCAAGATACAGCCAGCAGAAATTTTCTATAATAGTTCTTTAATATTTAAATTCTAATCTTTGTGTCTTATGACAAACTTGTCTACTTTTTGTTGTTATAACTATATTGTGGATCTTGTACTAAGTAATCTGGCTAAAAAGAGATTTGCATTTTTCAACAAAAAGACCTGCAGCCTGGTAAAGAAAAAGGAAATTAAGGTAAGGTAAAACTTAAATTAGATTTATCAATATTTTATACCAAACAGAAGTGTAAGGGAATTAATATACCAGGATCAAAGCATCTTAATATTTTAGTAGCCTATTCTCACAGTAAATTGTCTGTGGTTTAAGAGGCTATGACAATTCAAAAAATGTCAGCATATATTAAAACAATTATTATATTTCTCATTTCAAATGCATATTAGTCTCATAGAGCACCAGAAATGTGATCATACATTGCAGAAAACAGAGGATGTAGATTGTCATTTTGCATAGATTACATTTTTATTACATTTAATGTTATTTAAATTGTTGTAGACCACACTTGAAAAATTGGTGCTGCATTAGTGCCCAGAACCCTTAATGAAAGACTGTGACTAGAGCAGTGAAGTACGTGCTGGAGGCTATCCAGTTATTAGCACAGAGATTATAACTATTTTTTATATATTATTATTCTAGTGAATATTCAAATTAATGTCTAAGCACAGCTAAGAAAATAATTAAATAAAAATAATGTTTTGTTAATCTTTTTTTCCCCAAATAAATACATATTTTACAAAGGAATATACAAGTACTGCAAATAAAATGTAACGGAATCATTCCTATAAACTGTTTGGATTTTTCAGAAATCTGCATCTCAAAAAATGGAAAGAAACAGTTACAGTTTTCAATGGATGCAGATAATCAAAAGAATAAAGGCTTTTGCAGCCACCTGTCAGTATCCAGAATGAAGTTTTCTGCAGAACATAAAACAGGTTGAAGTATTTTGTTTTGCAAATTTTAGGTACCTGTGAAAGGAAACCTGAAAAGGTCAGAGGCACTGTTAGAAAAAACAGCAAGGAAACCCAGTCTGGGCAGAGAGGAGATGTACGTCCGCTAAGCACAAACTTTAATGGAATAGGATTTGGGGATGAAAAAATATTGGAAGTTATTGAAACTTAAATACTGTGATGAATTTCACCAACAGAATAAGCCTCTGCCACCCGTAGTTGTTAATTATCAAAATGGAGCAGCAACATGTTGCTTGAACATACCAAACATTTTCGTGTCTTTTAAGCACAGGTGGAACTGCTGAAAGCTCCCAGTAAGTCTGCAGCATTCCATTCATACATGAAAAGGCATAGTTTTAGGTTTAATACAGTAAACTAATTCTTTGATTTTAGAACCCATGTTTTCAACTGAATTTTTTAAAGTAGAAATTTGCATTTTTCATGTTTGCATGAAAAAGGAATGACATCTAGTGGCAGATTAAATTACTTACTACTCTGTAGTTGTAGTGAAAGACACTGCAGGGAAATCCATCGTCTGGTTGCAGTGATATGGAATTAAATTTCAAGGAATGGATCCTTGAAACATTTATCAGGGCAAATCATCCTGCACCTCTCAGAGCAACTACTGACCAAGCCTTTCTTCACAAAAGTTAAGGTAATACATGAAGGAGAGGGCATGAAAGAAAATGAAATACAAAAGAGATACATTGCTAAACCAAATATGTTTTTGTACATGCAAAAAACCCATTAAACGATCCAAGCAGTTCCCTATGTCTTTGCAATTTTTGCTCATTTTTGTTGACCTTAGATTAATCCAGGTACTCTTTTTAAAGACAGGGTAGCTAGAAATGCTTTCTGATTAATGTAATTTTTCCCAAATAGGTTGATTCTTTCCCATCCACTTTTACAATCTGAATAGACCACTCAAGGAAACTGTTATTTTTATATTACCACTTAGTGCTTCTTTAAAGAAAAAATTATTTAAATAATCCCATAAAAAGAAATGACCAAGGCAAATGATAATATCATTCAAATATATCAAAAATTTAGAAAAGCTAGATCAGTATAATGATGAGTATAATTAAGAGATCAAGTTTTCTTTAAACCTGATGTTTTGGGATTTTGTGCATTATTTTAATGTAATTACATTTATGAACTGTTCTCAAATATGCAATGATTTACACAGATAGGTTTTCTGTTATGATAGGATATATAGGCTTTGGGTCACTGTCATTTCAGATGGGAGAATGGGAGACAAAAGAATATTTGATGTACTGCCAAAACACAGGTGAGTTTATCAGTTGATAGATAATTTCTTCTTTGTCTTCAGTATTAATAGACAAAAATCACAGTCTGCAGTTTATGCTGAGTGAAAGGTACTGTGAACAGCTATCAGATCCCCTCAAACCTCATTTGTTACCAAAACTTAACTTGTGTTTCAGCATTGATAAATTACAGCAATTTCCAAATGCATAATTTGGATTCGAGATGTGGCATGTGCTATCCTGACTGATTTACATCTGAAGTCTGTCAGGAAGATGGAAGTTCTTAAATGTGTTATTTTTTGTTTCTGAGGAGACTTCTAAGTAGAATATTGGCAGGTATATTTTGCTTGTCACTTTTATCTTTGCCTTTGGAACAATGAAGTTTTATTAATGATTCTTCCATACTTGAAAAAAAAACACTAATCATGGCATGATGACAAACATTCCAACAGAAATAGGTAACAAGCATTAGTAAAATTTTATGTTGAAATTATGTCAGTGTAATTCATCTGTAAGGGTCCAGCTTCATAAAATAAACTGGATGAAAACTAACAGTTGTTTGACCAAACACTGCTTGAATACTGATTAACAAGCAACCCATAGACTAGAGCAACACATTTTCTGTGCCCCTCATACAAGCGTCCCATTTGACAGCATGCCAGTTCAAGATTTCTAGCTCAGAAGTTCAGGGTTTTTTAGCAAAACCTTCACAGCTGACTTTAAGCCTAAGTACTGGTTGCACACAGAAACCAGTGTCCTTATTTCTTGGACACAATATCAATGCCTAAAATGGAGATCTGTCAATACTGAATAATCATAATAACATATACATAGTAATATCCCTCTAACAGAAGCCTTCTATAAAAAGTCAGTTTGAACATGTTGTGTTTAAGCATTATGTCACAAATAACTGAATTTTTTTTTTTAAGTTAATCCATGGTCTTTACTCAGGTATAAGAGTTCTTGATGTCACCCTTACACAGGCCAAAGAGGACTCTGGGATCTCTCTACAGCTGCAGCTGTAACTTCACCTCCAGACACTGCCTCAGTCATTTTTATACATCTCAGGTCTAACTGAAACTTAATAAATAGAAGCAGAAAACTGAATTACATTCTGAAGGTATTCTAATACGTTATTTTCACTCTGAGATTCTTTCACGTTAAGTTTCTTTAATTCTTTCTTGTCATAGGTTATCCACATCTTTTTTTCACCCTTTCCTTTCCTTTCCTTTCCTTTCCTTTCCTTTCCTTTCCTTTCCTTTCCTTTCCTTTCCTTTCCTTTCCTTTCCTTTCCTTTCCTTTCCTTTCCTTTCCTTTCCTTTCCTTTCCTTTCCTTTCCTTTCCTTTCCTTTCCTCCATCCCAAAGCAGTGACAGTTTCTTTATCTGCCCTCCATTCCTCCTCTCATCATGTCAGTTTCAATCACTAAAATTCTCAGATAATACATTGGATTCCTGGGTTCTTTCTGAAGTCACTTTATTATAGGAGATCTATTAACCTAGAATGACGAGGGCATAACACCTATTTAGATAAGTCATTACCAAGCTTCCGTGCATTCCACTATTGATCAGATGAGTCTCATGCAGCAAAATTGTCTAATTCTCATCCAAAATGAGAAAAAGAAACGCCAATTTTATAAAATGAAGTCTATTATATTAACAGAATAATATCATCCCAGTTTCAGATCAGAAATACACTGTCTAAAGGTTTGATTTTCTCTGGCTGAAGCTAATGCAAAATCATCTCCAAAATGTAATGAGACAAGAATAGGTTTCAAATTTCAAAAGTTGACGAGCATAGATGACAGAATTTATCATCATCTCTTTTAATTTATTGCAGCAATTAATTATTTTGCCAGAGCAGAAGAATCCAAGGGTGATTTTTGTCTGCAAAAACCTTTAGATACAGCTTAGTACAGATAACACTTTGATTGCACAGCAGGGCTAGACCACCATTTAGTACACTGGCACAAGTGTTGATGAAAGTTAGTCCCGCACATTTATTTTATTGAGAACTCCTTAAAATAAAAATAAGAATTATACAAAATACAGCAGAAATTTCTGAGTGGTCCAAACCCAAACTTTTGCAAAAGTTTCTGCCTCCATATTACCTCCCAATTTCCAAAGGCACAAACAGCAAGACTTAATTTCAACCAGCTGACAGAAGAAAACTGGCAGTCAGACATGATGGAAATTTAAATCTTCATATAATGAATAGCATGGACTTCTAGATGCTGGAAAGAGTGTACTTCAATAGCAGTCACTAACACGGTGTTTTGACTTCAAAACGAACTGATTTCAAGCAATCCTTTCTGTGACAGACAAGCAATGAGCTCCTAAACAGCTCTTTACCTCCCTTCCTTTTTTTTTTTAGTTCTGACTTTCATCTGCAGATATAGACAACACCTGCATAGCAGCTCTTTTTGTTGTTATTCACAACTATTGTGCCGACTGGTGAGAAACAATCTATTTCCACTATCACACTTTTTGTGTTGCAAAGACATTAGTTTCTAAAGATCTAAATAGATGTATAACCTTTCCCCCTAGAGGTAGGACTTGTCCCAGATACAATTATGCTGAATCTCAATTATGTAGCTAAAAAAAGATGTAAGAATGTCGGTTTTGAGGTAGTTAGCATATTAAAAAGCCACAGATAAAGTTCTTCCCTGTAATGTTTCAGGGGTTACTGCTCAATTTCACATGCTGACTAAATGAAGTGCATTATAAAAAAACAGTTTTCATTTGGAGATAACATGACATAGGAACAATCTTCAGGAACCAAGAAAACACAGGTATCTATGGGGTGGAGCAATGAACCCAACGCTGAAAGACCTGAAGTTGAGGTTGTTCAGCCTGGAGAAAAGGAGGCTCCAAGGTGACCTTATAGCAGCTTTCTAATATCTGAAGGGGAGCTACAAGAATGCTGGGGTAGGGCTTTTTGCACAGGTGTGTAGCGAGAGGACAAGGGGAAATGGTTTAAAACGTGAAGAGGGGAGATTTGGGTTAGACATTAGGACAAAAATTCTTTAATTTCAGGGTGGTGAGACACTGGCACAGGTTGCCCAAGGAAGCTGTGGCTGCCCCCTCCCTGGAAGTGTTCAAGGACAGGTTGGATGGGGCCTGGAGCAACCTGGTCTGGTGGGAGGTGTCCCTGCCCATGCAGGGGGGCTGGAACCAAGTGATCTTTAAGCTCCCTTCCAACTCTACCCATTCTGTGATTCTGTGATTCTACATTATAAGTCTCATACTCCGAGTGCTTCCCTGCTGGCAACAGAAAGTGGTTTATGGTCTTCACACTGTTCTGGTTTAACAAAATATTTATATCCTTTTCAAAGATTTATTGACTCCTTGAATGCAACTTTTTCTTTTTTGTATCAAGCCACTTATTGTGCCTGTCAAAAGATCCATAATTCAAAACCCAGAAGCTGGTGTGTGGCTGCCATCACCTGTGCCCATGCAGATTGCTACGGGCACACTCTAACACACTCTAACCCTCTGTTGCATAGACAACAGAAATCTTCTGTAAACAGTCCTTCTCCTGAAAATGTCACTAAACTGTCCTTCTCCTGAAAATGTCACCTGGATTTTCAGCTGAAGACCACTATCTTAAAGCACAGTAATTCAATAATAATACAACAGCTCCATCTGAGCTTTCTAGTTTATTAGCTACATGCATATTCTATATAGGGACTTTTAAAAAACACATTATTTACTTAATAGTCCATAATGACTCCTTCAGTGCCTTTATAGTAGGCTATATAATTTCTCCCGACTTCATGGATCATTGACATGATAGATGCTTTCTACTTTCATTCTCCTGCAGGCACATAACTTCCATTATCATTAATGAGACTTACAAACACATACTGAGAAGAGAACATATCCCTTATTGGTATTTGTTACCCAAAGCACCACGTGTGAATTAGCCTCTCTGCTATGAAGCAGCCAAGGACAGATACTGAGAATCAGATTGTGCCATGATCTCTGCTATCCCTTGTGTATTTAGCTTGTTATTTATTATCACCATCATACTTGAAAAAAATGAATAGTGAAAGAATCACTAGAACACAGGGCAATTAATTTCTAATTCCATGTCTGAAACTAAATCTCTCTGTGACTTTCATCAAGTTGAAACCTCTTTATTATTTGGATAACAAGGATAATGCTACCATGTGTCCCTCAAAGGGGCCTTCTGATGTTTAATTAATATATGTTTGAAAACCTCTATTAGATTTTTAAACAGAAGGCAGTGCCTATGTGGTAAAAGAGTTCTGGCAACCCCTCATAGGCATTTTCATTATATAAATACAAAGAACTTATGATTAAATAAACAACTGTTGCCTGCATTAATACTTCTAATACTATAAAGTGAGTTATTGAAGAGATTTGCCATTTATATAACAAAAATAAAAGTAGGATAACATGATGGTTTACCTTTGACATAGATGAGGTCAATTGGTTTTGTTAATGAAGTAATAAAACTTGTAATGCATAAATTCATTAGATTATAATAAAGAACATCCAAAGGAGATCTTTTAGCACTTTGAGTCCTGAAAACATGAATTTGAAGCTTAGCTTTGTTGATATTAAAAAAAAAAAAGGAAATGTATTTGCAATGTTAAACACTCATAAAGCTCTTGTTAACGTTATAGTGATGTAGATGTGATATTAATAAGCAAACTTAGGGATCCTAAATAGCTCCTGGTAGGGAATGTACAGCCAATGTATTTCCTTGTCCCTCCTCAAAGAGCAGCCTAATCAGCCTCTGGGGCAGAACACATTCACAATGCTCTTCATTTCCTCTCCCTTTCTACCTCCAGCTCATTCAAAGACAGGGCATGCCCACAGTCATATATGAAATGAAGAGAGAAAAACTGTACTTTGTATGTTCTGATATTTATTTAAGAACCAAGAAGTTAAAATGCCAGTCTCACCATCAGGCAAACAGTCCAATCAATTTCAAGGCATTCAGGATACATTCCTGTTTCTGCTGAGGCTTTGCCAAGACACCTATTAAAATTACATTGGTCTAAAAGTGGTATCGCTCGGCATGTGTGAAATTCAAATGAGTTGATATTTAATTGGTTGAGACAGCCTGACGCCCATGCTATTTTCCTGAAAGAATGAAAGATAAAATATCATTACCACTGCAGATCCATCTCCCAATAAAGGAACATGAGTAATATAAAGCTCTTCAGCCCTTCTTTAAAGTGTCAGTGACACACGGAACAATCCAGAAGGATTGCGTGTCTATGACCATTGCTGAAAATCTTGCAACTTTGTAATAAAATATTCATCAAATGAGCACCCATCTTATATCCATGTCCAGAATAAAAGAAGTGGGTGGTACTATGGAATGAGTAGAAACATAGATGGATTTCCTTGAGTAATGGAAGTAGCTGCATTGCCTCACTTATTCATCAAGCACAGTTACTTTGCATAATGCCTAGTATTCTGTGGCAGTATGTTTGTGGCATTTTTGATCTTCGTTTTTTATATGCATAAACCAAACAGGGATTAAATAACCTTTAGGTTTTACTTTAGTTCTCTAATTACACTTATAAAGTCTTGCATTTTCACTCTCAAGTATTTTTTCAAGGTTTTTTTTTTTTTCTTAATAATAAGCAAGATTAGTCCTAGATGTCTCTGGCACATTATGTAGGCAGAAAATGGAACATCTTTATTACCTCCTCAGGGATGTTTCCTACTTCACATATGCTCTTCTACCTCCCATTAGCTTTAATGGGATTTCCTCGTGCCAGTCCACATGAGAAAAAATGTCTAATATATTCAACCTTTTGTTCAAGAGCCACAGGCTTGAAGAACGATTCTGAAGGGGTTTCAGTACATAGGGATATAGAGTAGCATACTCTTCAGATCTAAACATACGTGTTTTGGCATCTCCTTCTCACATGTGCCAAAAAATCCTGAGGAAATACAGGATGAAACTGAAAGTGGAGGGGGGGGATGTTATTTTAAAAAACTAGTTCACAAACAAATGCCAGAAAGGAAAGGGAAGGGAAGATATTAATCTATTCCTCCTCAGCACTACAGTTATTTCTCACTGTATCTTCTCCATAAGGAATCACAACAAAATCAGTGAGATACAACAAAACACTAACGTGGAAACTGGTGGATATTGGCCATAGTTTCTCATATTAATTTTTAAGTACTAATGATAGCAATGGTTCATTCTTATCTAGAATCTTACATTCAAGGACACTAAGCATTAATTCATTAATTCTCATAGTATATCACTGAAGCTGACATCAGCATCCTCATTTTACAGGGGAAAGAGGGATATGCTGACCCCTTGAGCTTTCTAAATAGCTCACTTGAGTGAGTATCAAAGGAAGTTCCCTCAGGAATTCACTGATATGCTTTTCCACTGATTGATCTACTCGAGGCAGTTCTGCATCTACAGAACTGCTTCTACCTTATGCAGAACTGTAAGTCTTGTAGAGATTTGCCTGACAGAATAAAATTGAAGGCAGCTTTTTATGTGGGATAATGTGCTTATAAAGGGCACTATCCCACTGTGTAAGGGAGTATTGTGGCACCTTATTAGGCACAAGAGAACAAAAAATGTTCTTATCTCAAACTGAAGGGATTTCTTCTTTATAATACATAATTGCAAACCACTAAGGGAATGACCACTATTTTTTTTCTTTTTTTTTCTTTTTCTTTTTCTTTTTCTTTTTCTTTTTAATGTAGATTGGCTAAATACCATGATATTTTGCTAACTGTATTATTACAGAAAAACTGAACGCTCGTACTTTAAAAGCAGTCTTATCAGATTTGCCTGAAAGGATAGTTAGTTGATATCTAAATTATAGCTGCATGACAGGAGGGAGAACTTTACTCTAGCCAAAACAAACCCTTGCAAAACAAATCTATAATCATTTTTTTAGACCAACTTTTTTATAGACACTTTCTTTTCTTCTTTCTATCGGGAAACAGAAATTTTCCAACTGAAAAACTCTATAGCAAGCTAAAAGATAACTTCTAAACTGAATTTGGTTTTAGCTGTTGACAAAATTCAATATTTAAACATATTTATTTTGAAAGCAGACAGAGCTTCTTAGAACAGATGTTTTATCACTTCTAGGTAAATACTAGTGATATTTCCCAAACTGTTCATTTAACTTATACCCACATCTCATGGATAAGCTTCTAAATAAGTTCCTAGTTGCTATAAAGACCAACATAGATTTGAAAATGTATCCCTTATGCTCACACTAATTCTGGAAATATTTCTAGCCCTTGTGCTTTACTGCAAAACACTTCTCATTATGGCAATAATCAAACAACCCTAAGCTTCTGAAGTTTTTCAAGCAAGAAAAAGCACATTCATATAACTGCTGGCTCAACAGTGCACTGATATCCATGAACACACTTCTGGCATGCTTAATGTTAGGCTTCCTCTTGAAGCCAGATTATGTTAGTAGTATCATAACATTTTTATGAAATATAATGTTTTTTTTGAACTGAGGTCAGAGTCCTCAAATGCAGTAGCTGAAATTTTTAAATATACCTTCCATTGCTATTTTGCAATGGGTACTTCCAAGAAGTTGGTCCTGTGAATGCACCTGCTGATAAGCTTCAATTGAAGCAGTATTTAGAATGCACATAAAGGGTGTCAAATGCAATCACTGTAAATCTCTCTTTCCAAAACTAGAATTTCATTCATGCAGAAACAAAGTGAAAACTGTAGTCACAAGATAAATTGATTTCTATGAATGTAAAAGCACTGAGGAGCTGAGAAAGCACACAGTCATGGTGTGATGAGCCCACACAGCAGGTGCTTTGAAACAGCATGGTTCTCAACTCTACACCTGGGCAACGACAAGAATTCAGCACTATATTGCTAATGAGGCAAATCACTTTGGCATGAGAAGAGAACTTCTAGATCAGTCAAGGCAATTCTGTACATTGGTAAGAGCTTGGTCCTCTAAACTCAGGCAAAAATGATATTTCTAACATAGTATGCCTCACTATTACTGTTTGGGGAGAGTTTTAGGAATTAAATTTTTACATTCAAATACACACATGCAAATTTAGAATAAATAATTTTTAGTAGCAGTGGCAACTTTACTAAAAACTAGTTCTGATGGAAAATTTCCATCAGAATTACTCTTTGACTAAAAGTTCTAAAATTTCTATTGAATGCAAATGTTCTTATTGGTTTCCTATTCCTGCTTGAACCTACTTACTGTGAGAAATCATGGTGATATCATTTGGTTTTCATTAATTCAGTATGCTAATATTACATTAAAATGTTGTATTGGAATATTGAATTTTAAGTTTTCTCTGTCTTAATCACCTCTCTTCTGATCTGCCTTTTTGACTTAGCCATTATTTCATTCTTCCATTAAAAAATAAA
Source organism: Florisuga fusca (assembly GCA_038090715.1). Classification (NCBI taxonomy): domain Eukaryota; kingdom Metazoa; phylum Chordata; class Aves; order Apodiformes; family Trochilidae; genus Florisuga; species Florisuga fusca. The sequence goes on from JAAWXA010000009.1 coordinate 25,966,669, forward strand.
ATTAAAAAAATAAAAACAAATAAAATAATAAAATAAAATAAGATAAAAGTCACCATTTAGATTTAGACACTTAATAATGTACTGGCATTTTCCTCATCTGTAGTGAAGCTGCTACATCACTCTCTACCATGGAAAACAGTGGTTGTCTGGAGAGTGCAGTCCACAGGCAAGAGGAGGACCATGAGATATTCAAAGAAATGCATCCAGATGATTTGTCTCAGATGACCACTCATCCTAAGTGCTCAAAAGTCTTTGCCATCACACATCAAGATTCCTCTAAAGGTTGGTCCAGTGTCCCCAGGGAATACTGGCTCTTCACCTTTCACTCTCCCAACCATCCATGAGAGTGAGATGTTACCATTCCAGCAATGATCTGAGTCAACTGCTGTCTGCCCCGACAAGGAGAAATCAGAGCTCTCTGACCTGGAGTGAGCACAGTGTTTCTGACAGACAGAAAAATCTTTCTATAAGTACAGTACCAGTCAAATGCTAGAATTTAAATTACATTTAATTCAAAATTTTTAATTGATTTACTTTAAAAAAAAATGTAAATATATAGATGCTTTGATTCTGGATTATCCAGAAATCTGTAAAAAAGATTTAAAATAATTAGATTTTTGGTTTTACTGTTCTATAAAATCCCAGAGAAATTTAAAATGTGAAACAGAGAAACACATTAACTTTTGGCAGTAACACTGTCATTTTGACTGCAACATTAATGTCTTGATTGGAAGTTTTCACCCAAGAAAAAAAGAGAAACAGAGGAGGTACATCCATTTGGCCTGTTCATTAAATACAGAGGAAGAGTCAGTTCATGCATTCTAAACCAAAGAACAACTCCTTTGAATGGTAGCTAACAGAGTATCAAGGAAAAAGCATAGCTTGAACAGCCAGCTGGATCTCTAGGACACACACCAGAGTCCACACCTTGAGGTGAGGCAACTGAAGTTTATTCAGGTAGCCCAAACCCATTCTCACATTTTAATTAGCAGTGGCAAAGGCAGAGCAGAGTTGGGTTTTTCTCACCACAGAAGCACATGGGTCTCCTTCACCGTCATTTAGGGCCTGCACAAACCCAGATGAATAAAGAAGATTTCAAGCATAGCTGTTTAAATCCAAAACAAAATACCAAGCAGAGTTGCTACACCTGCAAGATTCTGTGATTACCTCATATCCATGAATGCAGCAGAAATACATCTTTCTTACCCACTGCCAGGATAGCCACAAAACCAAGACCCAAGGGAGCCAGAGCCAGAGCAGACCTGGCTGTCTCCTCCCCACTTCATATAAGGACAAAAAGGGAGGGGGGAGAGGGGGTGGTTTCCAGAAAGACTCTAGAGAAGTTCTCTGGAAAGGCTTAGTTGATGTCATTCCAAATAATGACATTCTTTTCACCTTATCCAACTGCATAATCAAGACAAAGCTGGGTAAGCACTGAAGCATTCTGTAAGGAATTTATCTATACCTTTTACTACACATTTATGTAAAATTCACGATTGGTGAATTATGATTAAAGAAGACAACTACATAATACAAAAATTTCAATTAAAATAGTGTCATAAATAGTGTGCTTTACTGTTTCTACTTCCCAAAGACAGAATTCTTGGAAATTTAGTTCTTGCCTCCCCTACATATATCTCAATAATATATTCCAGTTCAGCAGAGGATTAAAAGCTTGCCCTGCTATGAGAAACTGGTTACTTTGGTTCTGCTTAAAAGATCTCCTCATAATAATTAATGATCCTTTTTCAGAGAGAGAACTACTATTCTCCCCAATTGCCTTTTTAAAATAAGTTTATTCCACACAAAGCTGGATTTGAATGTACTTGTTGGGAGTGGGCATGAACATGTAGGTTGGTTTTAGGTAAATTTCAACTTAGGGAGATATGATGTCCAAAAAAATTTAAAAAAAGCTTTCCCAATACTTAATAATTGTTAAAGTATTAAGGAGAAGAGGTTATAAGAGCAAAACTAATAAACAACCAGTTTTCCTAAAAAAAAAACTTGCAGTGACTTTGAAAAGAATACGTTGTCTGGACTATCTTTGTACTTCCAGGTCCATTTATCCCCTTCTTCCTCCTTCAATTGTCCTGTAGATCAATATTTTCTTTGGGTGGATGCCTATAATACCTCACTGCCTTTTCAGAATTTCATGGCTCTTCTTTAGTTGCCCTAATAGGGCAGTTGAAAATTCAGATGGAATTCACCTCAATAAATTTGGTGAATCAACTTTCAAACTAAAATAAATCAAAAATTCTATCTGGAAAGCAGGGACCCTGCAATTTTATAGTTGAGCTTGATTTAAACTAAAAGTGTATAATTTAAATATTCTATTAAAATAAGTATAAAATAATGCAGGTACAGAAAAAAATATAAATAGGTATTTCATACAAAGGAAAATTATGTATTCCCTTGCAGACTTAAAATAATGAAGTATCTTTATCTCATTTGTTACAGTTATTGAATTCATAAATTCTGATTTGTTATAATTAACACAAAAAAAAACTATTAAAGAGTACTTAATCTGAAGGATCAGTCAAACTAAGAAACCAGGGTATTCTAAAAGGTCAAAAAGCTGTCTGGATCTCCAGATATTTTTTAACCATTTTGAACACTGAGAATGTTCTTCCAAATATCAAAATGGCAATTTTTTAGCAAAACTTCAGAAAAATAAACAGGGAAGATAATAAACTAACCCCAAATTTGCCCACCTCATGGCCAATCAGGAGTTCTAAAAAAGGATGCGAGCAACAGTGCATTGAGGGAAGATAACACAATTAATGTCTGTCTAAATGGTTGTGTGGAAAACAGAGCTTCTCAAACTTGCATTTTACAAAAATATCCCGGATTTTATAGAAGAAAGTACCCATAACACAATTTACATCTGGAAGTTCAGAACCAGCAAAGGAGGATTTCTTGAGAAAGTACTATATCTGCATGCAGCTGACTGTGATTCAGGTGCAACTCCCAGGTCCAGCCCTCTTTGCCACATCACCATTTCTATTATTATTGTTATTATTGTTATTGTTAAAGTGACAATGAGGATATCTTCCAGATTCACAGAATGGCTTAGGTTGGAAGGGACCTTAGAGATCACCTACTCCAACCTCCTTGTCATGGGCAGGGAGGCCTCTTAGCTGGACAAGGTTGCACAAAGCCTCGTCCAACCTGGTCTTGAACACCTCCAAGGAGGAGCCATTCACAACTTCTCTGAGAAATCTTTCCTGAAGTCTCACCAATAGAATCACAAAAAGAGAAGAGAAGAGAAGAGAAGAGAAAGAGAAAGAGAAAGAGAAAGAGAAAGAGAAAGAGAAAGAGAAAGAGAAAGAGAAAGAGAAAGAGAANTTTTTATAGGAGTGTTTCAGACTACAAACAAAATCACCCTGGCTTTTAGTCACAAAGATACAATCATGTGACTTGAAACAAAGATTAAAAAAAGCCCTCTACCAAATGGTGCAAGAATTTCTGAGAGCTTGCTGAGAGTTTGCAGTTTTAACTTAGTTATTATACTTCTGATTTTTGGAGAATGGAAAAAAAAATTAAGAGACAAACTAGGCTGCCTATGGGAGAAAGAAAATGGAAAGAAGAGAGAGAAGAGAAGAGAAGAGAAGAGAAGAGAAGAGAAGAGAAGAGAAGAGAAGAGAAGAGAAGAGAAGAGAAGAGAATAATTCAGTGTCACTGACTTTCTCCACTTGCTATTCTTCAATTCCATGGTTTTGTAATCACTGAGGTAGCCATGTGAGAAAAGAGAGACAGAATCTTCTCTGTATTCCACCACCCTGAGCCTTCCAGACAATTTCAATGAGGGAGGAATGATGAAGTCTCAAGAGATGTCCTAGGACAGACAATCTCCAAAGCAATTTCCAAGAGGCAACAACCACTCAGCATTACCTGCCCAAGTTGACTGTGGTTTTCTTCCTGCATGAATGCATTGAGCAGCATAAGAAAGCCAAATAGCTGTCTGTGAAGTGGTTTGCACAGCTTCTGGACAACATGATGTTGATATCATGAAAGTGATGTCTTTTGAGTAAGCTTTTCGATTGGCCTGAATTTTTTGTCTGAATTGTTTGTTGAATTTGTTGTCGACGAGAAGGCAATTGGTTTGTAAAGGCAAAATTAATTGAATGATACTTAGTTTATTGCTTGCTCTGACTGTTCTAGTGAATGGCCTTACCTAAATATATTCATCTTTGTCTCAGGAAGGCTCCTCTTGTCCTCTTCCAGATGTGTAAACCTGTGCTACATAGTTGGGTACCCTTTGGCTAGTTGTATGGGATTGTTCCAGGGACAGGGCAGTAAAACTGTTCTCACTGATCATCAGGAACACTGTGGAAGGATGCAGCAAGGTCAAATCTAGCCAAGTAGCTTTGAAAAAAAAGGAGCTGGTTGTCTCTGCAGATGTTCACATATGTCAGTCCTGGTTAATGTGAGGTGTCTCCTACAGGCCTGCAGGGTCAGTGAGGAGTACCAAATGTCACACGGTCAGTACCTGGCCACTGGGCTCCTTGAGTAGATGCTGGCCTAGGATCAGAAAGGCCAGGCAGGTTCAGCAGTACAGCAAGTGCTGGAAGGGTCTGGCAGGGTGTCAGGACCCTGAGGGCACACAACAGCTCTGCAACCATTCCTCCCTCCCCATATCCTCCTCAGTTTTGGGTGCTCACGGTCAGACACCTCTGTGCTCTGACAGCTGATTTGGCTTCCTCAGGGACCGTGGGGAAACAGAGGTAGCAGTGAGAGCAGTAAACAGTTCACAGAGTGTTTGAAGGGCTGCAAAATGATTTCTGTATGTTAAAAATCCAAAACAACTGTGCAAACCTTGTGTCACAGACACATCTCATGCTGCCAGTTTTTCTTATTAAAATTACAGTTATTGGCACTTGAGCAGATTAATAAGGACATTTTGTCTTTTCATTAGAACTTTTATTGGGAAAAATAAGACATCAGATGTTCTTCAAAATATTAATGCTTCACTGGATAACAGTCAAAATTAAGGTTAGAAACACTTTTTCAATTATCTTTTTAATTGTATGGCTTGTGATTGTCTTTATATTCTCACAGTTAAACTTAGCACATCAAGAAACTTTTAAAAAGTCAATTATTATAGAAAACATACAACAAGAATTCCTAAAGGCATTACAACTTTACATCAATAGAATCCAATTAACAGTAGCACTGACAGATGCTTTTTACAGAAAATTACATTTTAACTAATATTTTCTGGGGTGTTTTTTTATTTAATTCCAAGAAATATCCAGAAAGAGTCTTTCCAAGGAAAAGAAACAGAGACAACCATTGCCAGTTATGAAAGCTGAGAGCATCTGGGTAGCTGAACTCTTTTCTGTGGGCAGTTGAATATCAGTCAAAAGACATATGTGAAACATACAAGCACTTCTAAAGGCTGAATTTACAACATATTTAAGATGGAAAATAATAACTTTACCAGGAGCGGTATCCACTATCTACCTGAAGATTAAATATTTTTTTTAAGGAAATCTTGATGCCGTGTAAGATTATTGATTAAAATTGCCAAAGACACCACTTGGAGTCTCAGTGCTGCAGCATGTTGAACTTTTGACTACCTTATAAATCAGGACTCAATACTGTAGGTAATTAAATTACTGTGTCCACTGCTATTTTGTATCAAAATGTCCTACATTTTAATATAACACAGGGTTCCAGCCAAAAGGGTACACTGGGTGTAAGGGCAAATAGTTCCTTTCATATTTGAGTACTTCAGAGTCTGGCAGCTAAAAACTGAAGGCTTTAAGTACAGCAAAGCAAAAAAAAAAAATCTCTTAATAGGCAAAACTTGTAGGGAGAAGCTGCCTTTTCTTAGTCTGACCAATACAAGGAGGAACACAGTATCAGTAAAAGATACTGCCTTTCATCTCAGACCTTGACTGGTTTATATTCCAAACACTCACAGATGCCATAAGAATACTTTTCCTTTAGAAAAGCAAGTAGCTGCAGTGTCTGTGGCTGAATGCTGAACTCTCTAGAAAGACATTGCCACACCTGGTATATTTGGATCTGCAGCTCAGTAGCAAGATCTACTGTATAGGAGGACATTAAAAAAAAAACAACAAACATTTGTCTTAAAGATATAGTTGGAAGATTAAAAGTCCTTGTACTGTACATCACTGAAGACGATATACAGATTAACTGAGTCCCTGTTTGTTTCAATTTTTTTTCAAGGTGTGCATGCAACACCTGGGTTAGTACAAATTTCATAGTAAGATAGTATTTCTCTTCTCTTAAAAGTTAATTGAATTTTACAGTTTCTGTACAGTTTCTGCAGTTAGGCAATCATAAATAAATATTGGAATATTTAAGGAGGAATTCCTTGGTTTTAATTATTTGGATAAAGAAGTATCTCAGAATCTTGAGGTAGCCTCAGAAAAGGGATTTTTGTGTGTGTGTGTGAATTTATCTCTTATTCAGGAGCTGTTTGAGAAATCCATTTCCTCACACTATCTTTTCCTCATTTTAATCCACAGTTCTGAGTAAGCTTTCACACTGTTTTGTAACATCCTTCACCTAACTGAGTGATAATACGCTGCTATGTTCCAAGTTGCAAGACTGCCAATCTTGGAAAGCTTATTTAATACTGATATGCAAATCCTTGTACTCTGTTTTCAGAGGAACACCATGCTGAGGCTTTGTATTGTTGTCTGTGATAACAATGTATGTGGACATGGAGATAGCAAATTAAACTTGGGGAGTGTATACATTTTAATGGTAGCCTTTCTACCCACTTAGAACTCTCTGTACTGTCTACTTTAGGAGCTTTTGTTTTTTTACACTAGAAGAATATATAATTTGCTTTAAAAAACGTGATGTTTTCTGAGATTAATATCCTCTTTATGTATAATTTTTTTTCACTTTTCACCCATTTAAACTAATAGCATATTTCACAGACCCACTGGGCTTCTTCAGAAATTAGGATTCTCCAGCAACTGAGATTTACCTGTTTATTTCCTAGGGCAGTACAAAACCCACATGCTTGGAATACTCTTCTTTGTGAGAGGGCAAGCATACAAAAATCAGTTTATCAGATAGCTGCCAAATATCATGCTGTGCATGATCTGTCCTTTATTCCTTTAATTTGAGAGCTTCTTGGTGGCCAGAGATGCCCAGGCCACAGCCAGCAGTGGCAGCAACAAAGAACAACCCTTCCTAAATCCCCTCCCTCACCTATAGAATTTTGCTTTGTAAAGAGATGGAGTGCAACAGCTCAGCTTCTACCAGAGGTTACTGATCAGCCCTCACTGTTTTAGTCACTGACTGCATCAAAAGCTTTTTAGGCTGCAAGCATATCTTGGGAAGTGTCATGGATCTCAGGAGCTATTTTGTTAGTCTAGAATAAATCTCCATTACTTTGGAGATTACTTTACTTTCTCATCTGAATATATTTCCTAGTCCACCAGCACTTTGGTAAGGAGCTCTGCATCGATGTTTATCACTGTAATTGGTCCCTATAAGCAGCAGTTCTTTCAGAGTCTTCAGGCACAATAGCCTTTGTTTCCATGCAGGAAACAGAATTTTCTCCCTCTTGCATGAACTGGGATAGTTAGTCTTATTACGTGTAGTATGTGTTGCTCTGTGAAACAGTCTGAAACTCTCATATTTCTTCTGATCTATCATTTGGCATTTTCTCTTCCCGTCAAGCTTTGCAGCTAGAGGCATCTTTGATTTGTAGCACTTTGGAGTATTTTTTAATGTTTATCTTCTAGTTTTTTCTGCTTTACTGACTTGTCATAAATCCAGTTAATCTCAAATCTGTTGTGTAATTTTTATTTATTTTTTCTTAAATCTATCAATTTTTGTTTGAATTCCAGGCGTGAAAAGATACTGTCAGATAAGGTAGTGTTCATCCACAGATACTAAGTTTATTTATGGGTAGATTATTTTTTTACTCTTGAGGAATCTTTCTAAAATAACAAACCTTTATCACTTCTTTGCCTGAATAACCGTTACTGTTTTGATATTTTATATTTTCTTTAATACATTTTTAAATTAATTAAATTTTAATCATATGACACTGAACTGTATGACACAGACTAGTAAATATAGTCCATGACTTTCAAATATAATTTGGATATTCCCCTGCACTTGAACGAAGAGTAATTTCTTGTCTCAAAATTTTTCAAGAATCCTAAAAATGCTATAGAACAACAAATGGAAAAATGTGAATTCTGAATGTACAAGATCATGGTTAAGGCAGCCATGGCTATAAATTTTCACTGTGAACAATTCTAGATTAGAGTACAGCTGCTCCCTTAATCTGTCTTTTAAAACAAAATTAATATGTTTAACAAATATAGCTGCTATTTGACTGTCTTGGAGAATATTATGGTGTCTGTCTGTTAGGTTCAGGCAAAATAGGTTTTTTGTAACAGCTCAGTGCAGCATTTATCTTTCTTTACTGCCTGTAAAAAGCTTTATTTTGACAGAAACATTCAAGTCTTTTAACAGTTATAGAGTATTTTTTATTGGTTCACTGATTCCAATATCATTTACTGGTTTATATTCTTTCATTTTGGGAATATAATTCCATTCCAGACACATCGGCCCTGCCAATATTTTCATGGACTGCTAAGTATTTATCATCAGTTGCAATGATATGTGCATTTCTTAACATTTTCTTCACCACTTTGTCAGACTTTAGCCCTGCTTCACTAAGATTTGTTTTTTAAATGTGAAAATCATGAGCTTTCTCATGTACACTTGACTCTGCTTACATCTCACCAGTGTCATACATCACAGAACCAAGGTCAAGATGTATCCAGAAGTGAAAAGTTTTGCTTAATACAGAGCTTATTTCCCCAGAGAGATAACAAATGAAATAATTTTAAATATTTTGAAAGTTCAAAAGAGAAGAATTTTCAGCTTCACTGACAGTAGACATTAAAAAATCCCAAATCTACAACCAGTGGAGTGCAGAACCAGTTTATTTTACATTTAACAATTTGTTTACTGATTTTCTGAAGAGGTTTTTACTCTGTAAATGTAAAAGGTGATTTTGTTGCATATCTGAAAATCATAAGAAATGCCACTTCGCTTCCTGCTTAAGAATTTATCACTTTACCTTCTATGTTGTGGTATTTTACACATATGTTGTGGTATAGTATATTGTATAAAAAATAAATATATTGTAGCCACCACATTTAGGATCTGAACAGAAGCATTCCCAATATAAAGTTTTATCCATTTTTTTACGTGAATAGAATAGTGTTGATCATACAACTTTTTGTAAAAGAAAATTCCATTATTATATCTAGGGGTTTAATTTCCCTTATACTACTAAAACTGCCACCCAAATGAGCTAAAGGGTACATTCACATTGCCTAATCTCTTGATTTCTATTTTAACCTCTTTAACTTTCACTTCTACTGTAACATTTAGAAATCTCTACTGTGTGATCTGTAGTGATATTATAAAAACTCAGAAAATTAGAAACATTTTGTTGTTTCCGATGGCAGCTTTGTTTACTTTGTTAATAGATTTATCAGAGAAGATCTCCATCAGACATTGTGGTTGCTTTGTGCTATCCCATAGATATTACAACTGGGCTATCCCAAAAAAGGAAAACTAATAATGGTGTAGATAGAACTATTTTAAACCCCCCAAAATTATGCAAAATTATATATCCCCTCTGTAGACAAAACAAGTTAAGTAGAAAGCAGTAAGAGCATGAAGAATTTCTCCCCTTTCAGGACTAGGAAAAGTGTATTTTAGTTTATTTTAGAGTAAAATCATGCTATTCTTCCTGCTCTTTCCACAATAAGTACTTTTGACATGTGAAGAGGTTCCAGTATTTTTAAAGAGCTTTATTATTACTTGTATTCTTCTTATTGAAAATCATGCCATATGGCCTATTGAAATTTTGATGACTCAGGTGCAGTGGTTGTCATTGAGGGTGATATTTCCATGTGTCAAAGTGAAAAAATAATACTACTTAGCACAATCAAAAGTAGTATTAAGTTTAACTGCTTAGGATTTCAAGATTTTTTAAATGCAGATTATTTCTGTTCTTCCAATAGAGATTCACATGTCTACAGCAGCTCTATTTTTTGTTCAGTCATCATCTTCTGCCTTTGATCCAGTCTTCATGAGAATGTGTATTTCTCTATAGTAATGCAAAGTAAGTTTGGGTACCAGTTAAATAAACTCAGATTTTTTTTTTTTTTACTGCTATGCTGTCAAAGTGGTGCATAGAAAGACATGGATCAAAATTCATCTTTGCTGGTTAAACTCAGAAAACATTAAGGTACCTGTGATTGTTTCTCACAGTCATCTCAAAGTATACTTGGTTTTGATTGATATATAGAGCATGAGAGAGGTCCATTAGCTAAAAATCTTGCTACAGTCTGACTCTGAAATGTAACTTGAACAGTATGTTTGGCATGTGATTAAGACTATGCATTATCCTTTCAAAAATACTGGCAGTTCTTAGAAATGTTTGTCTTTGTCTGATTTTTGAGAAGCCTCTGCAGTCTTTCTCCTCCTGTAGATGAGACTTATTCACCTCAGTATTTGAGCAGACTAAATTCTGAACAACTTCACCATACAAAACCTTCCCTTTAAACAATTATGCTACTGTTTGATGAAATACACATACCACATTCTTCAAAGTTAGGTTAGTACTACTGATAAAAAATAATTCTGAGATAAATGCATAAATTTACAGCCTGACAGAGTCCTTAATTAAAAATTATCCTTTAATTTTAAAGTACATGTCATTCAAACTTTTTTACTACTTTCCTTTACTAAGGATGCCTGTTAACAACATTAACCTTAAAAATGCCATCTTTACCGTGACAGTGCCAACTTTAATGACAAGGTGGAAAGATGGTTTAGCAAAGAATGCAGCAGCAAAAACAAAACAAAACAAAACCAAGCAAACAAAAACAAATAGAAACTTGAAAATTACCAGGTCAGAGAAAAATTATTTTATATCTTCACAATTCATACAGCATTTGAAAGAAAGGAAACCACATTGTGCAAACCAAAACAATTGTAAGCCCCCAGCCAAAAGTCTTCTTGCAAAGCCATCATAATTCTCTACCCCAAGTTCAGACTCCAAATGTATTTTGTCTCATCTGCTCACTTCTTTTCTGTCCTACATATCATCAAAACACAGCCAGCCCCAGAACCTAAAGGCAGGCAGATCTCCACTGCAAATGAAAAACATCACTGCTTCCTCCTATGTTTATACTGAGACTGCAGCTTCATCAGCCCTGAGTTTCTAGAAGATGAATCACCACTTATCTTGAGCATCATTTTCCCCATAGCCATTGCTATTTCCTGGTCTCTGTGTCAAGACACAAAACTCAAATGCTGTCTGCAAAACTCATCCCAAAACTGTCTTTGGAGATTCAGGTTTATAAGCATGACCTACTGCAACAGGGCCAACAGCTGCATACAGACCATCTCCTGGTCCTCTTCTCAGAACACTCACATCCATCCAGAACTTTCTCTCCCACAACCTTTCATTCTCCTAATATTTTTTTTAACAATCCCACTTGTTTGAGTGACTTTGATAGGCAATTGTATTGAGATAATTTCAGCACATATTATCTTTGTGCTTGTTTTCACAGGTACCTGAAAGAAATAGTAATTACATAAAGTTCTTTTTTCCCCCAGAAAAATATTCATCATTCAAATGAATTCTGAAAATGGTTTCTGACTAATTTTTAAAAATCTAAGCTTGAAAATAACATGAAATAGAACTTAAAAGGGATTAATCTTGCAATCTTAACAATGGAACAACAGGGACTTCATTAAAAAGCAGTGGTAAAGTGTATGTTATTGTAGTCCAAAATTACTGAGTGTGATGCACTCATTTTCTCCAGAACTAAAAAACACATCTGTTTCCAAGTCTCATTTGAGACCATATTTTCTCCTATTATATTTTATCAAATTTGTCATTGTATTATTGCACAGTGGGAGTTCATTACAAAGATACCACACAAAACAGAGCTGTTGCTGCTCTGTTGTTGAAGCAGATGTCAAGTTCATTTTCTTTCTTGATAAATTATTTATTTTTCCTTTTTTTTTGAGGAAACTTAAATACATACAGAACTGCTGTAAAATTCTACTCGCGTAGAAATGAGGTGGCATGAGGATGTTTGGGAACAACCTGCTTCCCTTTTATGAAAAAAAACCTAATGAAAAACTAATGAAAGCTGAAGAAAACTGTCCAGACAACAGGTTGGAGTGAGTCTGCTTAAATGTCACTCTGAGGAAAATTATGGACTGTATTTTTTGTTAGAGCTTAATTCCACTCTACAGTTTTTGATCTCAGTGGCACCAGTGTTATTTCAGTGACTCCACCATTCCCCTGTGAAAGGCTGATGTAGCCCAGCATAGCCATGAGTCAGAATGCTCTAAGCATGCAGCTGACCAACAGTACTTTGAGATTTAAACATGAGCTTAAACTGCTCTGTTGAAGAGACACAAACAAGTTTAGGTATTCTCTGAAAGGGGAGGTGGGCAGGGAGGAGATGAAAGGAAGAGAGGCAAAGAAAGAGAGAGATTATAGGTCCATCAGTAGTGACATCACCATGAAAGAAAGGTCCTAAATTTTTCCCTGTGGTATTTTTGCAGTGCATAAAGCCAGCATAATTTTTGCCAACAAAGTAATGAAAAGAAAAAATAAATCTCTTTTCTGTAACACAGTGTCACATTAAATTTCTCGTCAACTACATTTTTTTTCTTCTATCTCTGTTCCTTCTACATTCATTCTTCTATATTAAGATGAAATTCTTTAATTTGAAGGTGTTGATACACTGGAACAATTTGCCCAAGGAAGATGTGGCTGTCCCCTCCCTGGAACTGTTCAAAGCCAGGTTGGATGGGGCCTTGAGCAACCTGGTCTAGTGGGAGGTGTCCCTGCCCATGCAGGGGGGTTGGAACTAGATGATCTTTAAGGTCCCTTCCAACCCAAACCATTCCATGATTCTATCAATATGCTAAGAACCTATCCATGACTTCCAGACAGAGCTGTAGCAACTCTCTCTTGGCAAGATGCAACCATTGCACCTAGAGAGTAGGTGTTTTCTCTTTCAGTGGGAAATTCAGGATTTAAAAAAAAAAAAAAAAATGTTCTCTCTGGGAGTTAGCAAAGCCAAAACCTCTTGAAACAGCCTGTTTCTCACAAAGGAGCTGCTTGCCAAACTAGCTGTCTGTAACAGAGTAGACCAAAACGCCAGCACCGGGCCTGTGCTGCCCACACCAAGGACATGAGCAATAAAGCTGGCTGAGTTACTACTCTGTCTCTAGTTGGTCTAATTAATATTGCCAACAAAGGGACAGTGCTACTGAGATCAAGGTAGTAGCTGGATTGCTGCAGTCAAGTCTGTCATTCAGGATGCCCAAGTTTGAGAAACAAGTCTGAATCTGAGAAAAAGACAGTCTGATTTTTTTTCCCCTGCATCCTGTCTTTCTGTATTACATCCTGGTTCTGTGTTACTGGCCACACTGGTTGCACATGTCCTTGGTGTGACCAGAAATCTTACCCATCCATTCCAAAATCTTTTGTTGCCTGATTTTCACCCAAAAACTCCTAATTAGCTATATCTGCTCCACCAAACATACTGCTTGCCTGACATCTTCAGCTTGAAAATTTAACTAGTGCCTATAAGTTCCACAAATGTGGCTATGACACAGGCTAAACAGCATGCCTGTCACTTCTTTGTACAGTCCTGTGCAAGCAGTTATCTTAATTTCTACAGAAATATTCAAGATTTTTTGAAAGTGACACTTTCTGCAGAAGCTTCTGTTTTCCCACGAGCTATTTAGAAACCCTGTAGAAGCTGACATTCAAAGTTAGGCAAACTATTACTGTCAGAGTCTCAAATGTCTCTAATTCTGTTCTGCTTTGTCTTCCTTCCAGAAGTCATTAATTAAAGACATTATTCTGAAGCACTAGTGTCTGGATACGCCAATGAAAATTCATTTAAATGACTCAGCTTCTCAGAACAAATTTATTTCTTTTTAAACAAAGAAGCACAAGGCCTTCACGGATGCAGAAAAGAAAAAAAGTTGAGAACAATCTGTTCTAATGTTGTGAGGTACTTCCAAGTTTTGCTTGCTGCCAGTTAGCCTGTGGCTTTCCCAATCTGCCAATAGCTAAGCATAAGTCAAGTTATTTTCCTTTTTATCCTAAGTTCCTAAATCACAGATTTATCAATGGCTTTAGCCACTGTAACATACTGACTTCCTATCACACTCTCTCTCCTCTTCCTATGGAATATTTACATTTTTAAATAAAAGAACCAAACACAACAAACTTTTTAGTTGTGGAGTCATTTCCATGTAAGTAGAAAATACGGCTAAAACAAACCATTAGACAAACTTTGTAACAACTGCTGCAATCCATGGCAGGGACATAAGGAAAACAGATGAGATCCACAAAGCACATCTCTTGTCTTTGTCTGCAGAGTCTGAAGAGAATGGATTGTTTCATTTCCTGGATTCATGGATCCCTAATGAAGTATAATTGTATCTCCATGATGGTTTCATGCTAATTGAAGGAGATTACAGAGGAAATCAGCTTCTGAAAGGATTTTTTTTTTTTTCTTAAATGGGCAGTTAGCATTAGTCTTCTTTCAAGATAGTTACAACTATTCTTTTTATCATCATTTTTATCACCAGTGTCATCTTTTCAGAGAACACAGAGATATAGGAATAATGAGCACATAATCTAATCTTTATAATATATAAAGATTAATCTTTAATATCTTGTAGCAAACAAGTCATGTTTTTTAATTGGATTACAGAATTTTCGTTAGCTTTTCTAGACTTGCAGAAAGCCAGCCTCACATTATTATGATACACAATTCTAGGTCATATTTACTATAACCTCATTCTTCCTTTTTCTTCCATTATCCTACTACCGTAGAGAAGGTCCCGTGGTGACCCAGGAGACCACTGTCCACGCAGGACCCAGTGACCCCCATAACAATTCACCTGAGCAGGCAGAGTCAGTGGCACAGTCAGTGCCACTCTGTGCTGTGTGTCCAGCATCCATGGGAGAGATCTGCATAGAGTACCATGGGAAAACCCATCCAGGTTCCGCCCAATGCTCCACAGAGGGTTCCCAGTAGCTGAAGGTGTGTAGGATATACTCATTATATATATTCTTATTATTATTCTGTCTAAGCACTTATTTCATTAAATTATTTGTTATTAAGCCTTTCCTATTGAGATTCAGATGAAACCCTGCATTGTCTCTCTCCCTCTTTCCACACCCCACTCCCCAGGATGCAAAGCAGGTCCATTTACTATTCTACTTTTGACATTTTTTCGTTCCAAAATTGTTAATTACAGATATATAGATCAAAGCCAGACCTTTTGTATTTTTCTCCCATATCCTCAGACATGCTAATTATTCTGGCTCTGAGGCTTCCAAATAGAGATTTTGGATTTGAAAAGAGGAAGCTGCAAGGCAGAGGTGCAGAGAATGGTTGGTGAGGACAACAGAAAATATCTTGCCCTGCACCACCCCAAGAGATGCAAAGGGGTTGCACAGTGGCAGCTCTGTTGATCACCACATCAAGCCCAGACCTGCTGGGACACTGGGAGGTGCAGCATGTGGGGATCAACAGAAGAGCAGATTTTCTGGTTTGTACTTTTGGTTTCAGCTAAGTTTCTTGTAAGTAGTTGCACTTGCTGAAATTAACAGCAAGTTTCTCAGACAGTGTTTGTTTCTAGGACTGATAACACTGGATGTTTATAGTTACTGCCAGGCACTGGTATGCAGAGCCAAGGACACTGCTCAGCTCTGAGGAAAACATTTTACCCTCCAGAAGGAGTAAAGAGGTCCCACCTGAACCCCTCCTTTGGGGAGGACCGGACAAAATAGATGCCAGAACTGACCAAACAGAGTATTCCATCCCATACACGTCATACTCAGTATCAATTTGAGGGATCACGAAGGTCAGACTCCCCCCTTCTTCCTGCTCTTCCTGCCCTTCTTTTGCCTGTTCCCTGTTTGCTTCGGCATCCTGGGAGGTTTCCATCTGTTCGTCTGCCTGTGGTCCTGATCCATGCCAGCCTGAATCTGTGTGTTCCTGCCTCCACCTCCTGACTGCTCCTGACCCCAGGAGTCCAGCCTGGACTTTCCCAGGGCTGCCCAGCAACCTTGGTGGTGATGTGAGAGTTATTGGGAGAAAGGAGGGAGGAATGTGGTATCAATTTTTCTTGTATATTTGTATATATTTAGTAATTTTTCCTGTTTATCATTACTGTTTCATTAAAGTTGTGTAGTTTAGCTTCCAACCCATAAGTCTCTTTCCCTTATTCTCTCTCCTTTTCTTATCAGGGAGGAGAGGGGGATTAATAGAGAGCATCTGTTATTTGGTTTAATTGCTGGGCCAGAGTTAAACCGTTTATTGGTGCCCAACGTGGGGCCCGAGCTAATTGGTTTGAGTACAATTTAAATTTTGACTAATTTACCTGAACAGTTTGAATTCCAACTCCAATACCAATATGGCTTTCCTGAGTGGGAATCAGACCTTTTCCTTTGGAAATTTCACAGGGTTGGAGATTAAACCAATCGTGCCGTACCTTTGGTATTCAGGGTATGCAATATGTTGTTTTTCAGCTGGAATGAGTGTTAATGGCTTTAAGAAGCGCTGCTTGAGAAAAGTACTTGTGATATGGTCTGCAATACTAGTATACAGTGCACTACATGGTGCAGTGGTGTTTCATACACGGATTAAAAACTTTGTTGGTAATTACAATTTCAGCCTTCCTTTGAGGATATATACCACTCTTGGGCTGAATTCACCGGATTCTATTCAAAATGGCATTATGCTTATTACAGTTTTGAATCTCCTGATTGTTGTAGTCAGTGTTTATCAGGCATGTGTGAGTAGTCTCATCTGTTATCATATGTGTGAATAGTCTTATCTGTTATCATATGTTGGTGAGAAGTAAGACAACTACAGTTAGGGGAGTCAGCTCACCTCGTAAAGAGAGCCCCCCCACTTCTGCCTCCTCAGCCGCTTCTCGCCCCCCCTCATGCAGGGGCACAACTCAGATGCGGCCGGCAAGCATTGCCAGCATGTCTGCTACAGCTGCAGCTCCTGCCTCTGCCCCACAGACACTGCTTCTGTTCAGAAAGCCAGCCCTGCTGCTGCTCCTGCTGCAGACACCACAGCCTCTCCCCCTCAGGCCACCCAGTTACTTGTTGACCCTGTGACTAGGAGAAAAGGAAAACAAGGGAAATCAGAATTCAGCCTTAACCCTTCAAAGTCTGAACAAGACAACCAGGTGATAGAGGAAATAGAGGATACTGCCTCTCCTCCTGGAACACCTAGACCACCTAGAGCAGAGTCAGCTGAGGAGGACTCAGACTCAGAATATGATCAGTCCTATTCCATGAGGGACTTGCGTACTCTGAGAAAAAACAGCCGTTTTTCAGGTGAACCACTGCTCACTTGGTTACTCCAATGCTGGATTGATGGGGCTGCTAACATAACATCTGGTGACTGTTGGGTCACCACAGTAAATCACAAACTCAGAAAATATCTATAACATGGTAACACGTACCAGTTGCTGTACACAAGTTTGAGATGAGTTCATCCCTCTTGTGATAATCAGCTATTTACTCCCATCATCCCATTTTCTCCTTTACCACCTTACAGCAGATAGATAAAACTGCTGGCCATTTTAATGTGATAAAATATTTTTAGGTTCTAGGACATGATACCTCACATCACATGTTCCAAAATGTGCTTATCTGTATCATTTACACACAAACCTCCCCTCTTGCTGATGGTCTTCAGAGTTGTCACACGCTAAATGAGCATAAGAAAAAGCATTCTCCAGTCCCCAGTCCTTTGTTTAGACTCTGCCCTGGAGTGATCATCTTTTTATTAGCACATAAGGTGCTAATAAAAGAAGCATCATCAGTCTGGAAAGTTACAGAATATACCTGTATTTAAGAAACAGTCAGTGTTTAAAAAACTCTCTCAAAATCTTTGATATACCCATCCCAGACGACCAGCTAGACTAAAAAATCTTGAGTGTGCATAGGAAAAAAAACCTCTCAGACATCATTTTGCAATTTGACTCTTCAAAATGAATGATATTTTAGTTCTGTGGAAGAACCCTTCTGTTCTTTACAATACTTTAGGAAGCATGTCTTGCCTACACCTCCCCAGCTTACTCTGTAGCAACATTAAACTTCACTCCTCTTCAAGTACTTTGGAGTTTTCTTTATTTTTGTAGAGAATTATGGAGGTGGCTTTGACTGAATCAAATTATGTTCTGAAAGCTTTTGAAGAGAGTTCAATGTCTCCAGGCATTCAGAATTATCTTCTGTAGGCTGAAAAAGTTGACAGAAAAGTTTAATCAGGTTTGATCAAAGGATATGTCTTCCAGGATCCAAATTTCCTAAGTACAGTAGGAATGGTCTTATGAAAATTAACATGGTCCATAATGTAGATGTTTAAAAGGAAGATAATTCTAGGAATTTTTATTTTATTTGAGGAAATGTGTGTATAATCTACATCGCTAAATGTGCAGACATAATTCAGTGCCACTACATGTCATCTAATCACCTAATGTTTCTGTAAACGATTACAATTTCAGTGAGATGTCACACTCAGAGTATGCAATTCAAAGACATAAAATGGAAAATAAAAAAGTAGATAACATAACCACTCATAACAGTAAAAATTAGAACAGACATTGAGGGGAAAATAAACACCGTAACTCTTTCTTTATGAAGGGCATTTGTGCATTTCAGTTTTTGCTGTCTGAGATCCAGAGAACCAGAGAATTATAAATAATTTGGGTTGGAAGGGACCTCTAAAGGTCATCTAGTCCAACCCCCCTGCAGTAAGCAGGGACACCCTCAACTAAGTCAGGTTGCTCAGACCCTTGTCAAGCCTCACCTTGAATGTCTCCAGGGATGAGGCCTCAACCACCTCTCTGGGCAACCTGTTCCATTTTTCCACTACCCTCATGGTAGAGAACTTTTTCCTAACATCCAGCCTAAATCTGTTTAAAACCATTGCCCCTTGTGATGTCACTACAGGCCCTTGCAAACAGTCCATCTCCAGCCTTCCTGTGAGCCTCCTTCAGACACTGGAAGGTCACTATTAGGTCTCCCCAGAGCCTTCTTTTCTCCAGGCTGAACAACCCCAGCTCCCTCAGCCTGGCTTCATAGGAGAGGTGTTCCAACCCCCTGATCATTTTTGTAGCCCTTTTCTGTATCCACTCCATCAGATCCATGACCTTCCTGTACTGATTTCTCCAGAGCTGGATGCAGTGCTCCGGGTGAGTACTGCATCTACTACTAGAGCAGAGTAAAGGGGTAGTATCACTGCTCTCAGTCTGCTGGCCACACTCTTTTTGATGCAGCCCAGGATGTGATTGGCCTTTTGAACTGCAAGCACACACAGCTGGTTCATGTCCAGCTCATGCCTTTTAGCATCCCTGGGGATGCTGTTTCCCTTCATCAGCTCCTGATTCTACAGTTGAGATCCCACCACAGAAAGCTCCCATGAAGTCAACAGAGTTCTTTCTGGGAACCACAGCTCAGCTCTGTATTATCACCATGAAGAGTATATGTTTGGCTGCCTAGCC
Organism: Florisuga fusca; assembly: GCA_038090715.1. Lineage (NCBI taxonomy): Eukaryota > Metazoa > Chordata > Aves > Apodiformes > Trochilidae > Florisuga > Florisuga fusca. Next base: position 25,986,271 of record JAAWXA010000009.1, read on the forward strand.
ATATAAAACAATTCCATCGATTTGAATTAAAAAGCTTCTGTGGTGGTTGGAATTATTACTAACAATTTATTAACAAGCTGAAATTTTGTTTTGAAGCTCCAGAAATGACTGAAACAAATGTTGCTGAAACTTTCCAATTACATATTTAACACATCCATTAATCTGATCAAAAACATTGACATCTTAATGTTTATGTTTTTCTTCAAAACAATGATATTTTGTCAATCCAGGCTTCCACTGCAGTCCTTCTCTCCCCACAGAAAGATCACAGCTAAGGTCTAAATTGCACTTGTTTGCCCTTAATCCTGCAATGCTATAAATTCATTTCTATACTAATTATTTGCACTCAGGTACCCATTTACAAAAAGCACATAAATTTAAGTCCTCAGATGCTCTGCTGCAGCAAGATCTCTCTGGCTATGTGTGGGAGCTGCTCCCACATTTAGTTATCTGATTTTAGAAATGTCTCAGCCTGAGGAGAGAACAAAAAGCTTTATTCTGAGTCACTGGAGATTGTAAATTTGCAACCAATACTACGTATTAGTTTCAAGATAAATCTCACAGGATAGTTCTACCCTTTTTTTACCACAGTGGTATGAAATTTTTTAAAATATTCAAATTTTCCTGTCAAAACTACTGTGCATACAAAGGAGCATGCAAATAGAAATAATAAATTCTTTTTTTTCAGTCTTCCAAGCTGTAGAAGTAACTTTTTGAAAGACTCAGCCTCATTCAGGTTAAGGCTTAACCCTGCCAATGGCAGAATTTCCAGAGCTGTTCATGGCCATGAGCTTACTCAAATATTCAAATGAACCCAAAGCAAATACATCACTGACATGATGATGAACTGGTTACTCCTGGGAAAGTGGCAGAGCCTGCACAAACACATCCTCACCCAGTATCTGATTGAATTTGTAAACTTAGTTGTTAATCATCTGTTACACTTTACAAGCACACTGTTCATTATCTGATAATATATCTCCAAAAGAGGTATTGTTCCATTACATTATATTTGTATATTATTGCATAAGGACATTTTTATGCACTGCACAAGAACAAACTAATTCCTATTTTCCCATAAACTCTTAGCAATTCAGATGCATATAAAATATTTATAGATGCAATGGATACTTCATGAAAGCTTTCTGCAACTGACAAACCTTAACTGCCAAATACAAGTAATTTCCATATTCAGCATTGCAGCTGATTTTTCAGTGAGTCCTTAAATTTATATTAAATGTTAAACTTGCTGGATTTTTTTTAAAGATTCTTTTTTGGTATTTCAACTATAAGTACCTAATTTGGTTAGTTAGCAATTAAGTTATCATGCAAGGCTTAATAATTTCAATCATCTTGTCGTTAAATCATAAAAAAAATTAAGGGGTTTTTTGTAGTAGAAATGTTAGATTATGAAACACTAAAGGGTTTGTCTTGAGCTCTTTTTTACCTTGTACACACAACTTGCTCCTAAAGGAACACATAAGGCACATTGGATGCTCACTATTATGAAACATCTGTATGTGCCAAAATGCTATGTAAATATGCTTCTTTAATATTTAGTCAAGCTCTTTTCTGTCAAATGAGACAATGAACAACAGATTTCCTTGGATCAAGCATTGTGAGACTTTTTTCAGCTGAAACACAAATAAAAAAGTAACAGTCACTGGAAATGAAAAAAGCAGAGTTCAGTGATTGCCAAAAAGCTCATGTATACTGTTGGCTGGTTACAGCATAAGATTTGTCTATAGGCCACTGGGGGGTGAGACTCTCAGTTATGGAAAAGAAGGGTTAAGTCTACACAAAGATATTGTCATCCAAGTCTAACTGAATTACCAAACACAACTATTTATCTTCTAGTATTTTTTTTATAAAAATGTTACATGTTATCATGTCTTTACGACTGCATAAATTAATACCACAGAAGTTATAGAAATTGTTATAAGTGCTTAAATATATAACAATTAGATTGTGTGTGTATATATATTTAGTAAATACAGTGCACTATATCTGAGCCTAGATCTCAGTCATATTAATAGGATCTACTAATTGTTATTAGTAGTTTAGGTCAGTAAAGAGAAGGGAGTGGGGGGCAGGGGGCAGAACAGGGAACCTCTCAGGATATAGGTCCAGAACCTAAATGTTTGTATTTATTTTGAACCAAGGAACCTTGATATATTTGAGGTAAACTTGAGAACACATCTTCTTCACAGGTAAGAATTGAAGCTTCGGCATCAGTTCTCTCGTAATGATACACATATTTCTGGTTTATGACTTTCTGTATTTACTGAAGAAGGCAATTTTTAGATGAAGCTAGACATCTAAGTAAGTCACGCTGAAGCTGGGTGTGCAGTCTCTTTAGCCTATATGGGAAATTCTACCCACAAATAAGAATATTTTAATATAATCTTTCTGACTTTATATTACGAAAACATGCTAAATTCTCACTGATGGTAGCTAGTAATAGTATTATTCTCTTTCTATAGTTGATCAATGTTCTTAAAAAATAATTTTAAAATCAAAATTCATATATTTAAAAAGAGTTATCATGGCATAGAAAACAATGTATGAAACAGGGGAAATAGTTGTTTAAAAATGCATCTGAAAATCCAGAAAAACAAAGATTCTGTTTAATATAAACCAATCTTTGCATTTCATTTTCAAGCAAAACAATGAATCAGCGTGGCTGAACTGTCAGGTTTTAATTGCTCTGAAAGTCTAATGACAAAGGGGTAGAAGTGCCAGCAATTCACATGATTTATTATCTTCCTACACTTCAGTTTCAAGCAAATGTACAGTCCCAGAGGGATTCTCAACCACTTCCTGACAGCCCCTCAGCACTGAATTAATACGCAAGGTAAAAGAAAATGTAATGTGGAGTATCAGAACTGATTAATGGAAGTCATGTCAGCTGTCAGTCCTTTGCAAACTAATTAGGTAAAGCACTCAAGAAAACTCAGTGCTGCATATGAAGGTTGCCAGAAACTTTAAAGGGGATCATAAAATAACAAGTAAATGATTATTAAAAGAAGAAAAAAGAAAAAAAATTCCTTCAATGTTTCATACATATTAATTTGGTCAAGTGATTTCTGCAAAGAAACTGGATATTAATACCACAGATTCATTCTAAGGATTTTTATTGGAGTTTTCTAATCTTTGGAGTAACTTTTTACTCTGAGGTCTTTTCTTTTTCTCTTTAAAAGAGTTGTAAATCACTACTGAAATAATACAGACCAAATAATTCTAGTTAAAAATAATCTTATCCATGGTGTCAGAAGTTATGTTGAGATAAACAGATACATTCTGCCATATGCAAGGACTTCTGAAGCCTGAAATATTCTGTCTTGAAATAAATCCACTTTAAGATGCACAAAAATAAAGCTCTGTAGACTGTGATGTGCTCTTGCCCTTCAACCATGCTGGACTGGTCATGTGAGAGGACATAATGTGCCAAGGGAATACCATGTAAATACTTCATCTAGGACAACCTAGAATGTTACCAAACAGTCTAAATGTCTCTAGGACATCTTCAGCCAATACTGCTTTTTTAAAATATATTTATTTCCTGTCCAATAAAGCATCAATTTCTCTGTTAAAGCCTTCAGTCATAATAGTCATGAATATTATTCTGTGAAAAGTTGGGATTTAGTCCCTCCATCTATTGAACAGTTTGAGCTATCACACCAGTCTACTGTGCTTCCAGAGTGTCATCACTTCTATTGCAAAGCAATATCACCTTGTGGTATTTTCCCTATGGAAAGTGTGTTGGTGTGTCAGAAGTCAGAGCTCACTGCAGGTCCCAGCTGTGAGCAGAACTGATGTGCCTACTCCATCCATATTGCCTTTATTTTTTGATGTATATTCTACATAAAATCCTACCTGAGAATTTTACTTCACTACTGGTAATGAGAAGCCAAGCCCAGTGTGTCTACCCAACTGATAGCCTTTTTCATGCCATGCTTTCACAGTGAATAGCAGTTGAAGCATCCTGAGCTGATGAGGCAGATGGCCACAGGCCAATGGCATCACTCTGAAAATGCTTCTTGATCTGCTTGATAATTGTTCTTCCTGGGCTTGGTTAAGCTCAGCCATTCAGGAGCTGAGTCCATAAATTTCCTAGTATCATCTACCCCTGTAGTGTATTCCCAGCTTCATCAATACCTTCCCAGGAATCAAATCCCAGATGAGACACTGCGGTGGGCATATGTGACATCACACATGGCCCTGATACACTTAGAGACAGTATTCAGCTTTGTACCAAAGTTCCAACGCAAACATGCTTGACAGCCTGGTTCTTGCATGGTATGCCAAATCCCATTTCTTTCCCTAAAGGCCACGCTGTGCAGTACACATTTGGAAAAACTATAAGCATAGAATCATAGAATCATAGAATTAGCCAGGTTGGAAGGGTCCTCAAAGATCATCAAGTCCAATCCTTGACCCACCGGTGCAGTTGCTAGACCATGGCACTGAGTGCCACATCCAGTCTTTTTTTAAATGTCTCCAGGGACGGAGAATCTACCACCTCACTGGGCAGCCCATTCCAATGCCTGATCACCCTCTCCATGAAGAAATTCTTTCTAATATCTAACCTAAATCTCCCCTGGCACAACTTAAGACTGTGTCCTCTTGTCTTATTGAAAGTCGTCTGGGAAAAGAGACCAATCCCCACCTCGCTACGCCCTCCTTTCAGGGAGTTGTAGAGAGCGATGAGGTCTCCCCTGAGCCTCCTCTTCTTCAGGCTGAACAGCCCCAGCTCTCTCAGCCTCTCCTCATAGGGCCTGTGCTCAAGTCCCTTCACCAGCCTGGTTGCCCTCCTTTGGACCTGCTCCAGGACCTCGACATCCTTCCTAAACTGAGGGGCCCAGAACTGGACACAGGACTCGAGGTGTGGCCTCACCAGCGCTGAGTACAGGGGCAGAATCACCTCCCTGGACCAACTAATAGAGAACAGGCCTCAACTAATGAGTGGGAAATTTTCTTATATCTGGTTTTGTCATGCCTTTTCTTCATTCTTCATCCCACTCCCCTTTTCGTGCTTTTAGTCCTTCTTCAAGAGATCACTAGGCCACCACACAGAACTACAGTTTGCAAGCCCAGTCCCAGATTCATATTCCAGAACACTTCACACTCCAAGTCATGAGAGATGCCACACTAGAGCAAAATAGTGGCTCCACTGGTATGTTTGATCTTCTGGGATTTTCAGGGGAATTTGTCCCATGGAAGGGGATTGTCAGAGGTACCACCTTCCACATGGGGAACTTAAGGGACACAGACCTTCTGTCTGTAGCATTTCAGTCCATACAGAGAGTCTGGGGATGAAAAATTAGGTGTGCATTATGATTAGTACTCATATGTCAAAGAGCCAGGAAGGTGTCCTCTGAACTTTTGCTTTGCTCACTCTCTCTGTGACTGAGAGGAGTAAAGTCCAATGCTACTGGGGCAAATTACCAGAATGAAGCCTGTGGTATCTGATATGCTACATTGTCAGGAAATAAAATGTTCATATTTATCTACACACATACACACTTGGATCAGCATCTGAGCCAGACAGTGCCATATCCAGGGATGCTGATATTCTCCATTCAGATACTAAAGTGCCAAGCTGATAGGGGCAGATGTGTCCCAGCACATTTTACTCTGCTTTGTAGAGAGAGATGCTGCATGGGCAGTGAAGAAATGCAGAAGGTCATATTTCACAGTGCCACAGCTTTAAACCTTCTTTCTCTCCCATACTTATTCTCCCACAGCAGTTTGCTGGTAAAAGAAGAGCTGATAGATAATTGCCCCTGACACATGCTTCTAACCAGAGAGCTCTGGGGGCACCCACAGCCCTCTGAGATCAAGTGATTTAAAGGTGCCAAAGAGCTCTTCAGGATCTGTAGGTCTTTGATAAACTTAAACTTAATCCCCATAAAATTTGTTTCTAATTCCTCACATTTTGTGGAAACTAATACCTAATTCTAACCAAAATACACTGTAAATAAAAACTACCTTGCACGGCCACAGATGTGTCAGCTTGAAATAATTAACCCAAACAGCAGAGCAGCTATTAGTTATGGTTCCATCTGCTGATGGATCACTCTTCATTAACATTAAATATAAAAATGTCTCAGAATTACAGACAGGCCCTGCCCTCTAACCATGGTCGTCATATTTTGCCAGCATTACCTGACCTCTTTATGGATCACCTTGGCTGTCCTTTGGAAAAAAAAAAAAAAAAAAAAAAAAAAACCAAGGGCCAGGGCCTGCTCCTATTTTATGATTGACTGATACTGAGCTTCCTAAAGAAAAATCAGGTCTGTGCATGGAAGAGACATCTCCTGTCTGACAACTTGTCAAGCACAGGCACCCTGCTGAAATGCCATCCCACTAAACCACAAGGACCATACTTCAACCCTGCAGCTCTCAGTGTGCAAACTCAGTACAATGGTTTAAACTTCACAAAAAGATCTGATTCCTTTTGCACAGGGAGACTATTACAGCCCCCAAGTCATGCCTGTTGCTGGCAGAGGCTTCAGGACAATGGATGTACAACTGTTATATGCCTGTGCCTTGATTCTGATTTCCATAAGCAAACCCAAAGTGCCACTCTAAATATCCTGCAAACTTGCTCTTGCACACCCAGGCATGCTATATTCTTCAGCCAGCACATCAGATGCTCTCAGGGTAATTATGTCAGTGAAACTAAGCAAACACTTCACAGCAGAATGAACTCACCCAGGCAATCTATAAAGGATTAGGCAGTTGCCAGTGGATGAACATTTTTCACAGTATAATCGTTCTATCTCTAATCCTCGTCCTGTAGCTTAGGGAAAACCCAGAAAATGCCTTCTGAAAAATGAGCATGGGAGCTAAAAACCATAACTCTTCTGGATGCAAAAAACAGGACTCAGCACAGCTAGTTGTACTGCACATAGTATGATCCCTCTCTCCAGTAATGCCACCAACAGCCTGATCACTGTCTTTCTCCCTTTCAAAGATATCAGTATCTTATTACCTTTCTGCTTTTGCCCTTTCTTTCCAAGATAATCTATTTGCTAAATAAACTAAATGAGCTTCAAACATGTGTTCTCAAATTTTTCTTGGTTTTGAAGTCATCTGCTTTTCTCTCAGATCTGATGTTTGCCTGATTTTTCCACACAAGAAAAGAAATTCTACCATACCAACTAGAAGGCAACACAATGAGGACTCACTGACTTGCATCATTTTAAAGATTTTCAGGATCAGAACAGCATTCCTAGACTGTTTCTTTGACCGAAATAAAATAAAAGGTCCTTTTTAATAAAAAAATAATTAAAAAAAAAAAATCCTGAAGCCATAATTTCAAGAATCAAGTGAGTTTTGTGGGGATTTAATTACTTACCAGTATGGAGACTTGTAATAATTTCATGTTATACTGACTAGAGCGCAGGCTCTTATTTTGAAGAAATCTGTCAACAAATTAATTGGTAATTTTTTCTTCTAGTGAAAAAAATCTCTATTCTGACAATTTTAAAGGAAAAATGGGTTTTTTTACAAAACAAATTCTTCTTAAAAAGGGGTTAGGGTGCAGCTTCTTGCCTTGGAAAATATCAGCTTCTACCAAAAGCTTTTGCAGCTTTCCAGACAAATACTTTCCAAGCAAGAAATTACTGATAGTCAATTTTTTTTACAAAGGTTTGAAATCTCTTTGGGTTAAATGCTCCAAGCAGTTCTATTTCTGGTCTTGGCCATTTTATGAACTTGTATCACGCTCTGGAGGAATACCTCACAAGCTGTGAACTAGTGCAGTTTTAAGATATCTACACAAGTCAGTGAAATGACATAAATACCTTTTACACAGCCGACCTTCAAAAAAAAAAAAAGAAAAAAGCATGTTGCAAACTGCAGGTGCATTCAGCAAGAAGACTTGAGGGGATATGTGAACTCTCACAGCATCAGCCATGACTCTGCACTCAGGGCTGACAGAATCAAGCCAGTGGTTGGTGACCAGCTGACTGATACCCTGCTGCAGGTTTGTCTTCACCCAATTTTAGGGGCCAGGGGTCAGCGTGAGAGGTCAAGAGCAGGGAGAGGTGAGGCTGGCACAGGGAACACGGCATCACTCTCCCTCCTTCCTGCACCCAGGGAGGGTGTCTGTATCCAGCAGCCCCAGAGCCTGCCAGCTTCAATCTTGCAACACTCTCTTGACCTTAACAGGCACTTCATTTCATCCTTGACATGACAGTAAGAAACCTCAAGCACAGTTTTAATTTTATCTTCTGCCTGCTGTCCTGCACATCCTTATGCAGCTGAATACACTGGACCACAGTACCAAGCAAAATGTTTTTTTTCAGGCAGAATGTGTGAGGCACTGCTTTATCCGCGTTTTTCACAAAAAAAACCCCATGAGATTGAAGGCCTTTAAAATTAAGTAAAGGCACAAAATAAATGACTGGAATGACAGACACCGGGGGTCTGAAATACACCCAGCTGCTCTGAATTTTACTAAGCCTTGGCTCTGGTAAAGCTGATGAGTTAGACAAGTCAGGAAATGAAATGGAATTGGACTTAATTTTATTTCATCAGCTGCAGCAGATGTTCAGGTGTTTTGATGCAGAGATTCGGGCAAAGATGTTCAAAGGATGTTTATCACAGAAGGTCATCACAGAAGCCTAATATTTGCAATGGCAGCTAAAGGTGGCAGCAAAATAAGATAAATCACAAGATCCAAAGGAACAAAATAAATCATTCTGTCTCGATTAGTGAGACACTGCTGCCACCCCTGCATTTTATTTCCACTTATCTCAGTCTCATTTTATTTCCTTTATCCTAGTCACTTGAATAATAATTTCTTTCTGAAATTATTTGCTCACTTAAATATACAACTACGAAAATATACATAAAGAACAAAGACAGGGATAAGATTTTTGTTCAGACATTATTTAATAAAAGTCATAATAATATGATACTAATTGAAATATATTCACTTTGACTCCAGGTATTACCCTATTCATTATCCTAGTGCAGACATTAAAACATAGCAAGCATATCTATTATCCATAGTGCTATGATACTTAAAAATATAGGTAAGACCTGTATAAATTACTTCTATGGAAAGTAAAATTGAAGCATAAAAAAAAAAAAAAAAAAAAAAAAAAAAAAAAAAAAAAAAAGAAGCTGTATTTATTGACCTAAAGCAAATGTCATCTTCTGCTTTTAGTTTCTTCTGCTACAGTAAAACCTTTTACAGCAAATTCTGCTATCTGACCTACCTGGAACAAACAAGCACTGCTGGGAGTTCAGAATATTCAGGAGGAACGGAGTCAGTCAAAGTTGGCAGCTCTCAGAGGAGAAACCTGACCACAGACAGTAACTGCAAAGTGTTGCTGGCTGGTTATTTTTATTGCTACTCAGCATATTACAGAAGATCATGTCAGAAAAGATAGCTGGGGTCATTCAGCCCATGCTCTGCATTCTAAACTTCTCCCTACATCCTTCTCACTTACACCCTGTTATCCAACCTAAGCAGCTTCCCTGGCAGTGCTGCAGCTGTCTCAGGACTTCTTTCTTTCTGCACAGCTCCAGTGGCACTTTCTGCAGCCCCATGGCACCAGGCATGCCTGTGAGCCTTTAAACCCCTCTCAGAGGTATAGTCAGAATGAGATTGAGACCAGTCTCTGCCATGGGGCTCTGTAGTTTGATACACTCACACCCTGAGAAATGATGCTCAGTCCCTTTTGTGTCCTTCACCTTCTGCCCACACAGAGGTTCTTCCCCCGTATTCTCTGAGGTGAGCAGCTGCCTTTTCCAAGTCCATCTGCGTGCTTCTCCATCCACAAGCTTTAGATCATAGAGGCACAAATATGCTGCCCCAACTGAGAGGTTTCATGTTCAGTACATTACACACACATCAGTACAGGAACTTTATACCATCAAAAACAGTCTCCCTTTCAGCACAACCTGCAGCATTTGTTTTCCTAGGTGAAGTGACTGAGTCTCAATACATGGAAATTTATTTAAATATATTTAGGAATATACTAAATACCTGTCAGGTTTTATTGTGCTCTTGTTAGCTTTCTACAGGTAAAAATCAGAGGAACAGAGTTATCTAAAATTATGGAAGATGCAGAAAAGAACACTGCACACTTTTTTAAACAAACTGAACACTTACACATCATACAAAAACTTTATTGGCCCTTGAACAGAATGAAATTCCAACTTGGTAATGGTTAATGATTGCTCTCTAATACAAAATAGTAGTGGAAGAGCCCTCCAGAGGTTGTTTTGTGCATGTCCAGGCAAGATTAACAACATTCTGGAATTCCAACTGTCCCAGTTTGACATGACCAGGATAGAAAAGACCTGCCCAGGACACCCCCAGCACCTGCCAGCCTGTTGCTGTATCAGTTATAATGGGGAGCAGCTGAGCCTACGGGGAGGAGAACATGAGTCGGGTGACCCAAATGGACCAATCAAAGTATTCCTTCCCAGGGTGCTTGGTATAAAATGGCCCCCAAGAGAGCCCTCTGGCTGCTGTGCTAGCTGCATTGAGAGCTGTGTGCCCCTGCCCCTCATTTCCTCACTGGGGAAGAGCATCATTCACCAGCCAGGTTCCTGTTGCAAACTGGCACCCTGGACTTGGGCACCCCCAGACTGCTGCCCAGTCCAATGTGGGACTTTTCCAGTTGGGAAGTAATTGCCAACTGAGAAAGGTGAGCTTCATATTTTTTGTAATTCACTATTACTGCTTCATTAAACCTACCCTATTTTTTTATTCCAACCTATTCCTCCCTTATTCCCTTCACCTTCCACTGGGAGGGCAGTGGGGAACAACAGAGAGCATCTGTCACCTAGTTACTATCTACAACTGGGACAGATTTATTGGTGCCCAATGAGGAGAGATGTTTTTTTCCCTAATGTACAGCTACAAACCCTTTACTACTGTTTAAAACCCCCACCACTCGTCTTTATACTCGCATATATGGAGAAGTTTAATTACCTTTTCCTTTATAGTAGCCTCTGTGTATTTGAGGAGTGTTACCATCTTGTCATCTCTTCTCAGCTTTCTCAATTCTTCCCTCACAGGCCACATTTCTGTTCTTATTGATCTATCCATGACTTAGTGCATGTAGCCACATCAAGTCACAATTTTGGTATTTTTCAGGCAACATATCTGAATTCTAAATGCTCTTCACCCTTTTTCTAGTTGTTTCTACTTTGCCATAATCTTGTGGAATAAAAGTACCCCTTCTGAAGTCCAGCTAACTAAAATTACTTTGATTTTTCTCTGTCTTCATAGAAAGAAATTTAATTGATATGACATTTTTTCCCTGATCTATTTTGTCTGTTATTTGTCATTTAGCTATTTTCCAAGCTGTCTGATCGCCTCTTCTGTAACTATTCAAGACATTAAACTTGAGCTGACTGGTCTGTAATTTCCTTTTCCTTTTTTACTACCCTTAAAGACAGGCAAGATGTTTGCCATTCTGAAACATCATCCTTTTTCTCTAAGTTTACAGAGTAACATTTAATAGCTCCAATATAGTTTCTGTTTGCTCTTGAAGAAGTTTCAAGCCCATTCAGTGTGAAGTCACCAAACTTTCAAATACATTATTTCACCATTCTGATGCTCTGGACTATAATATCTCAAAGCTGCCCACTTCAAAACTTGGCCATTCACCCCATCTCCTGCCTTTTACTTCTTGGAGAAATGCTAGTTTTAGAAAGAAAGGACCAACCCTGCCTCTTTAAAATTATCAGCACAGCTGAAACTTTTAAGGACTGTTGTTTCATTCTCTCTTCTTTTTAATGTTAGAGGAGACTTTCAGAGGTGTTTATGTCCGTTTCCTCTTTATATATTCATACTTGTAAAGCAATAGATTTTCTCCTTTTATCAGCCCAAACTTCTTGAGCCAGCTATGCTGCTGTACATCAATATTGCAGTCATGCAAGTTATTCCCTAAAGCCTCTGCTGTGCCAATTAAGTAATAATTTTAATTATGTGCTGAGATTTCTATGTCTACTCTTCCTAGAGACACCGTATTAAATATGTGCATCAATAAAGCCTTCTGTTCATTTTTTTCAGTATGTTAGCTGCTCTATTTTTATTGCACTTGTGCTTTGACCTTGCCTGGATACTGAAGTCTATACTATGCACTTGTTGGTCTGACCTAGCCCTCTAAACATCTCTAAATAAGAAAATTATGTTGTAAATTTCTAAAAATTACATTCCTAAATTGAAGGTGGTGGTTGCCATACTCTTTAAAGATATATCAGCCTAGTAAGGATTTTTGCATGTACTCTAAGTGACTGAACACAAATTCACATGGAAATACCAGAGAATTTTGTTTGTACAAAATGACTGTCTGAATGTCTGCTCTAATACAGCAGTCACTCAAAGAATTAATTTCAGTTTCCTGACAGAAATCCCTGCTGTTGAGAGGTGTGTGGGGGATGGTGATGTTCAGTTCATTATATTTCTTACTGAGTTCCACAGTGCTAAATCAATTTACACCAGTTACCATTGTCTTCCCAAGTCTCTATTGCTTTCTTTGCATTCAATTTCCAAGCAGCCAGGCACAAGGATTTTAAGGCACAATGTGTTCTTCATCCAGCAGTCTCTTCAGTGTCCACTAGTGCCTGAATAAAAGATGCTGCTGCAGGGTAGGATACTGTTGTAATTCCATTTCACTTCTGTTTGTTTAATTTTTGACAAGCCGTGTTTCCTGAAAAAGGTGTCCTCCTCTCTGCACATTTTCCCTTTAGATTTTAGCTGTAGGATTTTTCACTTGAAATAAACCAGCACTATATCAAGTAAAATTCTATATGTAATAGATACAAACGAAACATGGAACATGAGAGTAAATGTACAAAATACCTAGGGCTAAATTCTACTCTCAGTTCTCCTCAGTGAAGTTTGATCTGTACACCAAAAAACGATTTACAACCTCAGGACATGTAACAAAAAAACGGTTATGTCAAACTGAAAGATCTAAACACAAAGATGAAGGGTTTGATGTTTCAGAAATGGTATCTAAAGTGTTATTGAAGCCACTGAGTTTGTGGGAGTGCTACTAAAAGAAGTGCAAGTCAGCAGTAATGTATTATATAGGCCGCACTGCCAATATTTATTAGATGAAAATAACCATTCAACCTACTTCTACTTGTATGTCATCTACACTGATTCCAACCATATCTTAAAAGACATCTCCTGTGATTCAACCTAACAACTTTATCCTGCTTTTCTAACTCATCTTAAGACAATGTGATATAGCAAAATAATCAACTTTGATTTTCCACAGGGATTATTTATTCACTCTTCCAGGTCTTGAAATAAAGTAGGTAGTAACTATTTACCCACTTCTTTTCCAGTTGAAAAAAGTGGTTTTTTTTATTGTTGGTTTTGTTTTATTTTAATCAAGAGAGACTGAGGTCAGTGATGATCAACAGGAAAATCCAGTTAAAGAACCAATAATATTTATTCGGGTTTTTTAATTCACCATACAGGTAAGGTATTCAAATTGTGCTGTTTAACAGTGATCAGGCCCTTTTAAAAAGCTCAGTAATCCATACAGTTATTAAGTATAACAGGATTTACTTCAATGAAGTCTAATACTAGGAAAGAAAGTCCACATGGTAAATCCTATTACAGCTAAAGAGAGAGGTTGCATTTCCTTGTTTATGTTTTAACCCTCCTTCGTCAGGAACAACAAATTTTCAGGTGTTTGTGGTTTGTTGGGTTTTTTTTATTATTTTATTTTGGTTGTGATTTTTGCCACTTGAAAGGAGGGTGAGGGCAGCCCATTTCCCTTTGAAGTGAGCAAACAGCATGAAGCTCAACCAGAGGAAGCTCAAAGTCCTGTACCTGGGCAGGAACTCCAAGCAGCAGCACAGATGGGGGCACATCCAGTTGGAAAGCAGCTTTGCAGAAAAGGACCTGGGGGTCCAGGTGGTCAACATGAGACAGCACTACCCTTGCAAAGGAAGGTCAACATTGGAGCTGAATTAGGAGAAGCATTGCCAGCAGACTGAAGGAAGAGATCCTTCCCTTCTGCTCAGCGCTGATGAGAAGCATCTGGAGTGATGGGTCCAACTTTGAGCTCTCCAGTGCAAGAGGGACATGGACATACTGGAGTCAACCCAAAAAAGGGACAAGGAGGTGACATAGGGCTTACAGTATCTGACATACAGGAGAGGCTGACAGAGCTGGGACTGTTAGCCTGGAGAAGGTTGAGGAGATTCCATCCATGTGTATAAATACTTCATGAGTGTAGGAAAGAAAGTGGAGCCCAGATCCTCCAAGGTGGTGCCGAGTGACAGACAAAGAGGCAATGGGAACAAAGTTAAATAGAGGAAATACTATTTTAATGTGAGGGTGATCAAACACTGGAACAGATTGCATAGAGAGGCTCTGCCCCTTCCATTTTTGGAGCTATTCAAAATCCAGCTGAAAAACTTCCCAGAGAAAACTGCTCTAGCTGAAGTTGTGATAAGCAGGGTGTTGGACTAGGAGATCTCCAGATAGATCTTCCAGCCTCAGTGATGTGACCCTGTGAAGTCATCCATAAATTGACTGTAAATCTAACATGAACTAATCTAACAGGATCTCACTCTATACCATTAGCCTGTGGGCTTAGATCACCAAAGATAATAAAATGTGCCATGAGACATACGATGGAAGTCAATCAGAATAGAATCAATTTTTGTTAACACACCAGGAGGGGGTACAGGGAATGCAATCTACATTTTCCAGTTTGACAGTTGTTTTCTATCAGTGTCTTCTCCTTTACAAGCTAATTCTTCATTTCAGACAAATATTCCTGAGAATCCCACTTAATAGCTGCAGATAGGTAAACACCAAACACATCTACAGACATGCAAGTACAGCCCTTGCAGTCTAGTTTCTGAAAAATACAAGTGGGACCCGTTTTCTTACTGCAGATGATGTACAATGCAATTTATAGCATTTGTGCAGCAATGTATTTTGCACAGACTGACAATTTGAAAGCAAACAATACACTTAAAATAAAATTACATACAATTTCAGAGTAAGGACAAATGTGTATTTCCTGACAGCAGCATGCTGACAGAACCAATCCTTTCTAATTGCAGACCATATTTTATAGATGCGATCATAACAGTGAGGTTACGTCCTCCTATTCATCAGATTTTGATCTGTGTAATTTCCATTTCAGTATTTGGGCAGTGAGGGTTAGGTCAAGTAAGACTAAATCTGTATGATTTCAAAAATTGTTGCTTCTAACAGTGGTTTTTAGACTATAATCAAAAGTAGCCTCTATTCATTGTGTCCATACCATTCCATATACTAGCTTGCCTGTGGCTCAATTTATAATACAACATACAATTTAGCCTTTATATGGAAATCTCAAAACCTTAAAAAAATTTTCCTACATAAATATTAAATTAGACAAAACATTGCTCCTATACTGTACTTGATGCCAGGAATGGTTTCTCAAGCAATTTTTGGAGAACAAATTAATGGATAACACAATGCATACATGAATTATGTATTTTATGGATAAGAAACCCCTTTAGAAGTAACTTACTTTGCAAAGAAATCACTGGACTCTTGCAGCAGAAATTGATATTTGTGCACAGTACCACAGTAGGAGGAGGAAAAAAAATGGACTCTGGTTCCCATAGCAACACAACCAGAGACAAAATCCCACTTATTTCCTTCTCTGTGTCATTTGCTTCCATGTTTCTGTCAGCTTCTTTTGAGTATCTACAAGCTGAGGGTCCTCAGACAAATCTTTCTCCAGGGTCTCTTGTCGAGCTGAGCTCCGGGGAACTCAGTCACCAGGAGGCCCACGGCACCGCAGCACTCCCCGTGCCACCTCAGAGCACGGGTGCCCATTCGTCTTGACCCCAGCCAGACCATTTTGCCATAACAAAAATGTTCATGGTAAATATCATACACACTAGAGACTCTAGATGAGGGAAATTCAATGTGTGGCTTACAGGTGGGGGTGGAAATTACTCCCTTGAGGTCTCACTTGTCTTTTTCAGGACAAGGTGTGCAGCTGAGTAAAGCCAAACCTACTCTGGGCCTGATCACATCACCTTGCCCCACTCTTCTATTTGAAAAAAAAGTGGTTAACTGTAACATCAACACTCTAATGTCAGGTCCATGGTAGTAGACAGCTCTTCCGACCGTATTATTACATCCTGTACAGGAATAATAAAATAAAATAATCCTGTCAGCATCCTCACGTGGGAAACCATTCAGGTATGTTCTAAGGTATCAGTTTAAAAGCATGCACGTTCTCCACTGAGGCTTATAACCCCTTGCTGCAAAGGGAATGAACTCTCTCTAATTGATTTTTCCATGCCTAATTATTGCAATCTCTGTGTCTGTGACCCACTAAAGTATAATAGCCCTTGAGAGGAAGCAGCTTTGTACACATGGCAGAATGTGTATGTATATATATATATACACATATATAATATATATATATATAGATAGATATACCTATGTGCACACAGTTCAGACACTCGTGTATGAAGACATTTTTTTACAGTATATATTATACAGTGGTATCCCAATAGAGTTAATAGGAAAATTAGTGGTTTGCAAATTTTATGTATTTACCTTTAAACTGGAACCAGAGAGACCATGAGAATTTATCAGTCTCATTTATATTGCAATCCCCAGTGAAGTACTTACATTTTCCAAAATTAGCACCTGTAGTTTGGAAACTTAATTCCTGCTCTGTAATGAAAAATCACTGAATTAAAGGCTGTGTTATTGTCTTCATTTAGGAATTCATTTCACAAGTTAATGTATGGAAAATACAGTGCAAAAGTGAGCAGGGTGAGATAATCAGCAGCAGCATTCCCCGCAGCACTATTCTATTCTTCTTCTGTTGTCAGTATGGTACATCAGGAAGCTTCCACTCTATTTGCATTCTCTGTATGTAGCTCCCCACTTATTATCTACCCGACTTTGGCTAATTATAACATTAGTAAAATAGAGTGCTTTACCTTTTGTGTCGGTTGAGAATTACTTAAAAACAGTTTTATAACCAATGAGTCATTCCTGAGTGGGCTTCACAGTGAGGGGGCTCTGTCAGGAAAGGAGAGGGTGTCACTGTCTCTGAAAAGATCATCTTATCAGCCTGGGACTCTTTGAATGCCAAAACGTCTGAGCAGAGGCAGCGACTGGTTAGCTTGGTGGTTTAATTCCTCTTCCTGCAGCAGAAATATGAGTCAGTAACACAGCAGGCATTTTTTTCCTCCTTTGCAGTGAAACTGGCCTAATTTTGAGTGACAAGTGGAAACGATAATGCTGCTGCAAACCTTGCTGGGTTGTTTAGTGGCACTAACCAGAAAATAGTGTCCTATAGCTGTTGCATTCCTAAAGTACTCTGCTCCGTTTACCCCAAGAGCAGCGGTCACTACCTCCTGTTACTGGAAAGCACAAAGAGGGACTTTCAGGCAGCCAGGGTCATGGTCAGTCTAATCTCTCTTCTGGCAGTCCCAGAGCTGAGCACACCCTATTCTTCTCACCTCTTCCCTTAGCACCCTATTAATGACACAGCTTCACTGGACAGAAATTCTTCTCAGAGAATCAGTGTTATCAAGGTGCCAGATGCTTTGCAGATGCTCTGTGGATGGCTCTGTTCCCATGCACTGGACCAGGGCACAGGCTGCTGTTTTCCTTGCGTGTCCCACCTCACAGCAGGAGGCAAACACAGCCAGTGAAATGTAACAACACGAAGCGAGCAAATAGGGCATCAGCAAAAATCCCACATTGCTCAAGATGATGTGCCTGAACTTGCATAGTATTAGGTATGGTAGAGAAAACCCCATACGTGATTAGCATTTATTGTTTGAGTAGAAGCATATTTGACAAAAAAAAAATCATTTGATAGTTTCATGAAAAAGATTGGGAATATGCTGAAACACTTTATAATAATCTTTATAATTCTTTATATATATGCTGTTATCCAGGTACGGTTCAAGATTTAAAAAAAAAAAAAAAAAAAAAAAAAAAAAAAAAAAAAAAAAAAAAAAAAAAAAAAAATTAAAATCTCACCTACTCCTTTGGGTTGTGTGCTTTCAGCCTTGTGACTTGCCTCCTTACAGAAATTTTCCAGAATATAGTTGCGTTCATAATTTGATATCAGCTTTTTTTAAGGTAAACTTCTAATGCAAAATTCCATGAAAATTGAAGGATACTGTCTTGCAAAGCTTCCAAGTTAGAAAAAATGTGGTTTTAGGAAAAATACTTTGGTAGTTTGAGAGCCTCCAGTACCTATAAGTCATTGAAGGGACTGTGATTATCTCCCTTTGGAGGTTCATGGTCAACCCAAGATTTGTTACTTGAGCTTTTGGGTGGCTCTAAAATCCAATCAGCAGTAAGTTTGGCAAGTGCATCAAAACCATACTCCTGACACAAACTGAAACAAAACCATATATTCATGTCATGTGGTAAAGCTGGATTCTCTGGCATATTTGCATAGCTATCTTACTCTTTGAGTATCCAGATTCACTGTTGCTGCATAACAGAGGTTCTCAAGAACCTTGTCCTGCTGTGACCATGTCACACAGGTCACACTATGCACAGCAATCCTATGTTTTCATCATTCATCATACAGAAAACTGATGAAATGATAAAATTGCTTAATAAATTACCTGAAGATCCAGAGCAAGGCAAAGCAGGAGGGCCTTTAAATAAGATAAAAACCCGGGATGTCTTCAGTGGGATGTCCCCTACAGTCTGGGAATGCTTTAAACAGTAATTTATTAGATATTACTGGGGCTTCCTCTCTCCCTTCCCACTACTGAGAAGAAAACTGGTCATAAATAGCAAGGTCCAATAGATGATATGAACAGAAAATATAACTGGTAGTAATTGGTGACAGAACATCTGGCAGATGTTCATATGCTACAGCATTGTCTGCAAAGGTGATATTCTAACTGTCCACATGTGTGAATGCATCCTAGGCTTTCTGTGTTTAGCTTTTTGTGTGAAAATTTGTCGTTCCTTTTTTGTGTTTTGCTTTGGTTTGTTTTTTCCTTTAGCACTAATATCAGGGATTTTTATGTTTGTCATAGCAAGCTTTTTAAGCAGCCTGGCATGCTGCCTGGCTGAGAGTGCTTGGAATGTATGGGACACCAATGGATCTGGCAGATTCCTTTATGTCTTGGCCTCGGTGATTAATCATGTGGAGTGGTCATTTGGTGAGACTGGGAAGTTTTTCATGACTGATGGATCTGAGCCAGGCTGAAGGAAGCATAAGTTGAGGAGGAACAAGATATAATTGATTTGAAATCCCACATTATAGGTTAGGAGATTATGGTCCTAGTGACAAATTCCTTCTCAAGCATTTGCTAGCATTTCTACAGCAGGGGAAAGAGCAGTGAATTGCAAGCTACCACTGTTTTATAGACTTGGCCTCTGATCTTTTTGAGGAGGGAAGTTTTCGTAAGCCTGAATGTGGCACTTGTACCACTGCCTACAGTACAGGCATGGATTAGCACAGGAACTGTACCTGCTGTCCTCTGCACAGATTGATTAGCCCAGAGTATCACTTGGCTCTGGCTAAACAGTTGCAAAGCCAGATGTTAGAGTGAAAGTTTCTGATGCTTGTCTGGCTTGAAGGAACATCTAACAGCAGAGAACTGAGAGAAATTTCGTGCTTGCCTTTGGCTCTTGGGGAGTGATGCTGGATGGAGTCCACACTCAGTGAGATGCCAGGATGTTGTCCCACAGTCACCTCAAAGCCCACGTAGCAAAAGCAGCATGTTTGACCACTCTCTGGTCCCCTGTTGGTGTCTGTGCAGCTGAAGCTGCTGCATGAAGCAGAGTGCAAGAGGGCAGTGATAGGTTAGTTGGTCAGGTCACACATACCCATAAAACA
Source organism: Florisuga fusca (assembly GCA_038090715.1). Taxonomy (NCBI): domain Eukaryota; kingdom Metazoa; phylum Chordata; class Aves; order Apodiformes; family Trochilidae; genus Florisuga; species Florisuga fusca. Next base: position 26,006,118 of record JAAWXA010000009.1, read on the forward strand.
ACCACGGAGGAAATATGGGAGGAGGAAGGGGGGATTAGGAAAATGAGACATACTGCACATTCAAATCTATGCTAATTGTCATGGCTATGACCCATAAGCTCCTCAGCTGTTTTGCAGGTCATGTCTTGCCATCACCAAGGGCTGAGCCTGTGCTGCTGTTAACTGCTCAGAGCTCTAGCTTTGGTATTACTTCTACCAGTCCTAGACATAATTTTTCTACAGGTATCTACAGCACATCTGTGTTCATCACCACTATAAGCACATACTCCTGATGTTCCTGGCCTGCCTCTCCTTCCATTTCTCACATCTAAATCTAGCTTCTTAATTTTAGCCAGTAAATCTTCCTGCTCCCATGTTAAGCACTTTGAGCAGATTGTGGCATATTTGACATATTTCTTTGCTCATAGGACTTCTCTGCAACAAAGTCTATTACCCATGACCAAAGCCACAGCCCTTAATTTTACACTGACTGGCTATATAACAGCATATTCCCTCCCTGACCAGCTCCCACATCAGGGCTTTCCTCAGAAACAGAAAAAAGGGGTGGTGAGTAGAGAAACTGAGTCTGGTTACCTTTAATCTAAGCCTCCTGCAAGTCAGAGTGCTCCCACAACATAGTGAGGGAAAGCTAATTTTCCAGACTTTCTGTATTCACCTGTTTCTGCAAACAACAGCATGCCATATGAATAACAGATGAGGTGGGTATATATCCAAGAGCTGAGTAGTCAAATAAGTAAATAACAAGGCACATGCTTGCAAACATCTGTCTGTCACTGCAAACAAATCCTACTCACAGAAGGTCAGCTCCCCCTCATGCCTAAACACTGCCTGTGCCTTTCTCTGTAGTACTTTAGGACTCTCCTCATCAAACTGAGGAGCTTTCTCATTTCAGCACCTGATTTCTTTCTAGAATCCTGGATGGTGAAGCTGGGAGGAGAATTTCACCCAGGAGTAGGACCCCTAAACACCTTTAAGGATCTAGCCTTGAAGATGAATATCAGACTTGGTTACAGGCAAAGCAATTGCACTTGTAGCCTTGATTTCAGACAAACTTAAGACATTTTCATGTAAATCAGCATAGAATTGATGCAACATATATGTATTTGGGGAACAAAAGCAACAGGCATAACTCATCAGCTGTCACAGACTCTTATTCTCAATCTCCCATCACCATGCCCTTTCCCAAAAAATCTTCACTCTGCTGACCACTAAGCAAAGTCTGAAAATACATCTCCTGAATATCACAAGCAGATGCATGAAAAATCTGCCTCAGTGGACATTATTTTATTTGTTGCTGCTTTTATTTGTGAAAATTATTAGCTTTTAAACTCTGTGCAGGCTTTGTGACCTGGAGGCAGAGGAGAGATGGTAATGAAGTAAGTCAACTTTTTTGTTTGTTGATGTTAAGAAAAAGTTCTTGTGCTCTCTGAACTGATGAAGTCTGGTTGCCAGTGGTTTTTTATCTTGTAGTTAACTGCACACTCTGATTAAAGCTTCTCCTAGGGAACAGGTCCTAGCTCTGTCCCAGGTAGGTTCTCTAATACATGAGCTCAAATTTCAGCTTTTCCTTTGGCCAGGGCACTTCAGGATCTCCAATCTATCTGGCTGCCTACATCCACAAAATTTATAAGAACATTATTGTTATCGAATTCATTTAATTCATCTTTAATTCAGCCAACAAATTAAAATGTTACTGCTGGTAATGGAAAAGCATGGTACTGTTATATAAGGGTGTAAGGGACCGGATGGAGGAATCAGATCCATCACACCCTCTTAGCACTCCAATAGAACTGGTCTACAGGGAGCAGCACCACTGCAAGCCTCCCCCTCTTCCCCTCACTGGCATTTCCAAAGGGATTGCTGAAGAGGATGGAGACAGCAAAAGGGCTGCATATGGCCTGAGTCCAGCATACCACGATAATGATAACATTGAGGATGAAAATGATTGAGGGGCAGAAGGAGCTGAAGTCCATTCTGGCTGCTCAGCCATGGTGACTCAACCACACTTACCCATTATGAAACAAAGGGGACAGGCATGTAAAATGAAGGGCTGCCTTGGTGGGCTTTGGGGGTTTCTTTGACACCAATCCTTCCCTGTTGGTTGGCCCATCACTGAATCCAGATGTGATTTTTCTGTTATCTATCTCTCTTTTCTTCTCCTACTCTCTTGCTTTCTCTTTCTTACCTAAAATCATTAAATAACCACAATTTTTTCCCAGATTATGCAGCTTGAGCATCCATGTGTTGTGACTTTTGCGATATAAATAATAAACTTATAATTGCATACATAACAATGAAAATATCTTATATTCAAATATAGACCTTGGGTGTCATTTTACCTTAATCCAATCACTGGGTATATGTCAATGGCTAGACAGTCGAGTTTTCCCTCAGGCTGTCATAGTCAGGTCACCCTCTCTGGGAAACCCAGACCTGGGAGGATTGGATCCAGACACACCCAGGCTCCTCTCTGAGAATGAGACGGAAAGCAAGGGGGTCTACGTCCAAATCTTCCTGGGTTTCCTGATCCAGCACATGACAGAGGGACTGGCTAAAAACCACCACAGGCTTTCCCTTCTGTCCTCTCTCATGCACCTACACATACACACACGTGCAAAGAGAGAGGAAAATGTGTAAAAATGCCTTAACATACGTGAGGAAAGAAACGAACCCTGATAGGGCAGGGTCCCCCCCATGTGTACTCTCACCCCTGAACTGCAGCAATCTTTGAAGCTCTTCCCACCAACCTGCAGGTTGCTGGGAATTCCTTCTGCTGCTTCTTTACACCCAGAAACTTTCTGCCCACAGTCCTTGAGTGAGGGCAGCATCTCCTCTGCAAACAAGACATCTGTTGCTGAGGCAACCTCAGCTGCTACCAGCAGCATTGAACCCTCAAGGCCAGATCCACAAAGCTGAAGGATCCTCCTGTCAGGAGAAATACACCGTGACCTGGGAAAAGATAAAAAAGATCCTAGAGAGCTTCACTTAAGCCTCCCATGTTTCTTGCCAGCCTGTGTCACTGCAGCTTTGTGTGTAGGTAGAGAGAATTGGAATTAATTTTTTTACACTAAATCTCTTATTTTCTCACCATAAAAATAGGTCAAGCACAAATCTAAAGGATTTTCCTTCTATACATTTCCTGCCATAAACGTAGCTGGTGTTTCACCATTTGTTGCTGCAGTTTCTACTAATATATTCAGTCTCTTTATCGCAAGGGATTTCAATACAGTCCCCTAACTACCCACAAGTTTTAGAGTGCTGTCTCCATCCAGTGGTGAAACGTTAAAAATGCTGCTTTCCTGGAGTTCCAGATTTTCAGACTCTGCAAAACATGAAATACATTATGTCCCGATTTTATATTGTACAACTACAAACTGGATAACTACATTGGAAGACCATATCTGAGACCTAAAAATGCCAATTTCACCCGTAACAATATGTGGGGGTTTTTGTAATAGAAATCTCAACAGCAAATGTTGTGTTTTCACTCTTACCCTTCCTTACCTTTCAGCTCTCCCTTTGGAAGCTGATATTCTTTCTGCCAACATAACCATGTCTGGGAACAAGAAAGCAGAGCCTCACCCACCTCCCTCCCTCATTCCTCCTCCAGTTGAATACGGCTGCGTCAATAACCTCCTCTTTCCTAATGTAAGAGAAGAGCACTTCTGGCAGTTCACATTTTTCAGCCGTGGTAGCAGCAGAATTCCACTACAGAGGGTGCAGGGTTAGGTGAATTAATGCAGCTTCACCAGCAGAGACTCAGTAATTAGTTAAGCTCCTGCTTCATTGCCTTTCTTGTGCCATTTTAGCAGCCACAGACAGAAAAGAACAAAGTGCAGACAGAGTCGGCTCACAGTCTCCAAAGGCATGCCAGGTTTATTCCTCACTACAGCAGCTTCTGTTTTAAGCCTTTCCGAGACAACATGCCACGGCTTGACTCTTACCTTGCCCTCCAGGAATACATCCTTGTTTTCCCTTCTCTTTGTTTTTTTGGCACAGCCTCAGCAAACATTTGGTCCCAGACTCTCCTCATAGAGAAGAGAAAAAATGATTCTGTCTCAGTAGGGCAACAGCAACTTTATCAAAAAATGGTGTGAAAGGTTAATTCAGACAAAAAATGTCCTGTGCCAGGCTCTCAGCAATGTTACATTGACCCGCTTTTTGTTTTGTTTTGTTTGCCCTAATTGCTTTCAAGTGTGCCAAGGTCTGGCTGATCTCCAGAAACCAGGAGCAGAAAAGCAGTGCAACTCCATTTCTAAGCCATCTCCTTGGACTACCTTCCAGGCAGAGCTGGCACAGTTCAGACCAGGGGTCTTTATAGTCTGAGGATGCTGCTGAAGGCTGCAGATGCATTCTGTGTTCTTTGTGTCCAGGAAACTGTAGTATGGGATAAGGAAGAAATCAATTTTTGCAATGTTAACTTTCAGCATTTTAAATCTACATATGTTTTTTTTGTTTTTTGTAGGTATCATAGCTCTGAAGTTGATAAAAAGAGTTGGCAGTAAAGCTGTGCCTGAGACATTCAGAGAGTTTGCTGCTGAATGCACAGTTGCTATTCCCCTCAGCTGCCAGGTCGCAGCCTTGATTCCAGAAAGGTTTGAAAATAGTCTTACCAGAAAGTTCAGGGAGGTTTGGACCACCTCCTTGTTTTGGATGAGTTCCTATGTTACAGCCTTAGCAAACTTGATTCATTTAAATGGTCCTTCTAAACTGAATTGGCAGGCTGCTAGGAGCACACACAAAGTTGTGTATGAAAATATGCTGAGAATCTAGATTTAATCTCTCATTAGGCTGAAGTGCAAATCTGGAAGTACTGAGGATAATTCTCTTCTCATTTTAGAAGTGCTAAGGAAAGCTATTAATTTTTATAGAAGGAAATCTACCTTTCTCAGGAAAATTATTAGTTTATAATAAAACTAGGAATGAATCATTCTTCCTTTTCATTTCACACAGATGTCTTTAAAATAGATAATTCCGTTCTTTAAGAAGACAAGACCTTCTTCTGAAAAAATTTCCTCCAAGTCTCTGGGACTTTTCCAGATTTGGTCCTTGCCACCTATATACCCACATATGACACCACTGGCTCCATTGTTAAGGAAAGCATTCAGGCTGGAACTGGTTGGTTTTGCTGACTCTTTGGGGAAGACAGTAGATTCTGAAGGACATCTGTATACTTTGAACTGCCTAATGAGGACACCTGAGAGCACTGTCCTCTGCACAGAAGTTCTGGAAGTCCAACAACAGCACTACTGGAGCAAACCTGTCCCTGGACAGGGGTTCCTGTCCCTACTGATATTGAGGTGGACCCCACATGTGCTGTACTGCCTAAATAGTATGTTTATTTTCTCATTAGAAGAGGAAGGAGGCAAAATTACTTTCCTTGCCATTCTCAAGGAGAAAAGTATGGTGGCAAAGATGGTTTAACTACCAGTTAGTCTGAGAGGTATGAGCAAGCACAGGTAGAATGCAAACTCCTTCCTGAACGGTTTGTATTCAGTGTGGGCAGGACATCAGGCTCTATCCCCTCTTCACAACATTTACTGCTACCTTCATCTTTTTTCCTCTACTTTAACATATGCATTCTGTTAAAACTTCACTGTAAAGAGACATTTGTAAACACCTATCAGCCCTCCTAGGGAATCCCAGTGTTCACAGATGTATAAACCCCCACTGATGAGACAGAGACTGACTATGATATTCTGCTGATTTATTCTGCTTTCCAACCTTGCCCCCTGTGGCATACAAATCTTCTGGCCCCATCAGCCTGCACTGACCTGAGAGTTCTACTCCATATTCTACACAGAAGTAGCTCTGGCAAATTCACAATGCATTAGAGAAAAGGCCCTGAACTGCCTAAGCTCTAAGATAAGCCACCCGTTGTATTCAAATGCTTCAGTATTTGGAATTATTCACATACCCTTTGTCCAAGGAGAGAAAAATTAGATCATAGAAGTCATCTCATGGAAGAAAACTTCATTCTGAGAAGTTTTTTCCAGCCTCCCACAGTTATTTATATTGTTATGACCAACCTTATGGGGCTTTTCTTAAATTGTACCCGTCATTTTCTGAGTAACAAGAACTTGAAGTCACCATGAATCACTGGATCCTTGCCTAGTTTTGTTTCTCAGTCATCTCTCTTGCTCATTCTTGTAAAGAGCTCCAGAGTCAAGGATGCATGGAGCTGAAGAGTTTACATACCTACCCCCATAATGCAGAGACTGGTGACCATCACTCTTCCCAGCACACTTCTGAATCTCTGCTAGAAGATCCCTCTAGAAGCCACTGATGATTTATTCTCTAGTCCAGATGTTACCTTTGTGGTTTAGTCTCTTAAATAGACAATAAAGAGCAAGCAATAGCAACCCTGAATGAACTTCCAAGGGATCCCTTCCTTGGAACTGGCTGCATAGCTAAAGCAAAGTTTGCTGTCTGTCTCCCAGGTCTGTACTCTGGTCACTGTGCTATTCTGTGCTCATTACAAATATTCTGAGCTCTTTCAGCATATCATTAGCTACAGGGTTGGTAAATATTGACTTTTAACCTGTGTCTAAAGGATTAACTTCTTTAAATTGCAGATTGCTATAAATAACTCAAACCTGAGAAGGAGAAAATTCTGTTGCCAGAAATCCTTCCTGACACGGCATTATTGCACTGGGAGCTGGAATTTCTCCACTTCTATTCCATCATTCCCAGGTTAGGACATATCTATGTCTCTGGGAACTCAGCTCATTGTTGCTTTGCTGCTTTCTAGACACAAAAAAACAATTCTGGAAAGCAAGGAGGACAGGACACCCCTTGATCTGGCTGCACTCCACATCCCTGCCAGGTGTGCATGGTTGGGTCTGTCTTTACAGTTCTGCCTCCCAGAGGCAGGGACGCAGAGAAGCTGGTGCTGCACAGTGACTGGGAAGCCCAACAGCAGCCACACAGCACCACAAGGTACTCTGTGTGCCTGTGCATGCATGTACAGGAGTTTGTATGAGAGCCACAAAAAAAGAGGGGATAATCTCAGATATTCGTGAAAAATCCTCAGACTTTTAAAATCTAACCAAATAGAAAAGAAGGTAATTAACACAAAGGGATCTGAAATCAAGGTACCTTTTCTAAGTAGTTTTATCCATATATTTGACTTTTTGAGGAGAATATAACATGTATGTAATTCTAAAAGATACATATGATAAAGACTTCTGAAAATACCCAACGCATTAACTAATGGAGGAAGCTGCAAATTAACTAAAGTAATTTTAGATAATAGTCCACTGACCAAATCTTCCCAACATCAGCTTGGCACATGATATGTAAAAAATCTCTGTTCCAGATTTTCTGTACTCCTGCATATACCTTTTGATAGCAAATTGTAACAAAAGATGAGAAATGCAAGTAAGACTCAATTTTTATGCCATTCCTTTAAATATGTGCTTTTCTTTTATCCTGATCTAATTCCTCAGTTCTCTCTTTAATTCTCATCTATATAGATTTAGAGATCATATAATTTATGGTTAGCCACTGATTTTATAGTCTGGGTCTCAGAAGACCAGGCATAGTAGTTTAGGTCGTAAGAAATTACCAGTATGGGCAAAAAAGAGAACAATATTGAAGTTATTTCATCTAACGAAAAGTAACATGCAGTCAGGATTTGCCCTGAAAAAATGCAGTACTGAAAGAGAATTAGGAGTGACAGAAGGCAGAACTGAAACCTGAATTCATATGACGAGGCTGTAAGAAATTACTGTGAGAACTATGTCTGCAGAAAGCAAAACACATCAACCTGAGTAGGAATGCACTTGCACTTGGTGATCGTGAGAAGCAACAGGATTATCAACTTAAGTATAGTATGGGATTTAAAAAATCAGAATGGCAGCACTAGCTCAAACCAAAGGTCCTTCAAGTCTCATTATTCAGCCATTCCAGTAAGTGAAAACCTAGGAGGTTTGCACAGGACAAGCACATCTGTGTTTTTCCCTTCTGCTTACCCCATCTCCAAATATTTTCTCTTCAGGGAATTCCTGATATTGAAGAAATTTATTTATTAAACCCCAAAAGAAAATTATTCCAAGGTTTTCCTAGTTTTACCTTGAATCTGAGTCATAATCTTATCACCACCTTACTGTTTACAAGTTCTATAGGACTACTATCTCTTGCATGAAGAACTGCTTATTTTCCTGGAACAAACTGGTCCTCGTAGCCCAAAATACAGTGAACAGTCAAGCCCTATCCACTATCCCACTACTATGATCCTGTAGACCTCTGCACATCCCCCAGTTTCCAAGGCTTCTCAAGGCTAAGGAATGTTTATCTGCTCAGTCAGTCCTCCTAGGGAAGCCCCTCCACTTAATTATCTTTTATTGACATTTTTCAAATCCCTTCCAGTTCTAATAGAGTGCCTTGAAGACAAGAGCTTCAGAACTGAACACAGAAGTCAAGGGGCAGGTAAACCAGGGACTTGCATGGTTACAGAACCATGTGCTCTTTGTTGTTTACTTCTTTCTAAAATCTGTTTTACTTTGCTCATTGCTCCTAGGCACAGAGCTGATGTTTTTCTGGACATGTTTCCTATAACTACAATAACTCTAATATCTTGTCAACAGTAATGGACTAAGCTGGACCCATTTTTTTTTTCATTTTACCCCATGAACATCGCTGTATATCCACCTATTTCGAATTCCATTTGCCACTTTTTTTGTTCAGTCATCCAGACTTCTCAAAAGTTTCTCAGAAACACTCATAATAAGTGAACCATCAGAATTACATGCCACATAATAAATAGAAGATAAATTTGGCAGCATCACTGATGTTATTAGTTTCAGTGTATTATAAAAGATACACTTGAAAGCCCTGTATAGGGAAAATATCTAATTCAAATCATTTTTCCACTATTATGCTTGCCTCAAATACCAAATATTGTTCTTTACTCTTCCAAGATTTTAATATTGGTTTATGTCCACTTTTGCTTCATAGAGCTCTACAGATCTGCTGAGCAAATATGACAGGATTTGTTCCTAGGACACTGCTATATTCATAGCAAGTTAAAATATTCAGATATAACCAATTTACTTCTACAAGAAATAACAGTGAAGAGATCACTCTTGTGGTTATTCCACATTTTTAAAGCAACAAATTTTGGGGGCTTTCCCCCTGCCTTCTAGTAATTCTTTGTAACAGTCCCAGCAAGAAGAAAGATAATCTATGTATAAAGACCAGCATGTCAATGGATTTCTGGAAAAAAAAAAAACCACCAAACAACTCCTTCCTGAGGCAGAATAATCTTCTAGTCACCACTTTCAGCATGTTTGCTTGCTATTTTTTTGAGATTTGAAATGGAATAAAACCTTCAAGCACATCCAGAGGAAACAAGCCTGTATTTCTAGAATGTATTTGGTGACTAATATATTTTCTAAACCTCAATTGTGCTTTTATTTGCCTTGAGAAGAATTGTATGGCTTACAGAAATGCTCTAAAGGATGGCTTGTTGTTTATTTCATTGGGAAGTACTGCTGTGCAGTGTAGCATTTCTGTGGTCCTCAGTCTTCACAGGCAGCAAGTTAACAGATTTATGATACTGTTAGAATAGACTTTGGTTCTCATGAGGTGTGACAGCTTTTATTTTATAGTACTTAAGTCAGTGTGAAGTGACAGTCAACACCTACTGGAAATGGTACATACAGGTATAAATAATGTGTATCCACATGACTCCTGCAGCATGTAAATGCAATAATGTAGTCATATTCCTTCTTTTAAATGCACTCGCCTTGGCACATCAGCACCGCTGATCAGGCAGCTGTGACGCTCCGTGACAAAGTGCCCACTCTCCATGCTGACCCATTTTTCATGGTACACTCCACCCTTTTGCAAATGCACAGTCCTGTTGCATCTGCAGTTTTTCCCATCCACATCCTTCCTAATACACAGACTGATTAAATTACTGGTAAATCTACAGATGTGTAAATAACTCCCTATGTCTTCTCCACTAAAAATCCCCTGTCATGGTTTAACACCAGTAGGCAGCTGCATGCTGCATGGCTGCTGGTTCATTCCCCCCCAGGTGGGATGGGGGAGAGAATTCAAAGGGTGGAAGTGAGAAACCTGGTGAGTTGAGATAAAGACAGATTAATAGGTAAAGCAAAAGCCACACACAAGCAAAGCAAAACAAAGATTCATTCACCACCTCCCATTACAGAGCAGGTGTTCAGCCACCTCCAGGAAAGCCAGGCTCTACACCTAACGGTTATTTGGAAAGAGAAACACCATAATGCCAAATGTCCTCTGCCTTCCTCCTCCTTCCCCCAGCTCTATATGCTGAGCATGATCTCATATGGGATGGAATATCCCTTTGGCCAGTTGGGGTCAGTTGTCTGGCTGTCACCTTCTCTTGTCTTCTCCCTGGTGGGGTGTTGAGAGGAACAGAAAAGTCCTTGACTCAGTGTAAGCACTGCTCAGCAATAATGAAAACATCCCTGCTTTATCAACACTGTTTTCAGGACAATTGCAAACCATAGCCCCATACAGGCTACTACAAAAAAGAATTAACTCTATCCCAGCTGAAAAGAGCACATCTGCTTATGAAAAAAATACATTCCTGTCAACTTAAAACAGCAGTAGCTCCTGACCTACCTGATCCTCCTGATCTATAGAAGAAAGATATTACAATAAAAGTACTTCACACACAGGACATGCTTTGTAACACAGACATAAAACATCACCTGATGCCACATGTTAATTTGACTCTGATTCAGGCAGGACTTGGTTGAGCAGAGCCAGGATAATCTCACGGAAAGGATACAATGTCAGGAGCCAAGAAACTTGGCCTCTCCTCATAGCTCTATCTCAGATTATTTATGTAGCCACGGGTAGCTCAGGTCAGGGCTCAAATGCACGACTGAGTTATGAGCATCTAATAAGTTACCATGTGTCTACAGCAGCAATAACTCACCATAACTACTTGTGTTCTCCTAGACAGTGAAGGACACATAAGTTGCTCCAAATATCTGGGAAGATGTAAGATAGCACTTAGAAACAGTTAATAAAACTCAGCTGACAAGAGCATAACTTCATGAAGTGCCATATGTTGCTTTTGTTAGGTGCCCATAAGTCAAAATAAATCATTATATTTAAGCAAGCATAAAGCTAACTGTGGAGGTCTAAGTGTTCCAGACCCTTCCTTATCTCTTACAGAATCTTCTTTGTTTATCATGTATTAAAAGTTCAATTTCCCTCAACACAGAAGGAATTTTATAAGAGAAAACAGCTACAGTACTTAAATTAGTCTACACACTCACCAAGGAGGGTTTTTTAATTTTGGTTTGGGGGTGTAGTGACTTTTGTTTTAAACTCAAGATTATCATACAAAGTGCTGATCAGACATAAAATCATTCTGCCAGGTCAATTTTTTTTTTTTCAAAAACATTTGTAGGTTAAATTTAGGTCAGCAGATTTTATGTAAAATATCATCTGTCAGCACCTATCTAGCTTTATGCAACATTAGGTATCATTTGTCATCTCACAGACAGAATAAAAAGCAGAAAACCAGTACAAAGTCCCATGCTGTGTACTTGGCTAATTCAACAGGAAAGGGGAAAGACAGGCAGAAGGAAATTAGGTAGCACTGAAATGGTTTGTACCATTTCTCAAAATGTAATTGGGTTGTGAAACATGTTTCGTATGCCTTATGCACAGATTGAAATAAATTGATCAGGACTTGCAAACCAAGTAGAAACATTGTAACCATTGTAGCCATTGCCAATTGGGGAAAGCAGAAGGGCTGAGGCAGAGTAGAGCTCAAGACACCAAAAGGAGGAAAAAAAAGGTGGGGTGGAGGGAGTGGAAATGGGGAAGAAGAGGGGAAGAGGGAGGGGAAGATGTGTACGAAGTGGAGGAGAGAATGTGTGTTTCTGAGTTTTAATAACATTTCTACCAACACACCAGAAGCTCTGCATTCATTTCCTAGCAGAAACAAGCTGTATATAAATGCTCCATCTGCACAGGTATGAATTTCATTTATTTGTTATGAAGTGGTAACATCTGCACACCGATCCCAGCAACGCTCCCAGCACTCCCTCCCTCTGCCCTGCCTCCCCACCTGTCTCCAAGTTTGAGCTACTGAGAGGTAGCAGAACCATCAACCCAAGCACGGGTTAACTGCCTGACAGGCCCAAGACCCAAATTATTTTGAAACAACTTTCGTGTCACCAATTTACATATGCAAGCAGAAAGACTGAATCAAAGTCCTTGTTTGGACCAAGGAATTTGGGTGGAGGAGAGTATCTTTTTCATCAGGTGGAGCTCTGCCTGCTCAGCATTGAATCGTGGCATCTAAATGGGCCCCCTTACTTCAGCAATGTGGATTCTGGTGAACACTGCCCCAGGACAGACATTTAAATTCCACTTAATAATGTTATTGCATTCTCTAAAGTGCCTGTTGTTGCACGACAGAAGAGAAATGTATGTTACTCCTGCCCTGTGGGCATAATACACAACTTTTCATTAGATCACTACCCAAAATCCTGCATATTCAAGGCTAAAAATCTTACAAGTCCCAGGTGCTAAAGTGAAATGGATTAAAGTCAAGTGGGCCTCCTCAGACACAGCTCACTGCATCTTTCCTATTTCCCATGTTGCATATCTACTTCCTTGCCAGTGGGAGATGAAGAACAGATGATGGCAGTATCACCAAATAACCACCTAAAATGTATTCTCTCTCTTTCTTATCTCTGGATAAAATTCTATTAACAAGTGGTGCCTAACAGGAGGGTTGGATATGAAAATGGAAACACAGCTTCAGAAGGCAGCAACACATGTATAGACCACAGGTCAGCTGACGTAGACTACTCAATATTCTGTATTTCTGGAGCAGGATGTCCTCACCCACTCTGAACAGCAGATATTATGGGCTCTGAAATAGTGCCCTATCCTCCACACTCAAGATCAGGCTGAGGATATCATCCTGCATCTCATCTATACCTTGCAGCATGTCTGTAACATCCCTGAAGTTACTTCAGGGCTCATCTTCATACACTGCCCCACAGTTCATAGAATCATAGAACCATAGAATCATAGAATTGACCGGGTTGGAAGGGACCTCAGAGATCATCAAGTCCAACCCTTGACCCACCGCTGAGGTTGCTAGACCATGGCACTGAGTGACACATCCAGTCTCTTTTTAAATGTCTCCAGGGACGGAGAATCCACCACCTCACCAGGCAGCCTATTCCAATGCCAATAGTTCATACTATTAAAACCATGTCTCATTTTGCATTGCAGGAGATTCACCCATTGCAAGCCAAGCCACACCACCAGCTCTTATGTCACCTGGATCTTCCAAAGTCTTTCTCTGAAGCCAGGCCATTGCCCCACCAACACACAATCCCTAGTCAAGCAGCCATACCTGGAGCAAAGAGGGCCCCAGGAATACTTCATCTGTGTTCTGACAAGCAATTGAATTCCCTGGGTATAGGTTGCCATCCTCATGCCTCATGCCACCTCATGAAGGGTGCTGTGAGGTATAAGGAGTTAGGTAAACCATATCATTGCAGACATTATGGCCTCCAGTTCCTCTACATCCAACCTATGTCTCTGCTTATGCTTCTGGCTTCCAGATGTATGCTAGCTACAATTCTTTATCTGAGGACTTGGGACATTACAGCCCCACAGACATGAACTGAGTTTTGACATGCTCTCTCTACCTCAACAAAGTTGACCCATTTCCCTAAACATCCCTCAGCTTAGTCTCATTTGCATCTGCAAGTCAAAAGAGCCTGGGCACTATTTGCAAAGCCAAAGCATGAGACCAATGCAGTGGGAACACCCCATGCATCTCCACTGGAGTAGAGAGCCCTGAGGTCAGGCATGCACTCCCACAGCCAGACTCCAGTACCACTGATCAGGATTACTGTCAGCACCCCTTCCTGGCTGTCTAACAGATCAAAGATCTGTATTATTTTAAAACAAATTGCATGTCACCAACTCACATACCAGAGTACTAAGACTGAAGAACGGGTGTCAGACTCAGCAAAGATGGGTCAAGCACCTCCTTGTGCCATCTCATGGATACCTCTGAGGAGTGGATTTTTACCAGTGGTGGTGCAGACTTCCCTCCTGGGGCCACATTTCAATGTCAGCACCAGCCAACATTTTTCTTATTTTAGTTACAATAGCAGTGGACCCAACATTATTCTTGTTTCAATTACAAATACAGTGAATTGGAATGATTAGGCACCAACTTTGTAACTGAATCCGGAGCTCCTGTTTCCTGAGAAACATACCCAAGAGCCCTCCTGCTCAGATCACAAGCCCACTTGGAAAGTTGCCAAGACCACCAGACAAGAATTGTGGCCCCAGTAGAAAAGTACTGACCAAAGTCAATCATCATAAATATTGATCCTAAAGTGAGGCCCTTTGGAGCAATTTGGGATCACAGCAGGCTGCTACTCTGTACTTCAGTACATGATTCAGACGGCCTGCCTATACCAGCTGACAAAGGGAAAAGAGTATAGTTCAATTTTTATCACTGGGCACCAAAGTTTACTGTAATCTGCAGAAATGAAACATTTTAATCATAGGTTAATCTCTGTATCTGTGTGTGTGCACATATGCAATTGGACTTAGGAAACTTCACTGAATTTTTAACTAAATTGCTGTGTTTGATTGTAACTAATTGTTAATTAATACCTTTTGGTAGAAAATATAATATTTTAATCTTACAATTTATCATAATATTGTTAATGAATCTTGAATTGCTGCTACCCCAGAATTACACAAGACCCATGAGCCTATGCAGACAGGCTGAGAGAGTTGGGGTTGTTGAGCCTGGAGAAGAGAAGGCTCTGAGGAGATCTTTACTGGTCTTCCAGTACCCGAAGGGGGCTACAGGAAAGCTGGAGAGGGACTTTTTACATGACCATGTAGCAATAGGGCAAGACAGAATGACTTTAGACCAGAAGAGGGTAGATTTAGATTAGACATTAGGAAGAAATTCTTCACTGTGAGAGGGGTGAGACACTGGAACAAGTTGACCAAGGAAGGTGTGGATGTCCCCATCCCTGGAAGCGTTCAAGGCCAGCCTGGACATGACTCTGACCTGATCTAGTGGGATGTGTCCCTGCCCATGCAGATGATCTTTAATATTCCTTCCAACCCAAACCATTCCATGATAAATTGAACCACTACACCTGTGCTCAATCCCTGTAGATATGAATCATTAAGCAAGTCTGGAACTAGGAGAGGATTCAGCCACACCTAGATTCCTCTCTGAAGAGTTTAGAAAGAGGGTCCACTTTGAACAGCATGATTCAATGGGAGGCCTCCCCCTCTGTTTCTCCCTGATCCCTGTGCAAATCACTCCAATCTGATCCTGACTCAATTTCCTCAATGTCAGTATAAATCATTTCTTCTGATCCCCATGTAAATCACTCCAACCTGACTCCAACCTTTCCTTCCACCTAGAAGAGTGAATTCTATCAAAGTTAAGTTTTTACAAATTTATATTAATACACTTTTCTAACATCATGGACTCAGAATGATTTGGGTTGGAAAGGACTTTAAAAATAGGTAGCATGCCCCATATGTATCCAAAATGCTGTTCTCCACAGTACTACCTAAGCTTTGGAGTACATCACTTCAAAGCATTTTGTTGGGTTTTTTGTAAACAAACTGGAATCAAGGATGAGTTAACCTAGAATTGATTCAGACTTTTGCTAGGAGTGACAGACAATCAATAACACAACCACTAAGTGGCCTCTACAAAGCTGGTCTCTGTCCAGCCCTACAGAAACAGGTGCCCACACTCCAAACTCAGCAGCATGACTGCATAAATCACTACACAAGGGCAGCCCTGTCAGGCTCAGCCGTGTCAGCCAACAGATCCAAATGATCCTCTGAACAACATTTTATTCTGAAATGCACCCTACACACACTCACTGCAGAATAAAAATGTAACACATCTTCCAATATCTAGTTCTCAAAATGTGGTTTTGCATTCAGATGGCAGAATTGCTTTCATTCCAGAGAACTGTTCTAATGAGAAACAGCCTGAGCAATACCATACCCCAAAACCTTGCACCACCTTCTAAAAATTAGGCCCAGAAAAGAACTTGCAAGCACAGCTGTGGAGTCAACTTTCAAATCATCTCAACAGCACCGTAACCTTGGATTTTCAGTGGCAACCCAGGCCAGTCAGTGCTGGTCAGGCTGCTCTCCCACTTCTCACCAGGGTCAGAGCACAGGCAGATGCAACACTTCTCAAGGCAGGGGCTCTCTGCCTCTCAGACAAAGGCCTTTTGGCACTGTTTTTTTTGTGTGCTTGCTTTACAGGTATAGCCTATAAACTCCATTTGATTCTCAACACCTCTAAGAATAATAAAGGTAAAACTGAAATCAATTTCTTTCAGTCTCATTCCCTCCCTGCCAACCCCATCATTCCATTTAAGGAAAATGTACTGGTCCAAATCTTCTGTATAACACAACTGCCACAAAACCTACTTTAATCCTGAAGAAAAGGAGGAAGAAAATAAAAAAAGACTTCACACACAAACAATTTTCACATGTTTAATGTAATGGCACCCTAATTAAGTGTACAGTACTTTTATTTCCACTAGATACTGTGTTTCAAAAGTCTAATGGGAAAAAAATACATAAACAAAACCACAATTTTTTTTGTGAAAAGTTTTAGAAACTCATCCTTTTGGAGTTACATATGCATAAATGCCTTTCCAGAATTGGTAAGTATTCTATTTTTCACCCTCATACAACAACAACAACAAAAAAATTGGTTTTGCTGGGTCTTTTCACAAGTTATGAGGATAAAAGATGGCACTTCAAAGCCTTCTGAATTCAGGGGTGTCACAAGGTTATATCAGGACTTCCGCTGGAGAGCCTGCCACGAAGCAAACACTATAAATAGTAAAAGAATGTGCAAGGGCCCTGAATAAGCAAGTAGCACAACATGTTTTGCACGCTTGTGTTCTGATAGCTGTGGAACTGAACACTGCTGCCTGAAGGAAGCCTGCCTGAACTTACTCAGCTGAAGTCTATTCAAAGCACACCCATCACAGATAACCATAGCAAAGCACTAGAACTGCAATACCAGTGACAATCTCTCCTTTGGCTTTTACCTTGGATCAATCACCAAAGCAAGTAGAAAGGTCACTTTGAGAAGCCACAGGAATAATAAATGGTTTTCCTGGGACAAATAATTAAGAGAACTAATTCAAAAGCAAGTAAAAATAGACTAGGAAGAAGTCTTTTTAAGGTATTATCAGCTAGAAAACTAGCAGCTTTATCCTGTTATCAGTCTCTGTCTTTAAGGAGATAAGAAAAACAGGTACACTTTTTATTAATAAATTTGCATCCTTAAAGAGGGGAAGCTACTCTAGAAGCAAAGGACCCTTGCTTTTCAGCTAAAAACTTATCTTGAAAGATGGTGACATCATATGGTCACTTAGATTTTGGGGGTGGCTGTTTCTTACAATTTACAGTGCTCATTTTAGCTTTTGTTCCTCTAATTCAGGATTAGGGAATGGACTTGCATCATAACTAGAGAAAACTACCTTTGGAGAAGTCAGTAATTTGGGTCCTTCCCCCCACACTTATGCTGTTTCCAAATTTTTATTTTTTTAATTAAGAAAATATTCACTAGATTAAGAAAGGCATTAATATTTTACCTTGGCATCTTGCTTCTAGAGTTGCCTCCCACCTCTAAGTTCCAGAAATTATCATCCCTAAAAAAGGACACTCGCTAACACTGTCTTGTATTTAATACTAAAGGCCTCATCTTTCCAGAGTCCAAGGAACATTTCTCCTCAAATACATACAGAAATGCCCTCTAAAAACCTTGTTATAAGCGAGAAAACAATTCAGAACTTTAAGTTAATAATTTGATCATTTGGATGTCCATACGATATCAATCAGGCAGATAATCTGATTCATGCACAGGATGGAATATATTAAAGAAAAAATGCAGAAATCTACATGAATTACAACTTTTGGTTGAAACATATATTAATTATACAGAAGAAACTGATAATCTCTGCTTACACAGGAAAAGAGTGGAAATAACACAAAAACACTCACTCCAGCACTTTTCCTACTATAAGAATATTGCACGTTCCGATAATGTTGCACAAATTACTGGCTTTTTATAAAGACCATATATGAGGTATTAGTCTATTAATAAATAAAGAAGAACATGGAAAAGGAAAAGCACCTTGAGGGGAAGGTTAAAGTTACTTAGTAAATAGGCAGCTTTCAATATCTATCCAAGAAGCAAAGAATTAAATCTCTTTTGATAAAGATTTTTAGCACTCAAAGCCTATTTAGAACATTGCTGTTTAAAATGCTTGCTTTGCTCATGCAATCAGTGTGAAAGGTAAATTCTTATCTCACAACCTAAAGAGACAACAATATGTGGGTAACAGCAATTTTATTAATAGGAAAAAATGTAATATACTTTGCTCTTATTACTGATTAAGAAGTAAACAAAAACTTTTGGACTGATACCAGTTAAAATATTCATGGGGTGTGCTGAGGGGTTTTGTGTGGGGTTTTTTTTTATCAGTTTTGGGTTTTTTCCAGACTAGTTATACACTTTCATGGTGCTGAAACTGATAGCCATTAGTACCACCTTATTAGTAGATTCCAGCATCACAAGGCATTAGATGAATACAACAATTGTAATTTCCAGTTTTACTCAGTGTTTATATTAAGAATTTACCTTTCAAATCACAATGCTGAAAAAATCCTGCTGAAAGGTAATAAATTTGCCAATCTAAACAATCTATTTTTTATTTAGACCCTTCCAGAAACTAGTGACCTGTAGGCAAGCTTATCTTGTTTAAGTTCACAAGTGCAGAGGAGTACTTAAGCTCAATAAGCTGAGCTATGAAAACTTCATTGCACAGGTGGTACTATAGTAAGCATAAAACAAGAGTGTTTTCATATGCTCTTCCAAACATTGTTAGAGAGAGATTTGTATTTTGGAAGAAAAAAAAAAAACAAACTACCTTGTATGCACACAAACTCACACTACACGAATAGCCCTCAAGGGTTATTCAAATCCTACTGTCTTTTCAGATCAATGAACAGCTATTTGGAAATTAAAGTAATTTCTATATGGCCCTCCTAGGTGAAGCACAATCTTAATGTATTTCCTTGTTATTTTCCAACCTAAAATGAGGGATTTCTATTAATAAATTTTCCATGCTGGACAGAATAACAAAGACCCAGGTAAATGGCACTTATGCTGCTATTTTGTGTAAATAATCTAATCTGCACAGTAAGTTCATATCAAGAAAAAACTTCCAAGTGAGAACTTCGAAAGATATGATAAAAAAAAGCAGTACTTCAAAGTATCTCCTCTGCTGCAATCCATGCACCAGCAACTCAAACAGTCCTGAATTGGCATTTATGAAAAAATTGTGTTACATTTATGAAATAAAAAAATATCTTGTGTTGAAGTTCAAATTTAGGGAAAGCGTTTACTAAACTGAAATGCAAATAATTTTGTCTGTCACGTGAGATTATTTCTCTCCCATTCTAAGTAGTTACTGAGACATTTACTTTCCAAACAGGTTGCTTCTATGCTGAAGATTAGTTTCATTTACCATTTCTTTATAGCAGTTAAGTGTTTTTTAGAGCAAACAGTTCAAAAAAATTTTTCCATGTTAGCATAAAACCAAGAAGGATTATGAAGACACTGAAAGAAGAAGAGATGAAAAGAAAGGAAAAATTATTGTCCTGAACAGTCTGTGTAAGTGGTAACCATGTTTCCTCGTCTCTGAGTGACAGTCTTACAGTGCTTGCTGGACCCATGAAACCTGGCATCAGTTCGCACGGCACGACGGTGTACGTTTTCAAAGTCACTAAATGAAAACATTTTTTCCATATTTTCAAACACATCATCAAACAGTCCACCTCCAAAGGAAAACTCTTGGAAAGACCGTCTTTGCCGACTGTGAGCTTCCCGGTGACCTCGGAAGTGATTTTCAAAGTGCTTTTTTGACCGTGAGTTTTGACTAAAGAGGTCAAAGTCTTTGAACAGATCGTCAAAGTTGAAATTAAACGATTGATGGAATGGGCTTCCATTATTTCCTTGTCCTCCATGACGGCCAAACTGATCATATTCTCTTCGTTTAGTCTCATCTGATAATGTTTCATATGCTATTTCCATTAAAAAAAAAGGAAAAAGTTTATTTACATACTCATTGGGAAAAAAAAAGATCAAATACAAGGAACAACAGCTTCCTCCCGCTTCCTCAATAGGAAAAATTTCAAGAAAGACTTGCATTCAACACACAAGCCTGATCAAGATAAATCCCCATTTAACTGTCTCCAAAGAAAATTAGGGTGTTCCAAAATAAATAGGCATTTATTCTTCTTCATGATAATAATACAGCTATACTATGATAGCTCAAATTTTGAAATTCAGATCATACAATACAGCTTACTAGCAACAAAGCTTTGTGTTTATATTTGGAATAAAACAGCAAAGACTGAAGGAGAGAGGATGTTAGGAGCTCCACCTAACAAAACAAACTGCCTGCTGCAGTCCCACCACAGAAACAGTGCAATGCCTGCAAAACTACTTGCTAGCCAACCACCAAGTTCTAGCTACAACTTCAGTTGCAACTAAGTAGCTTGACAAAAATAAAGGGAATAAATTTCCCCTATGTCCAAAAATTCAATTTTTTTTTAAAAGTTCAACAAAACAAACTAAATTTATGATTGGATATACCTGAAATGGAATTAGGTTTGCATCTGATCTTTGGTCCAGAACTACAGCTACTGGTATTGCAAGGCAGAAAGTCTGACAGATAATATATCCATTCTGATAACAGTAAGTCTTTCAGGTGGTTCCTTTTTCTCATGCAGAATAGTCGCAAACTTTTGACAGATAACTTCAACACTTAAGAGTTCCCAATTCCTCCTGCAACAGGTACTAGTAACTCCAGCACTTATCTATTAACATTTCTTTCAAAAAACTCTCCTGCAGACAAGAACTCTAACTAGCAGACAAGAAGGTCAAACCCAGAAATCTCTAACTAGCTTAGTTTGGAGAACTACAGAAACAGACACATGTCTATGGAGAGCAAAAGTGGGAACATCATATTTTTCAGCAAGACTTTTTCTATTTTTGATTATTTGCTTCCACAAAACTATTTGCTATCACCAAACACATACGAATTGTGGATCAAAGGATAATTCACAATGGAAGTGACCTCAGAAGGTCTCCAATGCTAACCTATTGCTCAAAGTAGGGCCAGTTATGAGATCAGATGAGGTTATTCAGGGGTTTATCCACTTATTCCTGAAAAATCAACAAGGTTGGAGACTGCACAACCTTTTTAAGCAACCTGTTCCAACACCTGACAGTGCTAAAGCTTAAAAAAAGATTTTTTTCTGTTGTCACTTTTACTGCCACCATGAACTACTGAAGCACCCTGCTGGTTTTTTTTTGTTAATCTCCTCACAGTTACTAGAAGGTTGCTGTTAGGTTCCTCTGAAGCCTGAGTAATCCTGAGGTGGATCTTACTAGACAGATCAAAAGATGAGTTATCCTCCTAGGGCTAAAGCTGTCCTAATGCCAAGGATTTTTTGTGACAATAGGCATAAGCCTAACAAGCACAAATGCATAAACTATGTAAAAGGCCTGCCTATGTGCAAGGACACAGAAACAAAACAGATACTGATATTGGACATTTGACAGCATAATTGAAAAAGTCCTTTTACCTTTTGCTCAGTAACTGGAGTTACTCAGGCTACCATATTTTCTCACAGATAAAAGCCATGTATCAAATTATTAAGGCCAAGGTTAGCATATATTACCTTCAGCAATTTCTCTAAATTTTGCTTCTGCACCAGGACTCTTATTTTTGTCTGGGTGATATTTCATAGCCAGCTTGTGAAATGCCTTCTTGATCTGGCGGTCAGATGCATTTTTTGGAACTCCTAAGATATCATAATAGTTCTCTGTAGCCAGTATTAATTCAGTTATCATTAAAATGCAGAGAGCAAATGTGAAGACAGATTGTGTAGTTGCCATTTCTCTGGTTCCTAGAAAGAAAAACAAACATACTTGAAGAACAAATTATTTTATATTCCACAACAACTTAAAAGCTATGACTAGAAGCTCAAAGAGGAAGACCTGTATGTGTCAGGAGTCTTCTCAGTGACAAACATGTCAGTATGTTTTTTCATGTGTCAAACTCCATTCTCCCAGTTTCACAACCACAGAATATGTAAAAGAAAGTCCTGCAAATTCATATTTCACATGCATCATACATATGCTTGAGTGTTTATCTTTGGTTTATGCCCATCGTTAACTGTACATTCTCCTACAGAGCTGCTGAAGTAAATATGATACGGTTTGCTGTATCAAACTGCTCATTCTGGCACACCTGAACTGGGTTTAAACTAATCCTTGAGTTCTACGACCATACAGACAGCAGCTCTGAAATAAGCACAGGTTGCAAAAAGGCCCTCACTACTGAAAGACCAACTGAATAGCTCGTGTGACAATAAGAGCTTGAAAACACAACTGGCCTAGAGATCGACTGTGAGGTGCAGGAAGAGGCAACTGTTAGGACACTCATGCTCTGCTTCAGGTCAGTTTACATGACAGAGGGTAAAACAGTAATTCAGAGTACAGAGTTCAGTCAAGTCAGGCATATTTTCCTCTATTTTACAATGGGCTGGGCTTAGCTTACTTTCATATTAACTGTACTACAAATAAAAACACCTACCATGTATTTGATACCAAAGAATTCATCTGAGAAATACCACAGAATAAAAAGGTTTACATATCAAACTCTCATTGTTTGAACTGAACTGAAAAAAGAACTCCTCTATAAAAGACAAGCAGCTGCAACAATAATTTAAAGTTTTAAGGCTTTTTCATCACTGTCTTCATCAAAAAGTTACATTTTGAAACAAACTGATGCTAGAATTCAGGGGAAAATCTTGGCATAAATAAGTCATAAGAAAAATCAGCTTTACATAGCCACATGTTTTTTCATTATTTTTATTATGGACCGTGTGCACTCCTCCTATAAGAGGTCAAGTGATTTACCAAGGCCTGTGCTATTATATTTAAAACACAGAACACAGTAACACAAATGTTCAGAGACACATCTTGCTGGGTAGATAACAGCCAGCATTCTACGTATGACAAGGCCCTGACCACGACAGAACTTAGGATTTACGACTAGTAAGAAAGTTACCAAAGTTTTCCAATGGTTCTCAAATCACGATAAATCCGATGAGTAAGCAAATCTATAGCCCACAGCCAGCTACAGTAAAGTTTGTCAGACTGAGGGGGTTATACTTTTTTTAACATCTCCTATACTGACAGAGGAGAAGCCTCCTGGATCTTGCTCTGGAGAAGAAGGAAACGAGACAGAACCTCCCGCGGCATCACCCTCCCATATCCCTAATGAGCCGTAACACAAAGCAAGGCCGAGCCAGACGCCGGCAGACGATACCAGCGACACTCAGCGCCGTTGTCACATCTCCAACTCGGCCAGGCTTAGCAAAGATCGCAGCAGATGGGCCTAGCGGGAAGCGAGAGCCCAGAGTGACCCAAAGGGCAAAAAAGTTCACCGGACCGAGTCCCAGTGTCCCCCTCTTTTTCCGTTCCCAGCCCCCGCCGCCCCAGCGCCCCTTAACCTCTCCGACCCCTCCGCG
>JAAWXA010000009.1:26029799-26057689 GCA_038090715.1 Florisuga fusca
GGTTGGCGAGCGCCAAAGAGGCCATCCCGGAGTGAGAGCGGGGCCCCTGCGGCTCCTCAGGAGCCAGGGGGTTAATGGCCGGGCAGGTAACTAAAGGGGTTGGGGGCCACCTCTTAAGGCTTGTCCCCAGCGGCTCGGGGGAAATAGCTCTCCTGTGTCTGGGGAGAAAAAAGGGTCTCCAGGCTGAGCATTGAACCGCCACCAGCACCCCCCGCGAAGAGGGGGAGGAGGAGGAGGAGGTGGTGCGGCAGCATCGGAGGGCTCTTGTTTAGGTGCAGAGCGTTCGTGAAGTGAAAACCAAAGAGATTTGAGTTTAAACAAACCTGCGCTTATAACCGTGAGGCTGTTCGAGCGGCCAGGGCAAAGCGGCACCGGTTACCCCGTTGTTTCAGACGTGGCTGCCTTTGTGGAAGGGGTGTTTTGAGCAGGGCATTGGCTTCTCTTGGTGAAGGGAGCAGGATATTCCCTGAGGGGCGGTTTGCAAGCTAAGCGAAGGGCCTGGCAGAGTAGGAAAGTAAGCATCTATTGATTCGTGAAAATTAAATATCGCCACTGGGCTTATTGTCCTGCCTGCGCTGCGAACAGAGGCATTGCTGGTTTGTTTGGAAGCAGCTGGGTTTATGGTGGCTGCATGGTACCCTCCGGCCACCTGATGGATTGAAGTCACCATGCCAGGCCAGCAGTAACCTCTGTACTGTTGCTGTTACATGGCTGTTGATTCCCAGAACGGTGAGTTTATAAACTGTGTTTGTCAGAGGAGCACAGTGCGAGAAACTAGATATTATGTATTTTTACTGAATAAAAGTATGCTAAACGTTTGCCCGCAGAAGGAATTTTGTAGCCTTTAAAGAAAATTTAAAGAAAGAATTTCACAACTAGCCTCAAAATCTCTTTTGCTGAAATCGATGTCCAAATAAGGTTTGGGGTTTGAGCCCTTCCTGAACTTCTTAACTTTCACCTAATCTCATCTGGTCAGACTGCCTGCCTGTGTCAAGATTTCTTCACGTTTCAGACTTGTGCAGTGGTGGCAGCTCCTGAATAAATTCTGTCTGCTTCCTCTTTCCATTTTTTTGTGTCTCACATTAGAGAACAAATTCTGTTGATGTGTAAGTGTGTACTGAAGCAGGAGGAATTTCTGGCAAAGTTGCCCCTTAGGTAAATGAATAAATTTTGCTATCAGATGTTATCTCACTATTTTTGATTATTTTGTTTCCTTCTGTCTGACTATGGAAGGTAGTGAGTGTTGAGTTTCAAGGGTAACAGCAGTGGAAACAAATGTTCTCTAGCTCTGTTCAGGAAACATGGTGTAATATAGGTAATGATGCTTCTTGGTGTACACAATCTAAGTAGGCATGGTTTGAAAAGACTGAACCTCTAATCTGAATTTGAGATGTTATTTTGTTCTTGCTAGTATTATTTCTTGTTTTCCTGCAGACAGAGCGAGGTGCATCAAAAGCTTGCTCTGTCTCCTTGGTAACTTCAAAGCCTGAAAGGCAAAAAATTCAAAAGATGTGGGGAAGGGATAGAGACAAGCACATCTATCCTGTGTCTCTTGGGTATCTTTCTCCCAAAATCAGCTGAGGTTACAGTTTTGGAACATTGTGGGCCTGCATAAGAGAGTTATTGCCCTTGGTGGCTTTTGGAGGAAACCTGCAGCTTCAGGGGTTTGAGGGTGGGGTCCAGGCTTTCCCAAGAAGTAGCCTGGGTGGTAGCATTCAGGATCTCCCCATCGTGGCTGTACCTCACTTGCAGAGCCAGTTTTTTTGTGCATCAAAGTTCCATAAACACGTGTTAGCAAGCATAACTGAAAGAACTGATTGTTAATTAAAAAGAAAAAAAGAGCTAAGGGAAGAGAACTGACTTAGGAATGCTCCATTTTTGTTTAGGAAATAAAACAAAATGGCCTTGTAAAAAGCATGTCTGGATGTTTGTCCATCATGCTGCCAACAGCTAATACTTTTTACATCCTACCATTGTGATCAGTTAAATGTAATGACCACCTGGATCTGTCATACAGTTTCATATACAAACAACAGTGGGTTTTTTGTATTAATGCTCATGATTCTAAGGAATATTGCTTTCTTAACAGTAGTTATAGAACTGCTCAGAATTCAAGTTATGCTTTATGTATATCATAGGTAGTTTTGGGCTAGAGCTGAAAGAAACATGATATGCACCAGAGAAGTACTGATTAGCACTTGATATTCACTGTTTTATAAATAGGATTTTTTATGTTTTTGTAAGGAAAAACTGCCTTACAGGGAACAATGGGAGATTCTTTATTTAGAAATAATGAAAAAAATTACAATTTTTTTGTGTGTTTGTTTTTGCTTATTCTTTCAACTTCTTTAAAAAAGATTTCCACTTCATGATAAAGAGAGACTTGAGAAATGGTTGCGGAACATGAAACGAGATGCGTGGACTCCCAGTAAGCACCAGCTTCTCTGCAGTGATCATTTCACCCCTGATTCCCTCGATGTGCGATGGGGGATACGATACTTGAAACATACAGCTGTACCAACAATTTTTTCTTCCCCAGATGATAAGGTAATGTATTTCTATCTTTTTTTTTTTAATTGTATTACAAAGTTAACCAACTGTTTACGTGATACACACTTTCTAATTATCTGCAATATATTCATATGTTATTTTAAAAATAGATTTTGTGTCCGTCAAAATATTTTGTCAGCAGAACTAACACAGAATGAATGTGTGATTTCATAGTGTATAGGGAGAGCAACTTCTCATGCCTTAACTGGAAATTCAGTATCTTTTTCAATTGGAATTTATAGATGCATTTCCTATAGGAAATTGACCATAGGAAAACAAGTTTCCTATGAAAATATTATGATGCTAAACAATTTTTCCTGTGAAATTACTCTTAATTAATATATTGATCTTTTGAGGCCTTTTATTAACTGTACATATATGCTGGCTTAGGAATGTATAAGTTTCATACCACACATTTCTTTCCTGTCCCTAACCTTTGTAAGAGCTCAGGAGTGCAGGCTGCTGAAGATATGCAAAAACAATTTCATCTTTTCCTTCACAAAGTTGTACTATTGGTTACATAAAAATAGTGTACTACACAGGCATTTAATCTTGATCTCAGCTGTATTAATTCTCTCACTGAAATCTGTGGCTAATTTACAAAATAATTAATTTTTAGACTAAGTTCTCTGTCATCTTGGATAGCTGCAAGTGTTGCCCATACCACTTTTCACACTGAAGAGTGAAAAATCAATCTTGATGAATCTCTCAAATATAAAAGTAGAAAATCTTGCAATTTGTGGCAGCAGTAACTTAGCAGTAAATATATTTCCTCTTACCTTCCTGCTCCCTGATCCAATATATCCTTCACTTCCCTGTGCTGTCATTGTAACAGGGAGCCTTTGGAGCTGAACTTTGCTGCCCTGTGCTTCTGTGCAGCTGCAGATTATTTCCCTGCTTCTTCATTCTCTCTTGTGACCATAGGCCAGTCATAGGACAGCTACACAGGTAGATAGAGATTATGAAGTTAAGAAACATCTTATGCAGAGATGTTGCCAAGAACATACCAATGGCTTCTCTAAGTTATTTTTGCATTAGAAATATATATGGTAAGTCCTGAATAAATTTATTCAGTTTGGGAAAAGAATAGCATATGCTTCCTTTCAGTGTATCCTTCACTTCCATGCTGTCAAAACAAGTGAGATGCAGTTCTTCATAACTGTGAGAGTGTGAACTTGCTTTCCTTGAGTCTAAGTTCCCTCTCTGGCATTGTTTTCCTAAGTCTCACTCTTCTGACTGTGGCTTTCACAAAACAGGGGAAGTACCTGTCCTTATTCTGAGGGAGAATTGCTTCTTATTTTGTTCCTAAGTTAATATAGAGAAACAAGACAGTCTGAGAAAGCCTTTTTTATCTGCTGATGAAAGGGAAATACTTCATCCTCTCAAAACCCTAAGATTGATGTGATTTAGAAGTATCACCTTTGAAAAATAAAGCTAACCATATGAATTGTATTTCTGTATCTGTTTTTTCAGTTCTTTAGCACTGAAGTTTCATAGAAAATCAAATTACAAAGCATAATGTACTTAGGATACTACAGACTATCCTAAAAAAAGGAAAAGTTTCAAAGTGTCCCTCTTCCAGTAACAACTTCTGTTTGAAGTCCTGAAAAAATGTTATCCTCCCTTTAAAATTTGTCTCTCCAGAAAAAAAAGTCTTTATTTTTATGAACTGTGAAGTTTAGTTGTCAGAATTTAATGGCTTGTTTAAAAATCTACCTGTGTGTTTCTGCACAAATGTGTTTCACTGTTCTGCAAGCCTGTGTTCCTAATCTTCTGTGTTGTCAAATTCTCTTCAGGTTGGCCCATATGACTAAAAGATTTGCCACCCTGGGCTAAAATGACTTTGTTGCATTTGTTTGCATCTTTAATGCAAAAATCTTGTACTGTGTATGTTTTATAATCAAATATGCAATACAGTTTCAGGTGGTAATATGAGATGCTAGCCAGTCTTTTGCCAGACTGTTTAGCCACTTACCTTCAAGTGCTTTTAAAATTATGGTGGCTTGTGTAAATCCGTAACCAAGTTCCTTAGATTCTGAATATAGCAAAAAAAGTATTACAGCTTCTTTTAGGGTTTTAAAATAATATTTAAACATTTAGGGCTAGAAGCAAATTTTCAGGTCTCTGGTGTAATTTTCAGAAGGTGCTCATCTACATAACTAGTTACGTAGTAACATGCAACAGAATGAGATTTGCCCAGTGTCTTTTTGTGTTCAAGTGATTTTTCTATGTGCAAGGTGGTTGGATTTGTGTTGTTTTATGTTTGGTTTTTTGCATTTTTTCTCCAGGAAAAAGACTCTTCTCAAAAGACCCCGCAAGAGGTAAAGAGAAAAGACTTCAAAGAAACAAATAGAAACATAGAGTCAGAGAGGGCGTTTGTATCACTTGAACTTTGTACACCAAAGAAAAATCCTGTAATTGCAGAAAATATAGATGAAAAAGCAGAAGTAGTTTGCTCGTCTGCATTGAATAAACCTGTACAAATTCAACAACTACAACTTCAAAATGGAGAAGACTTTCAGGCAGACAGTGTCATTCTTGATAATTCTGTGCAATATATACATGAGCCTAATCCTGTTTTAATGGCAGCATCAGTGCAGAGCATGGAAGCTACCAGTGCTCAGACTTCTGTAGAGGACTCAGTAGGTTGTACAGCTACAGTCTTGCAATTCACAGACTCTGACTACTTGAATTCATCTCTGAAACTTGATGCTTTAGGTTCAATTACTGACTATGCAATAGAAAATCCTAATTCCCATGTTGTAGGCTGTTCTGTTGGAGTACAGCCAACAAGTGAAAATGCAGTTTTCCTGAGTGCAGTGACACAAAGTATTGAACAGTTCAGCGGGAGTGAAGAATCTGTCATTGCTATCATTGTGCCATCTGAGAGTCTGGAAGAGCCTGAAATAGTTAACAGTTCTTTCTTGCCAAATCAGCAAGAGTTTCTTGATACAAAGGAGGCAGAAATAGAAACATCTGTGAATATGAATGCATGTGGTGGAAGTGAAATACTACAAACTGAGCATTCATACTGCAAACAAGACATAGACAGAGATCACCTTTGGCAAAAAATTTCAAAGCTCCACTCTAAGATCACTATGCTTGAAATGCAGGAAATAGAAACTTTGGGGAGACTCAGCTCTTTGGAAGCTCTTATTGGACAAATGAAGCAAGAAAACCTGCTTTCTGAAGAGAATATTGTAGAAAACTGCTTTACAACAGTTGAAGTGACTATGATACAGTAAAGTTTTTAGTGGTTGTTCTAAAATACCTTTTTAGCCCTTTTGGCTGTCCATTTGTACAAATGAAAATTTGTTTCAGTCATGCTGTTTTAAAAATCTAATGCAAACTGTGTGAATAGCAAATATTCTTTAAAATGTAGCATCAACCACTACCAAAGCTGGGTTGTAGAATATTGCCTGTAAGTGGAACAACCCCTCTAATCTGGGAAGAAGCAGTTAAGGATCTGCTACAGCACCTGGACACCCACAAGTCTATGGAGCCAGATGGGATCTGCCTGAGAGCATTGAGGGAACTGGAAGAGGAGCTCACCAAACCTTTCTGTCATCTACCAACAGGGGAGTTATAGGCCTGTCAGCCAAACCTCAGTGCCCAGAAAAATTATGGAGTGGTTCATATTGAGTGTGCTCAGATGGGAAGTGCAGGACAGGCAGGAGATCAGGCCCAGCCACCATGGGTTCGGGAAGGGCAGGTGCTTCTTAACCAACCTGAGCTTGTTCTGTGACCAGGTCACCCACCTGCTGGTTGAGGGAGAGGCTGTGGGCATTGTTTACCTGGACTTCAGTAAAGGCTTTTGACACTGTCTCCCACAGCATTCTCTTAGAGAAACAGGTGGCTCATGGCAGAGAAGGGTGTACTATTGGCTGGGTTAAAACATGGATGGATGGGCAGGCCCGGAGAGTTGTAGTGAACAGTTAAATCCAGCTGGGGCCACATTGCCAGTGGTGTCCCCAGGGCCCACTTTTGGGGACAGTCTTCTTCAATATCTTTTATCAGTGATCTATCTGAGGGAACTGAGTGCTTCCTCAGTAGGCTTGTGTTGATCTGCTTAATGTTAGGAAGGTTCTGCAGAGGGATCTGGAGAGGCTGGACTGACAGGCTGAAGCCAAGTGTATGAGGTTGGATGAGGCCAAGTGTCGGGTCCTGCACATGGATCACTGGAACCCCATGAAATGCTCAGGCTTAGGGAAGAGTGGCTGGAAAGCTGCCTGGCAGAAAAGGACTTGAGGGTGCTGGTCCAGACCTGGCTGCACGTGAGCCAGCAGTGTGCCCAGGTCACCAAGAAAGCCAACAGCATCCTGGCTTGTATCAGAAAGAGTGTGGCCAGCAGGAGAAGGGAAGTGTTCATGTCCCTGGACTTGGCATTGGTGAGGCTGCACCTCTAGTAGTGTGTTCAGTTCTGGGCCTCTCACTACAAGAAGGATATGGAGCTGTTGGAGTGAGTTCAGAGAAGGACAGCCGAGCTAGTGAAGGGCCTGGAGAAAAGTTATATGAGGAGAGGTTGAGGAAATTGGAAAGCTTTAGTTTGGAAAAGAGGAGGCAGAGGGGAGACTTTATAATTCTCTACCACTGAGAGGAGGTTGTAGTGAGGTGGGGGTTGGCCTCTTCTCTCAAGTAAATAGCAATTGGACTAGAGGAGATGGCCTGAAGTTTCACCAGGCAAAGTTTAGACCAGACATCAGAAAGAACTCTGTACTGAAAGAGTAGTTGGGCACTGGAAGAGGCTGCCCAGGGAAGTAGTGGAGTCACCATCCCTGGAGGTGTTTAAAAAAATTTGTAGATGTGGCACTTCAGGACATGCTGTAGTGGGCTCCATGATCTTAAGAGGTCTTTTCCAACCATGATGATTCTTCAATTTAACAGATTTTATTTACTTCTAAAGTTTTGTTAAAAAGTGTATGAATCAATAAAGATAAGTTAAACCTTTCTAACTATAGGCTCTTCTGAAACATCCAATGACTGTATTTAGAACAGCAGTAGAGGGGACAGAATAAGCATATAGGACAGACAATTATAAAGCTGTTGTTTAACAAAAAAATGTCCTAACTCTCTTTCAAAAGAATAGTGAGGTATGTAATATACATTGTACAGCAGGGCCACAATTACTCCGTTGTTCTGTTCATGTAATATTTGTTCTGTTTGTTTTTTGTACACTTTGGTCATATTAAATTTTTTTCTGCCATAATGTATCTCCTTTCATTTGGTTCCAGAAACAAGATTTCTTTAAGAATATTTTTAGTCAGTAGCTTCATCTTTTATTTTTATTTTTTTATGATTCAGTTCAAATGGGAAAAAAAAACCACATCATAAATAGTGATATTTTAGCTGATTACCAAAAGCTTAAACTATCTGCTCATCATTGGTTTTCTTACAGTCTTTGTCTGGGTAATGCAGATACCCTTAATAATACACGAAGAAAGCGCCTGTTTGCATAGTACATTGCTAGTGAAAGAAGCAGAAACTTGCTTCATTATTTTCTACATCTTCCTTTTCCAAAAGTGGAATTATAAGACAAGAAATCCATTCCTGTGTGGGTTTTGTTAGCTGGTTTTAGTGCACAGGACAGCACTACAGTGGAAACATACTGACAGTTCATTTGAGGGAAATTAGTTTGCTTAAATACTTTCTGCTTATTCTGTCTGTGACAACTATTAGCCAACAATTGTGACAACAATCTAGTACAGTGAACCTAATACTAGATCATCTAGTCCCAACTACTTTGCAGTTGGCCTGATAATTGTTGTAGGTGCTCTCCAACTGAGCTATCCTCCAATTATTAGATTACTTGAGGGACTTGGATGTCTTATCCTTCATTCAAAACTGTGTCCCTACCGCCATCAGTTCAGTCTGAGACTGAAGCCAATGGGTTCCTTTGCAGTCTGTTACCTGTGTTCTCTAGTAGAACATGTTTTAAACATGTTCTCTAGTTTACATGTTTTAAACATGTAAACATGTTCTGGGAATCTTTTGATAAGGTATTGAGGATCAAGCAACACTAAGTGGCTGCATCAAGAGAAGTGTGGCCAGCAGGTCGATGGAGGTGTCTCCCCCTCTGCTCTACTTTTGTGAGACCCCAGCTGGAGTACTGCATCCATTTCTGGAGCCCCTGTTACAAGAAAGACATGGATGTGCTGGAGTGTGTCCAGAGAAGGGCCACGAGGATGATCAGAGGGCTGGAGCACCTCTCCTGTGGAGACAGACTGAGAGAGTTGGGGTTATGCAGTCTGGAGAGGAGAAGGCTCTGAGGAGACCTTATTGTAGCCTTCCAGCATCTGAAGGGGGCTACAAGAATGATGGGGAGGGACTTTTTAGGATGTCAGGTAGTGATGGGACTAGGGGGAAAGGATTCAAACTAGAGGAGGGTGATTTTAGATTAGATGTTGGGAAGAAGTTCTTCACCGTGAGGGTGGTGAGACACTGGAACAGGTTGCCCAAAGTGGTGGTGGAAGCCCCATCCCTGGGAGTTTTTAAGCCCGGCCTGGACAGGGCTCTGAGCAACCTGATCCAGTGGGAGGTGTCCCTGCCCATGGCAGGGGGGTTGGAACCAGATGATCTTAAAGGTCCCTTTCAACCCTGAAAATTCTCTGATTTTCTGATTCTAATTACAAAGCTGACCTCCAGCTAGATAAAGCATTGAAAACGTAAAATTTAAGAAAATTTTTGCAATTGGCAGAATATTCTGGTCTTTTAAAAGCACAATACTGTAAGAGGTTAGTCCGTATCAGTAACCACTATATTATGTCTGTTTTGTCCTTCAACTTGTTAACTTCTCTCAGGCACTAGGCACAGCATATGCATGGGAAAATTCCTAAAGAAGATAAATGTCTGCTATAATACAATTAATTATTTGCAGGGATTCTGTGACACACTCCTTTTTTCCCTGATTACAGACTGCTGTCCTTGTAACAAAATAACGTGTGTTCTGCCTTATGTTCTCTAAAATGACAAGAGGTTTAGTCTCTAGAAATAATTGCTGCTTTACAGGGTCCAATCTTGTGAACATTGGCCAGGTAGCCTCTCTAAATTGTACATTTTGTAATTTTTTATGAACTAAGAGGTCCTTTGAAGTGATTACAAAATGCTTTATTAAGTTGCTAAATGATTTGGCAATTTTAGGAATTCCATGAACGTCGCTACAAATCTACTAGAGCTGTGTTTTAAGGTTTACTACCCACTTCAGAAGTTTGCTTCAACAGCAATGATAGCTCAGACATGGCAAAGGTTACACTCTAAGCTGTTGCCCCAGGAAGGCTCTATTCCTAAGGCAAGTGTATTTTTGCTTTCACTAACAGTTTTCAGTATTATAATTGAGAACATTAGTTGTGACATAGGTATCTTTAAACATGGGGAAAAACAAATGCTCAGTTTTACTCTCTAGAGTTTCTTGGAACTGTAGCAGATAAACAAGGTAATTCTACAAGGCAGCATTGGGTGTTTTGGTCCTATGGGCTTAGGGTAGGCATAGCAGGCCCTCTGCCTTTCTTTACATGTAGCTTTTTGTGCCAGATAGGTCATTATTAAGGCCTACAATTAGCCCTTCAGCACCTGAGCTGCTTACTTAACTGCTGCCTAAAGTAACCCCTAAAGTAACCTGCTCTTACCAAGCAGGGTATTACAGCTTTTAAGCAAAAGTGTCTAATAATAGATGTTAAATAATAAGATAATTTCATAACCTGGTGTTTTCAAGTAGAGCTTTACAACTTGGGTTTTAATTTACCAGTTTTCCTAATAGTAAATAAATGTGATTGCTCTCAGTGTGTCATGTCATAGTGTGCCCATCCCATCCAGGTCCATGATTTCTGCAGCTGACAGCCTGCTACCAATTATTTTATTAATTACTTCAGCACTTTAAAGCTTTAGCAGATGTGGGCTGTTTTCTTAATTTACCTCTTGAAATTTTAAGCTGTATTTCTTTTCCACTGTCCACTGGCTACTTTAAGAATTTGGCATTTGGCTTTCTCCTAGGTGTTCATTTAAATTGCACCAGTTCTATTAAACTTAGCTACAGGCAGTGCAATCTCATCAGACTGGAGAAGGCTCCAGGGAGACCTTGTAGCCACCTTCCAGTACCTGAAGGGGGCCTACATGAAAGCTGGGGAAGAACTTTTTACCAGGGCATGTAGCAACAGGACAAGGGGTGATGGCTTTAAAATGAAAGAGGAAGGATTTAGATGAGACATTAGGAAGAAATTCACTGTGAGGGGATCAAGACACAGGAACAGGTTGCCCATGGAAGTTGTGGTTTCCCCCACCCTGGCAGTGTTCAGGGCCTGGTTGGATGGGGCCTTGAGCAACCTGGTCTAGTGGGAGGTGTCCCTGCTCATGGCAGGAGGGTTGGATCTAGATGGCCTTTAAGGTCTCTTCCAACCCAAACCACTCTGTTATCCTGTGATCTAGAATAAACTGGTTCCCCTGATTTTCCATCTTCTTTACAAGGTACAGTGTGAAACTTTAACTCATTCTGAATGCAATGCCAGCTGCAGAGGATTTTTTCTTTCTATTAGACTAACAAGTATCCATGACTTCTCTTCTGTACTTTGTTTCATCAGTGATAGAAATATTGACTGCAGTTTTGCATGCTTCACAGGCTTTCATTAGAAGGCTGTCTAGATGTCTCATTAGATATCTGATAACTTTTTCTTCTCCTTTGCTGCAGTGAATTGGTAATTATTCTTCCTTCCCACTTAAATCCTTTCCTATTTTCCAGCTTGGCTCCAACATTAGAAAAAACGAACAGCAGTGGATTGCTCAAAATGCCACCTTTGTTAATAATTCGTTTTCTCTGTCCTCTTTTGTTTTGCCCAAGCCACTCTTTGAGGGTAGTTGCTCTGGGCTGACACTGTGGGGTCCAGCTGTGCCCACCTCAGTCACCAGGCAGTCACCCCTCACTTGGTGATGATGCTTAGCTGCAGGTTTTGGTAATAGGTGCAAATCTGCCTTGCTGTACTCCAACCCATGCCCAGTGCTGCCTTGGCAAAGCCCGAGGCACAGCCCTTGCAGGTAGCAGTGAGATGGTGTAACACTCACAGACCCCATCACGTCAGGTGAAGGTTCATGCCAGCAAGAGTTGCCTGCACACTGTGAATTCCTACAGCCAGAATTCATTATTGTGTCAATGACAGGGGTAGGCTGCTCAGCAGGGTGTGTTATTTCTGAACCCACTGAGGCAAGTGCTCACATTCCTTTCTTAGATGTTTTGAACTTCATGTGAGATGTGCTCACATTCTTAGATGTTTTGAACTTCATAGGGCACGGAAACCCAGAGCTTGCTTCTATAAGACACTGTATCTGCCTGGTAAGAGATACCAGGAAAGACCTACCAGCTGTCTGGCCAAACCAAGGAGACACTGTCAGGCTCACAATTTTTTAACCACTCGGGCAGAACTAGACAAAATCCCACATCCAGCCTTCAAGAAAGGTGTAAGATTCAGGTTAGTGTTGAGTGTCTGAAGCTTTTTCCTCTTCCCTAAGTACCCCAAGCAGGAAGCCTCATGCTGTGCCACAGGGCTGAGGGGACAGAGCACCTGCAGGTTGTGTTGGCTCCGGGTCAAGCAGGACATGGGTAGAAAGGAGCAGGTTTGGGCATTTGGGGATGCTGCCTGGAGAAAGTGCTTCCTCTTGGGACATCTCTGTGCTGAGGCAACATCAGTTGCAGGCATTTCCTCTTTATTGGAATCCCACATGCCAGGCACAGCTCAAAGCTACAGGGAAAGCCCAGAAATGCACTGGGAAGCAGGAATTACCAGGTGAGAGGTGAGAGAAAGATGAAAGGACAAATTCTACGCTCATTAATGACTTTAAAATGGAGTTAGATGTGGTCAAAAATATTCTTTTCTCTTCTAATTTACCCCAGAATATTATACAAGCTGATATACATTTCTGAAACCTCAGTGAATCTTTGGAAATGCTTTAGAATCTTATTCACACTAAATCATATTTTAAAATATCACTGCTTTGTTTTCTCCTTTATGAAATCAGTGTAATGGCTTTCTAATTGACCAGAGCATTTACTGATGCAGAAACAATGTGTGTTTCTGCCAGAATATTTTCCACAAATAAAACAATAACAGTCAGACCTCTAAACATACTTTTTTTGGTATATGTACTTCCTGACATAATTAAATATTACCGTATACATTGCAAAAAGCCTGTCACTGTTTTAATTTCTGCCTTGCCAGCAAACAATGCTTCAAATGGCATTTCTGATACCATAAAAGCAATTTAGAATACTGTCTCTCATCCATTCTAAGAGGTAAAGCTGTAAAGATGATTTTGGAATAATATCTAAAATATTATACATCGCCCATCTCTAAGGCAGCAGTGCTCCCAGTAAACAGCAGATGGTGCTGCTGGATCGCGCTGTAGAAATCAGCCTGAAGCCCTACATTTCATCTTTGTTTTGTTGAAACATATGCAAGCAGGTTAACTATGAAGGATGTTTCTCCTTGTATTTCACATGTATCTCTAAGAAGTATCTGAACAAAACAATATACTTGTCCTCATTCTTACAGAAATAAAGCTTCAGACAAGAAGAAACTCATTTATATTCCGAGCATAAAACACAAAATTCAAGAGCCTTCTGCTCGAGTGGCAAAAGAAGATGCATTCACTGTCCTTACATGGAGCGTGACTGCATTCCTCATTTGCTGAAGTGAGTCAGTGATTCAGGTTTGAACCCCATCAACAGTTTAGCATTGCTTATTTGCATATTAATCAGGGTAATGGTGTGAGTGTTTAATCACCCCCTTCATCAAGGTTGCCTAGTTTGCTACTCAAGCAGCCACGGGTTTGAAAGGCAGATAGATGCACAACAGCTTTATGCCATGGCATAATCACCCCTTAAAATGTCATGGCACTGACTTTGCTCTGAGAATTCCCAACTTCAGCTGAGAAGATCAACATTCGAAGAGGGGAATGCTGGTCCTGCACATTCAAGCAAGTTTCTTCTTGAGATGTAAATGAGACTCACAGCTGGAGGGAGCAGGGGTTGCAGCTTCTCTGGGTACACAGAAAGTGGTGTTCAGCATGCTGTTGACTGATCAAATCCAGCCACTCCACCACAGCTTCCTGAAAGAAATACCTCACTTTACTATGGATATCTCCACCACCTCAGTTAGGTGGTATTTGGCATGAATAGTAAGAAGAAATGAACGAAGGAAATGCCAATTTATCTATTGACTATGGCCAGAGAGATGTTTAGATGTACATATGTATGTTAGATATTCCTCAAGTTACCTATAATGCATCTCACCTTGTGTTTCAAAAGGTAATCACTTCTAGATCTCAGACAGGGACAAGTTAGGAAGACTAAATACTCACATAAAGGAGTTTGGCACCTTCCAAGTTGTGCCTTGAGCTTGGTCCTTCCAAGTTGTGCCTTAATTTCCTGTAGAGTTAGTGGCAAGATGAAGATCTTTCAAAACTTCTAGAGGGAATTATGCTCAGATATTTAATTTGTATAGTTAGACACTTCTTTACAGAAGATTTTCAAAGGCACTTCTGTCTCTGTAAGAAATTTGGACAACTAGGAAAACTGATCCACCAGGTGCCTGAGACACCTGGCTGAGACAAAGGAGATGTGAGGCACAATTCTTGGTCCTGCAGACCATCCTTACAAGGTGCACATCACTCTGCACTGCTTCAGGAATAGCATAAACTGGTTATAGTCAGACACATTTGACTGTTTATAGCCCCTTAGGACTGAAAAAAACCCCACCCTGCGGCTGCTCTACCCTGGAGTAGTAGCAAACACCACAAAGATGTCTTTTTCAGCAATGTGTACAGGAGTAAGCACATTATAGTTCATAAATACCAGCAGTCAACCTTCAATCTGAGTCAATAGATTATAACTCCACATAAGAGCAGTATTTAGGAGCTCTAAAATGATCCAAATAGCTACTGTTTGGAGATAGGGGATAAATAAGACATGAAAGACAGATTTGTGGCATGCAAAATCTATGAAGCCCTTTAAATCTTATACTTACCAGCAGATATTATTAAACTTACAGCAAAGCTCCAGCTATGATTCAGTCCAAAACATGGACTGATGCTGTCTTTTTTCCTGGTTTTCCTCCCCCATAGTGTAGAGAAAGAGGGGCCAATAAACCAAGCTCCTGAGACTGGCTGGAGTAAGAAAAAATGCTGCAACAAGAAGATAATGAGAGCAAAATTATGGTTCTCTTATGGAGATTAATTAGAAGCAACAACACATCCCAATTAAATTTTTGATTAAAAATATATTAGAGACTGACACTTATCTGAGAGTTGCTACAGAAGCATGAGCTCAGCCACAGTTCTATTTGAGATGACTAATTTCACAACTTTAAAACATCTAAGTCAGTGTAATGAGATCACAGTCATAAATCCAAAAGAAAACATACTTTACATCTTTAGCATTAAAACCTTCAATTTTCTTCTTCAAGTATCCATTTTATAAGATTTCAATACAAATATTTTTTCTTAAAAATATTTGCTTAGCTTTGGGTATTTTATTCCATATTTAACATCTGGAATTAATTTACAGCTTTTTTCACAGTTTTTATGTGGGGATTACAGACACTCTTTTCTTACCTTTATTGTTTTTGTTTTCTTTTACACTAATCTGATTTCAGGACTTGGGGAACTCAGCTTCCTACTGCAAAACCCCTTGGCAAACTTCCAAGTGCCTGTGGCTTGCGGGAGGCATTGCTTTCAGTCTACAACCCTTTGTCTTACCCTAAGCTCACACATCAAAATTATGGAGTATGGACATGCATATGGCTTATTACACTGAAAACCTCAGCTTCCTTTGACTGCCTCTTGGCTGGTAAAGTGAATTATCTTTCACCACCTAATGTAGATATGTGAGGTGTTGTCTTTTTTAATGGAGAGGATAGCTTTTAAACTTATTTCATTGAAAAGAAATTATTATGTCTGAAAGTATTTTGCTGATAATAGTCTGCCACTCTGGGGTCTCCAGCTCCTGCATTGTTTATTGCACATAATATATAGGAATGGCAAAATAAAAGGCTAAGAATGACAAAAAAACCCCGCAATTATGGACTTTTCTCTACTTCTTTGATCTGTTTCTCTGACAAATACAGATTTTGAAAACTGACATACTTCTTCATCAACTGCCATAGAAATAACATAACAGTGGAAATAAATGGTCCCTGGCATAAGAGACCTGAAAGCTGAAAAACTTTGGGGAGTCACTGTCAGAACTGCCTGCTCTAAACACCTGCAGGTTTGTTTAATTTCCTAGTTGCTAGTTACATACTTCAGGAAAAAACAAACTCACAGGTAAGAAAATACGGCAAGCATCCCAAGTGGTCTGTTAGGTAGCCATGGAGATTTTTCTTTGGCCTTTAAATAAGTAGGCTTAAGAAAAAGTAAAAATACAAATGTATAATATAAGTTATCTTGTAGGTGAAGTGATGGAGTGAGGGTCATGCCTTGATGTGAACACAATGCAGACATGATTTGAACTGCTAGGCAGGCAGAGGACTTTTATTCTCACACACACACACGAACATTCTCAAATTCAGGTTATTGTACATGGCTTAACAATGAGAAAAAATTGAAATATTATTCCTCAAACAAGTTCCAGATACATTACTACGTCCTCCCTCTGAGTATTAAAAACAGCATATTCCTGCTTCCCAGCATTTATAGTAAAAATGAATTTTACTCCTTCTACAACAATTTTTAGCAATGGAAGATGAAGCAGTAATGAAATGTTACATGACAGAATAATATGTCATTCTGTCTTGTCTTGCAGGACTATCTCTAACACTGTGCAATGTTTGAAATCACTATTTTATGTTCCCTCAGAATTTGACAGGATCAACAGCCTTCTGAGAAACTCCCCTAACTGCATTGTAATGAGCAAATTGATGGCTTTTGAAACAGAACCCCATTAGCTTTGAGACACGCTATAGCTGGGGATGGCCAATTGGAAATTAATACTGACACCTGCACCACAGTCCATGTTCCTGCAGCTCTCCAGAGAAAAAGCAGCAGCCAATCATAGTTAAGAAATGCAGGGACATTAAAAGCATTAAGTGCCTGTTCATTTTGCTTTTCTTCCCAGAAGATTTGTGATTTTCAAGTGATCTGAGTGAAGGCTATAAACCAAAGTAGAGTCATGAATTTTTTAAAGTTCAAACCAACCCTGACATTCTTTTTCACCACTCAGATCATTTCCTGTCCTTTACAGCACAAGTCCATGTCTGTTACAGAAGAACTCCCCTGAGCCAGGCTCAGGCAGGCAGCCCCCTCTGTTAGCCCCCACAAACAAGGGGAAGATTCCCTGGAGACCTACTGGATGTGGGAAACTTGTCACAGCTCTACCTAATCACAGATCTACCTAATGCATGGCTCCCCAACATGGCCCTTATGCAAAATAAGGGCTGTAGACTTCCACTGCCCTTTTCCCCAGACCCTTTTCATGTGGGTAATGCCAGACCTAGACTTTTTCATACCCGTGGCTCCTTCCTCAGGCATTTCTATTTCCTAAGAAGAAGCTAAAGACTAAAGGATGTATTTTTAAAGGCATTTAGGTGTTACTCTGCCTTTAGGAATCTGGTCACTCACCTCTTTTATTCTCAGCAGGTCTGGGATGCTTGGCTGCAGGCTGGAAGTGGTGTGCCAAGGCTGGTGGTCTGTGTCCATACCTGGAGGCACAGCAGCCACCTCAGACACTCCTCCTCCCTCCCAACCAGCCCCTCAATGAGAATAGCAGCAGCTGATAAGAGAAGATAAAATAATTTATACAGCCTCAGGGAGGAAATGATGTTGCAAATGCTAAGAGAGCTGGTACCCTTATCACCTGACACGATGTAGTATCAAAGTATTTGGGCACCACACTCATGAAAGCTGTAGATCTGAAATAAGAAGAGAACTGGCCTCAATGTATTCAGTGTTCCTCTTCTTCCTGGAACTGTATCAGAGCCTGCTTGAAATAAAATTTGTGGTGAAGTTTGGATGCCCCAGAAGCTCCCTCCCAGCCACCTGTGATGCCTACTAGTTGCAAAGGGCTTTGGAGTGACCCCCAGTGAATACAAATATTTGCATTCTGCTACATTTGGTGTCACATCTGCTGCTGAAAAAAAGACACAGTAAAGTAGCTCTGAGGGGCAAAAATACAAACCTTTCCTCCCAGAGTAAAACCATTTTCTTCATCTGAAAAGTGGTAACAGTCACCTATCACAAATGCCATATGCAAAATGCAGCTCTATAAGAGCAGGAATCCTGGCAAAGACAACCCACAAGTTTTGCACTGTTTACAAACTGCATCATTCCCTTATTGCCAAGTGCATACTTTTAGAACAGCTCCACAAAAATCCCATGCACAGCATGCCTGTTGGCATTGCACTTCTCCTTTGACTTTTTTTTTCAGAGTTCTAAATCAGTATGTTTTCCTTCTACATGTAATCATTAATAATAATACTGAGACAATTTAATTCCATGAATAACTCATTTCTGTTCTGAAAGTTTGATGCGAAGAACAACAATATTCTTAAACATTGTAACCAAACCCATTAGTTTAAAGCTTGAGACAAAACATGAATCCAGTATGAAAAGCATAAAAAGAACTAACTCGTGATCCTGAAGGAACTATAAAACATGCTATAAAAATACTTTGACAGTGGTTTAAGAGAGAGCAAGGGCCAAAATAACACAAAATACCAAACTTTGATCCAAATTCCATCTCCCATGACCCATTACAACCAGAGCACAAGAGACCACTGAGTTCATTTTCATTACTGCTATGAAGGGAACATACGTCTCAAGGGTGATGGGCCCTGCAAACAGACCCAGTAATGCATCTAATAGAAGAATCAACTGGCAAGTAAAAGAGCATTTTATCACCCTTATTCTGTAGATCTGGAGCCATGGATTCCCATGTGGTAGCTGGGCAAAGACTCCCGAGCTTACAAATGACAGTCTAATATTTCAGTCACAAATCCCAAAATCCCCAAATCTCAGATATATTAGTTCTACCATGCCTCTGGAGGTTACTTAATGTGTCTTCCTTCTTAGAGCAGCTCCACCCCTCCCAGTGCTGCAACTCTCATGCAATGAGACTCTCCAAGCTTGGCAGCTCACAACCAGGAGCAGAGAGGGGAGTGCATGGGGTATTGGCATGATCAGCAGCACCACACTAAAATGTTCTTTTTTCCACAGACAAACACTATCTGAACCAAAAGGTAGGTGTTCCTGGTCATAATTTCTGTATGTAATGTTGGCACAAAGACATGCTTATGTTCCCACAAGAGTGTATATGCCAGACAATAATTATTTCTTTTGGTTGAAGACTTTTAAATGACTTCTAATATGCTCTGGGTTTTCTACTGGTGTGAATTGTTGATCCAGGAAATAGAAAATAACACGGAATAAGAACGACAATGGTGTTTATCCATGTCCCAGCTCTACTACTTCAGGTCTGGGAAAAAAAAATCATTTTGATTTTAAGATGGGATGCAGAGCTCTGCCTCTGCTAGGTGAGGAGAGCATCACAATGATGCAAACCACATCAGAAAGTTTCCCAGGCACTGTCCTCTACCTGCTCCAGTCAGGGGTAAATGCAAAGAGAAGATGTGTTCTCTTCTTTAACACAGCTTCTCAGAGCTAGTGCAAATACTTTGGTTTATTTTTTGCAACACATAGATACTTACTGCTTTCTAATT
Source organism: Florisuga fusca (assembly GCA_038090715.1). Lineage (NCBI taxonomy): Eukaryota > Metazoa > Chordata > Aves > Apodiformes > Trochilidae > Florisuga > Florisuga fusca. Next base: position 26,049,041 of record JAAWXA010000009.1, read on the forward strand.
TTTTTACAATTCCTTTTTAAATCTTCCCCATATTTAGCAAGAAAAAGAATGAAAAGTAGGTGAAAGGCTGGAGGACCAGGCGGCAGCAGAGTCTCTTGGAGCCTTTGAGCTCCAAATACCTTACTCAAATACCTTTGAGCTCTAATACTTTACAACGGTATTAGAGACATCCCAGTATGATTAAAGGAAAACCAGGAACTTTCATTTGAATCCGTGGCAGTGGAAAAGCATAATCCTCCCATACTAAGCCCTCCTTTGTTTTCAGGTTGTGCTGCCAATCCTGAAAGAGAAATATCAACGGGAGAGTAAAAAGGGGCCTGTATATCACTTTATATTTTTTGGAGTAAACAATGTGATTGCTACCTCTGATAGCATCCCTCTGAGCTGCTCATTTCCTAATTCAGTCTCAGAAGTCAATCACCAAAATCCCCACACATGATTTTTAAGCATATCTGGATATATATTTGTGTACAGGTTGAAGTTTTTTTCTAAAAAGTGAAAAAGCTAAGAAATATAAAACCAAAAAGCCAACCTGCAACTACCATTTTCAGGCTTTATTATGTATTGTGACACACTGCTGTGATTTGAGGCAGTCTCAGCATATTCTGATTAAAAGTGTGAAAACATATTCTCGGGGGAAGGAAAAAAAGGGTCAGATCCTTTCCCCAGGGAAACTGAAACTAATTACCCAAGAATTTTTCCAGAAATGACTGAAACATACTGAAAAACTTAAATTATGGAAAGAGAAAGAAAGATATTGTCATTGATAAATCTTCTTATTTCCCATGTGCCATTCCAATTATTTCACTGGGTCACACATTCACAACTATTAACAGCTTTGAACACTTGGTTTTAATGGAAACCTCTGATTTTAGCAGCATAAATATTACAATATGCAAGCTGTCTTGTTTGGCAGCCTGAGATACCCTTATGAAGCCTGGTAGGCTGCAAGCAGACACTATTTTCCACACAAAGAATCTTTCTGCTTGAGCAGCTCTCCTCAGACATCACCACCAGCAGCACAACACAATTTCCAAGTGAGCAGCTGCCAAGTTGATCAACAAGCCATGGTAATACTCAGGCATAAGGAACAGCCAGGAGCTCACCACCTCCAGCAGACAAAAGAATCTGTGCTGGGTGGATGTGGTTGGGGTTCAGCTTTTGACAACGTGCAAACCCCAGGGAAATGGTGTTTCAGTGGGCACTAATTTTATGATCGCTTTTGGTTTGTGTTTTCATTGAGAACAAACTGCCTTGCAGATAGATAACTCTCCCCTCCTGCAAGCTATTATTTATATTCTAGTCTTTTATTCTATGCCATTGATATTTAAGTGTAAATCAAGTTTATAATACGATGGAGAGTAGCTAGGAAATACCCCCAGGATGCTGTTTTCTCCACCATCTCAGAAATGCTTTCCAGGATCAACTACGAGTGGCTGACTTATGACTACAACATTTTCAGCTAATCTTCTTATTTGGTTTCCCCAGCTGTCATCATACTCAATGGGATTTAATTTTCATAGAAACTTTCTTATCTTTGAAGTCACCCTTCATACAACCCTTTGTGCACCAACACTTAAGGGAGCCACTCTTTAGCATGCTCAAGATTTTGCAGCTCCCATAGGCAATCTAGATACCACAAGCTAACTGCTGCAGCTAGGATCAAGTTAATACTGTTCAGGGGATCAACATGCTGTTCATCAGTCCAGCTTAGCTGGGAAAGCTAAAATTAAAACAATTTTGGACACCGCTGAGAGCCAGCAATATTTTTCAGTACGGCGGGGATTGAATAGCTGAACTAAGGTCATTCTTATCACATTCAACAGTCTGAACTAATTATTTGTCTGAAAGTTCAGAAAAAAAAGTCCACTACCTTCAAGTAGCAGTTTTCAGCATCACAAGGCCTTACTCTTTGTCTTGGGTTTACACACTTGCTGTAGGACTAGAAGAGAAAGGACAGATTATTTAACATATTTTCATTCCAACATCCAATGGCAGATTTGGTATTGAAAGAGTTACTTCACTTATCAGCCTGGCTTACAACCAAACAGTTTCATGCTGCTAATCAGACTGGAGCAGCTGCCACCTTCAGAAGAACATGTGTGTGCCAGGCTGTCTGCTGCTTGCTTTGTAATTTCCCAGTGCAGCTCCACAGGCTGCCAATTGCCTTTCTCTTGCATTTGAATCTCATGACCAAAAAATAACAGCATTCTGAAATGAGAGTTTGTACATCTGCAGTGCTATTCAACCTAGAAATTGGTTGTTTTGTAGCATTTTATAAGTTTTTTCTATTAATTTCAGTGCCCAAGTTTCCGCCACCCCTGAAGAGCCACAGCACTTGCTGGCAGCAGCATCCACAAGGCAAAAGCCAGAGAGGGATCCAACCCTTGTCATATGCCCAAGAAAGGGAGAAGACCACCAATGGAGACATGTTCCAGGTCATGTACTAAGCCATATGGGATATTTCCACCATGGGTCAAGCCTTTCTCCTTCTAAAAAGTAGGAGCTGCTGAGATACTATGTTGGCCACAGAAATACATGTTGGATCAGGTGCCAAGTCTGCAGTGCATGGGAGGTTTTGATCATGCAGATGTCATGCCATCAAAACAGCTTATAGCCACCAAATACATAGACATACTATAGCAGGAAATTACTGACATTTTATATTAAATCTTCTGTAGAGCAGGCATTCTCACAAGTGTCTGAACTAAGCAAAAGGGGGTAGTGTTTCATACGAAGGGCAGAAAGTTTTTAGAAGAGGGGGTTTCAGGAAACTTGGCCAGAGGATACTGTGGGTGCTCCGAGTCTACTCAGGCTCAAAAGGAGACAGATGAATTGGAAAGATGCCCACTGGGTGCCTTTCTGCTGCTTAGACACATTAAGTAAGCAAAACACACTGGGGAGCTGGGGACAGGAAGGAAGTGTCACACACATTTGCCACGCTCTTGCACTTCAGACTGCTCTTGGTAAGAGAGTGCCAGGCTAAGCAGACCTTTGGCCTGAGCTGCTTGATGATAGTGACATTAATTTATGATAATTATGGTAACTTTTAAATTATTATTCAAATGTAAGGCATTTTAAAAGACTTTGAATATATTGATACTAATAATTATTAATAATGTGTTGTTAAGTACAAGGATGATTTCAATATGACCATTTGTGACAATGGATACAAACACTGAAAGAGTATTTGCAGAATAAAACTTTTGGCATTTGACATGTCTTTCATGCTTTTTATAATGAGAAAAATAAACTTGTTTTATAAGTGTTTGTGATAGCTATCATTCTGAAGCTTCTCTAGTAAGGAGACATAAAACATAAAATGTTTCTTTTCTGCTGAAATAAAAATTCAGTCTTGATCTTGCATGCTTTAGAATACGGGAAAAGAGGTTTGTGTGTGCAAAACTAAACCTTTTTCGTATTGTCACGAAGTCTCCTCAAACTGTCAAAACAAATATCTCTTGAAACTTCAAACTGCAGGCAGAGAAAAAAAAAATGATGCTATGAAATTGAAAACTGATCATTTATAAGCTCATATCTATGTAGCCTGCTTCAACAGTTCCCATGTAACCTTAACAAAGGTTCATCCAGTAGGATTAGGACCCACAGAGTATACTCTTGTCAGTTTTTTATTTATATTCTACTTTCAGGGGAAAAACACAGTGAACTGAAGTGTGATTTTAAGTTTCCTGTAATCACTTGAAAATTCCAAATTGTGTTTTTACTATCCTTTACTTACATAGTCTATCATGAGGCTGGAAGATATTAAAGACTGTTAGTTACTCAAAACCATTTCTATTATAAAACTCAGTTTCCCCAGGACAAAAGCTTACCCTTTACCTGAAACAGTGCCAGTACAGACCATGAATTAGTAATTTTCAGGGCAGAAGGTAGCCCCTAAATTCCGCTGATTCTTTCCTAATGTTCATTTTATTCTAACAATAATCTTGAAGCTACCAATCACAGACATAAAGTAAATTTATCCTCATAAGAATGGGACCGTCTCTTTCTTTTACTTTCCAATCTCAACCCACAAAAAATAACCAGAAAAGCTTGCACCATCACCACTAAGCATGGCTCAAACACCCACTGACACCACAGCCAGCTACTCCGGCCACAGAGGCAACTGGCCATGTGCCAGATTCCCTCCTCTCCTGGCCCTTCTCTGTCCCTGGATGGTTTCATCCTCTTGGTACAATCCAGACCATTTTTTCAGCAGCAAATGGCCCTGGTCCCTCAGGCTGTGCCCATCACTGCAGGATGTGGCACAGCAAGGCAGCAAGGCTCCAGGTGATGCAGTGACAGGTCACCAGACACCCTTCAAGCCACCTGCAGTTATACCCTCAGGGAGTTGCACCTACAGCTCACATCCCTCCCATACTTGGCCTCTCTTCATTCTTTACTTTGAGTGTATCTTTTGAATGGGTCTTTAAAAAAAATGGAACAAAGAAAAAAAAAAAAGTGGTATTGCTTTTTCTTGGCTTTTTTATTAATTTCATTTCTTCCTGTCTGGTCACTCACTACCAGTTTTTGTCATTTGCAGGGAAAGGTTGGGCTTTTGTTTTGCATCTTTATTTCTTACCTTTACATTTTTAGCCATTGGTTTATACAACATCAAATGATCTTGGACATATTTTTCCAAGACTTCACTTTGGCTATAAGATGTAATCTTTTAATAAAATGTCCTATGATCTCATCTTTAGAAGCCTGGATAAATATTTTTCAGCTTCGAGATGAGTCTTCATTTCAGCTATGGAATCCATAGTGCACCTCAAAAGGATACAGCCAAAGGCTGTCATGGCAAGGAGCAACTTCTTTGATTCTCTGAAGTGATGACAGAAGCTGCCTTTGATCTACCATCCTTGAAAGGGTGGCACAGCAGCCACTTCTTATTCAAGTTAAAATAAGGAAGTTCCCCTTCAGTAATTAAACAGTGACAGCTACCACCCAAGTCACTGACAAACTGTCTGTACTTGGCAAAATTGAAGGTGAGGCAAGTAGGTAAAGAAGTTTTTAGGGGATCAGATGAAAAAAAAAATAAAATAAAGACAAACAAAAACCCAAAACAAACTACCTCCTGCTGCTCCTCCCATCTGCCTTGTGGGAAATGCACTGCTGCCTGCACTTCTGTAGATAAAAAGCATGCTGAAAAAATACTTGAATCTTTCAAGAATTTATCTTCCAAAGAAAACCTTGCTAACAAGGCTTTGAATATTTTCTGCCAAGTGTCAGTGCTTTCATCAGGCATGCAGAGCTGACTGCATTTTTCAAGAAGGGAAACCACTGGGTCTATGTTTCGAAACCTCATCAAAAAAGTTTGTTTTCTCTGTGAGCATGCAGAGGGGCAGTTTTTTTACATGGCTGTATCAACTTCTACAGCAGTCATTTTCCTTCTCAGAACATCTCCACAGAACAGAGTAAACAGAAAAAATGAAATATCAAAACTCAAATGAGAATTCAAAGAACGGGGAGCACAACATATCCCTGGCCTACATTTTCATTTCTCCTATTGCCAAAGTGATTTGGTCATGATTTTCTTGACAATTATAGAATCATAAAATAGCAAGTTGGAAGGGACCTCATCTGGATAGTTCAGACCTAGAGGAATGTGTACCAAGCAGACAAGACAGATGACAATGGGAAGCAACCCAATATAGTGGGTAAAGATTACTTCATTTTACGCATTTGGTTGTTAAAACTTAGTAAAAAAAAGTTAAGTAGGGGTTTCTTTTAGGGAAAATCTTCATTGTTAGAAACTTCTAAAATAAATAAAAAATCTTGATAAGCTGCTATAAGCTATCCTTGGTTATAGTAGCGTGCAGAAGATATTAGGCTTGGGAACCAGTTTGTTCTATCCAGTCTGCCTATGCATGGGAAACTGCCAGGGAAAGGGCACCTGAGGAATACAACAAAAAATCAAAAGTAAATTCTTCACACAGAAGTCCTATATTTCTGAAGGACACAGTGGTGTCCTCTTTTTGGTGAAGTTCAAAAGAATAGGGGATAAGTTGAGAGGGGGGAATGCAGCAGAAGCTTTACAGAGGTCCTTAGATCTGCGTTACTTTTCTCTGTTTTCCAATTTTTCTTATTTTTTTCTGAAAAAAACCCCAAACCAAACAAAACAACAACAACAAAATACCAAAAACAAACAAAAAAAAAACCCCACCTGATGTGTTACACCTATATCAAACTAATCATTCTATGAAAATGAGAGTGTGGGTCTAATCAGAGTGAGCAGCAACTCTCTGCAGAAGAGATTTCCTTGTTTCCCACCAGAGTCTTTCATTTCTGGGACACAGTTCAGCGTCTGGACATGTGGATGCAGCTTAGCATTCACCTTGGGAATTCCAGTATTTGGTTTGCATGTATCTGTACACAGACTGATTTTGGAAAAGCAAAAACATGTATTAGAACAAGAAAAAAAAAAGCTGGTTCAAAACACCTCTCCAGACTGCACAATAATCTATTCTGTGATTTTCTGTTCCTACTCAGATTTTCAACATCTTTTTCAACATCATTTTCAACAGTTCAACTTTTAAGAGCTATAGTGAGTGCCCTTTATTAATTCATTGTGTTTAATGGGGTTTTTTTGTTTGTTGGGTTTTTGTTGTTGTTGTTTTTATAAAAGTTTTCTCCAGTGTTTTACCTTGGAAAATAGCAGAAGCTGCTAACAAGTGTTGCCAGCTGACAAAATGAAATTCTGCTCTTTGCATTCTCAGATCTCTAACTTTCTAGAGGCAAATCAAGAACCATATTCAGGCCATGTGGATTCTCCCACCAGACAAGATACTTTTCCTTATTATACCCATTCAGTGCTGTCATAAGGAGAGGACTTGGAGGCACGTAGGAGGTTAAGGTAATAACACTGTATGCCCCGGCTTTCTGTTTGACAATTTGTCATCAAAACAAATCGCTGCAAATACCCTAAAAGCATTTTGTATATAGAAGTATTTGAACAGATTTGTAACCAGGCAACAGTTGTAAGCTTCTAGATAAATTGCCTGTTACTCATTGCTTGTAAATTAGTTGCAGCTAATTTCTCTTAGCAAACAAGGTCTGCACAGGCCTGATAAAGGGGAAGAAATTAAAGGGTGTTTTAGAAAAGCTGAGAGAACAAGGATTGTTTAACAAGTCTCTGTCCCTGCCTTTCCTGTGGGTTAGGAATCTGAGTAAGACCCGGCGTGATTCTTAGCAGCGTTGTGCACACATGCAAATTCTGACCATTGCAGAGTTGCTGGGGAGGCTGTCTGTTTCTTTGCTGTAGGTGGAAATGCTACCTGGTATTTGCACTGCTAAGAATGTTGAATATAAACGAAGCACAAGCCAGCTGAAAAAGCATCCCAAGAGAAAAGAAGTAACAAGGAGCAAGCAGGCTCCAGGGGGGGTTGTGCCTGCAGAAAAATACTCTGGGGACCCCAAAACCTGCCACTGGTTACAGGGGGTAACAACAGAGTTTGTGGTTTTGCCATAAACTGACCAGAGTTATCTGTAGCTTTGGCATCTGGTTTGTGGCAGGTGACTTCAGAAGTCAACCAAGAACAGTTCAGAAACTACTGCACTTTACAGACCACCTGCTGGACTTTGTGGTCACATCAGTCTTGGTGAGTAAAACAGAGCAGGAGCTGCTTTTTGGTTCTGAGACAATAGTATGGCACAGCAGAGGTGTACAGCTAGACCCTCTGCTTCCCCTGAACAAAGCAGTTATTCTAACTGCTAGAGTAGAGAGTAATATTAACATAATATCAGATTGCCATCTATAATCAACATATCAGCACTTCATTATTTTTTCTATACACTGTAATTCTAATACATCCATATACAAAAATTATTTATATCCCTATTATTATTAACAACACATCATTATGGTATCCCTTAAGCAAACATGTTAATATTTGTACATTATATGATTTTATTAAATATATGCTGATTCAAGGTGCTGACATTAATATTATGCATAGCCATTAATATAACACTGTGGCTATTTTGGAATGGTCTCTGGCTTGTCCTAACCACTCCAGAGGCTTGGGAAGTGGTAATTGACTGAGGCCAGAACTGGGCCAAAGTCTGTGCAAATATTTTAGCAGATGGTGAGCACATACCAGAGCTCAGCCCCAGTCCTGTCAATGTCCTAATGCACACAGAGCCTATAATGCCTTCAGCCTTAGGCAAATGCCTTATAAAAGACAGATCCTCAGTTTAATTCTGTTGGATCAGTACAGCTTCTCTACTTGCAAATATTTCCCTATTGCAGTTATCCAGGTATAATTCATTAAGATATAATCTACACTTAGGATCTCAGATAAAAACTGTAAAACAGGAACTGTAAATTTTATAGTTAGCTGTTAAAATACAGGAAAAGTATTCACTCACACGTATGCTATTGTCCCACAATAGTTTTGATTGTACTTAAGGCCTTGTAATGTTTAATTAGAGCAATCAGATCAATACAATCTTTATTTTATTTCAACCTTTCAAGGTGTTACACTTTTCTTTATCATCTCCTGCTAGTTTTGTACAAGACTGTAATAGAAAAATATCTTGATTTTTACAAACGCACTTTTAAATCTATCCCAGATTTGTTTCCTGAATGTAAGTTGATTTCTATCTTCTCTTCCAAGACAGATACTTGCTTCTAAGTCCGTCTCTTAT
>JAAWXA010000009.1:26057709-26103129 GCA_038090715.1 Florisuga fusca
ATAAGAGACAGGGTTACAGGGGGTAACAACAGAGTTTGTGGTTTTGCCATAAACTGACCAGAGTTATCTGTAGCTTTGGCATCTGGTTTGTGGCAGGTGACTTCAGAAGTCAACCAAGAACAGTTCAGAAACTACTGCACTTTACAGACCACCTGCTGGACTTTGTGGTCACATCAGTCTTGGCGAGTAAAACAGAGCAGGAGCTGCTTTTTGGTTCTGAGACAATAGTATGGCACAGCAGAGGTGTACAGCTAGACCCTCTGCTTCCCCTAAACAAAGCAGTTATTCTAATATTGTGTAGAGAGTAATATTAACATAATATCAGATTGTCATCTATAATCAACATATCAGCACTTCATATTTATTTCTATAAACTGTAATTCTAATACATCTATATACAAAAATTATTTATATCCCTATTATTATTACCAACAACACGTCATTATGGTATCCCTTAAGCAAATATATTAATATTTGTACATTATATGATTTTATTAAATATATGCTGATTCAAGTTGCTGACATTAATATTATGCATAGCCATTAATATAACACTGTGGCTATTTTAGAATGGTCTCTGGCTTGTCCTAACCACACCAGAGGCTTGGGAAGTGGTAATGGACTGAGGCCAGAACTGGGCCAAAGTCTGTGCAAATATTTTAGCAGATGGTGAGCACATACCAGAGCTCAGCCCCAGTCCTGTCAATGTCCTAATGCACACAGAGCCTATAATGCCTTCAGCCTTAGGCAAATGCCTTATAAAAGACAGATCCTCAGTTTAATTCTGTTGGATCAGTACAGCTTTCAGCCTAGTGGCAGAGGAGGATTTATTGCCTGAATATGTGGGTTTGGAAAAGGAGGCAGAGATGGGGCTTCTTTGATTTGCCCCACTGGCTCTGGGGCACAAACAACATGAATAATCCCGTGGGGGAAATTTGGGATGTCTCTCTCACCTCCTGCCTAGGGAGAGGAAAAGTGAGGATGCTCACCCCATGGATAAATCTGAAATACAGTCATGGCCTTATTTATGGAGTCCAGACCAGCCCACTCAGATCAACAGCCTGTCCTGAAGATCTGCCACACTCAGATTTTTTGAAGGAATCTGCAGGAAGCCATATAGGAGGCAGACAAGAGCTTGAACCATAATCCTCTTGTTTGGGGCTTGTGAACATGTATTTGACACTATTAGAATTTCAAAATACCAAGGAAGGAGCAATATAGTGCTTCTGATTGTTTTCAGCTTTTTTTTTCCTCTAAAGCTTTGAGGTTTCCAACTCTAAGCTCCATAGGAAGAAATTTTTGTTGTTTTAAATATTGAAAAATGCTAATTTGTAAAAACTTTTGATAAAAACAAACTTCTGCAGCAACAAATCCACTTCAATTCACATGAAAATGCACTCATGAAGGATGGTAAAAATAAGTGTCTGTAAAGCACTGTGAATCCATTTATTTCTTTGCTTCCTTCTTGAATTAATATTCATTAATATTCACAGTGCAATCTAACAGCATACAGCTTCTCTACTTGCAAATATTTCCCTATTGCAGTTATCCAGGTATAATTCATTAAGATATAATCTACACTTAGGATCTCAGATAAAAACTGTAAAACAGGAACTGTAAATTTTATAGTTAGCTGTTAAAATACAGGAAAAGTATTCACTCACACGTATGCTATTGTCCCACAATAGTTTTGATTGTAATTAAGGCCTTGCAATGTTTAATTAAAGCAATCTGATCAATAAAATCTTTATTTTGTTTCAACCTTTCAAGGTGTTACACTTTTCTTTATCATCTGCTAGTTTTGTACAAGACCGTAATAGAAAAATATCTTGATTTTTACAAATGCACTTTTAAATCTATCCCAGATTTGTTTCCTGAATGTAAGTTGATTTCTATCTTCTCTTCCAAGACAGATACTTGCTTCTAAGTCCTCTGGTCAGAAGTACTTCTATTGGCTTTAGGAGGATTTGGATCAAGCTTTAACTAAGAAGACAAGAATAAATTTTCCGTATAAATTGTCTCTTCACCCTTCTTTTTCGACCTGGTGAATGCAAGCATAACAGAACCAGTTCACCCCTCTCCTTCCTTACTACCTCTGGTGGTCAACGTGCACATGAATGTCATCGAGCCACTGCTCGTGGGGAGCTGTACCAGAAAGGGGGACCATCAACACAAGCCAGCAGAGATGCAGATTCATTAAAAAACATGCATAATACACCTTCTTAATGAGTGTCACATCTGTGTCACCTTCCTTGAGGGTCCCAAGAGCAAAAATAGAATCTTTCTGATTTCTTTTATTGGTTTTAAGGGGACAAGAATCCCTTCCTAGCTACAGACTATGATTTTAAAGCTACTTAAAGCTATTTCCAGTTGGAATTAATAGATAGAAATACCCCTTCTGATTTTTACTTGCTACCTCTCTCAGCCAGTGAAACTTGGTTTCCTGTTATGTATATTTATAGATAGCTAACACATATGTAGGGACATCCTTACCAGAAACATTGGTTCAGTTGATTAACTTACTACATGGATGTTTAACTGCACCCATTTGGATATCTATCCTGAGAGTCAGATGTGCCAAACAAGGGATAGAAAGGAAAAATAATTGCTCAGCCAAATAAGTTGTAGTAGTTTTTTTACTAAAGAAGATCCAATGTGCAGTGGAAGAAACATATTTCCTGCTGCCACATTCCTCTGTTTCAGTTCTTCCCACTCTGCTTATTTATGTATCTATCAGATGTGTTTTCATACTGTGTTATAGATTATTTCTGTTGATGCCATTATTTCACCTTTCTTGTTTGGCAGTGTATCTGTAGGGCTTTTGTGGTGGTTATTAAGCTCTTCAGAAGATCCCTTGAGCCTTTTCACAGAAATAAGAGAAGTTATATATAAATGGATGCTGATATTTCCCCTCCAGTTTTCTTTGGGAGACAAAAGAACATTGTCATCTTTATTCTGATAGCTGAGGCAAGAAAACAAAAGAAGGGTAATCACAGGCATGAGCTCCAGGCATCAAACCACTCACTAGGGAACAGTCAGGGATGTTGATATCACTTGTGGAAAAAGTATTTTTGCTAGAAAGTTCTTATCCCTAAATGTGTTAATGAACTTCCCAGAAGCACGTTTTTTTTTTCTTTTGAAACAGATAAAAGATGGCAGGATTTGAGGAGAAAGTGAGGAACCCAAGGAGGAATGTTAGAATAGTTGATCCTGAAATCAGGATTTTCAGAGGCCTGCTTCACAGTTCCATGTATGAAGTGTGACACCCTCTGGCATTCTTCTTTTTTCAGCCCAACTTCAGCATACACACAGAAAAAAAAATTACTCAAAAAAAATTTTATTTCCAGTCTCTGGAAATTTCTTGGAAGTCTAGCAGTAAATACCACATTAAAGCCTGGTCTGCTCTATTGAAAACACTGCATGAGAGCCTGAGGTAAGTTTCCAGTTCTCACATATTCAGCAAAAAGCATGATAAAGTAACTCAAGCATGCAGTAAATATTTCATACAAAGCCAAACTACTCATCCAGTGTTCATCTATTCACCAAGACTTTGGCTTATGCGTTTCATTATTTTAGAACAGCCTAATGTTCTAAAGTCTTAAACTGGTAGGATCACAACTTCTACACCTCTACAAACAGCAAAGAAAATCAATAGCAAAAAATTACTGGAGCAGACACTTTCACCAGTGTATCACAGTATGCATCACTAAGTCCTGAGTGGAGCTGGCACCCTCCACAGGCTTGCAGAGTAAGGCAGAAGGAAACATCAAAGCTGATGTTTGGCTCTTCATTATTTATGGAGAAAATTCTGGAAGATTTTCGGTCTTATCATACCTTTGGGATATAGTTATGGGGTATCCAAGCAGCTGTGCAACCACACCAAGCCTGTCTTCAAAGGTCTTGGTCATGAGGAATGAGGATATGTGGAAGAAGAGAATGCTGGAAACTGGCTGGGAGGAGGACTGTTTATTTACCTTCTTACCCAGACTTCCAAAGGGCCCCTGAAGGATCTATTTCTGTGGGGATGACAGGGAAAATGCCCTATTCTTCTGCCTGGAATAAGTCCCTGACAACCTTTCATTATGGCTTTGAGTAGGGGTTAGGAAAAACTAAAGCCTGGCCAAGAAAAGAACTAAGGAACTTGTTGCTTAACCAAAGAGGCATTTTATTTCATTTTCTGGATGGAGTTTTGCATGAAAATCTCATTGAACTGAGACCCGTGCAAGTGTCTTTCCTTCCCTATTATATATTCTGTCCAACTCACAGAAGGTATTATTAGACATCTGAACAAATATTAAATTAAATTTCATACAACTCTCTTTAAATTATTAAATTTAAATTAAAAGTTATTAAATTATTAAAATTGCCCAAGACTAAAATTTAGGCTAGAGGACGTAAATGAATGTCAAATGATATTATTGATGAAGATTAAGTGGCACCTCTGGATAGTTCATTATCACAAGATTAAATTGGTTTCATTTGCAAGACATCCCAACAAAGAAGTTGTCCTGGCTAAGCCAATCACAAGTGGAAAAATGGCACCTTCCAACAAAAACAAAATGAATTAAGTACAACCTCAGTGGAAAGCTGTACTTTAAAAGGCTCTAGGAGGAGGTATTCAGGTTAGTTAAGGACATAGAATGAACCTTGGCTGTTTGACACTTGGTTGTCAGTCATCACTGAACCCATCATCAGGAGTGTCACAGATACATGATGTAATAGGAATAAAAGGAGGTTATTCCTTAGGAGGAAGGCTAGAACAAGTAAAGCTTCTGCAGAAATGAAGATCTATTGAATACTGAAGACATTTCAAGAGGGCTTCAAGCCACATTAAAAAAAAAAAAAAAGGAAAAAAAAATAAAAGAGAAAATTCCTGAGAAGCCAGTGAAGATGTAGCCATTCTTCACTCAATTAGACATTTCTAATTACATCAGAAACATATAGTTTGACACATGAATCACTGTATTCCCCAACACTGTCTGAGCCTGGAGTAGGTTGGGATGGGAGCTGTAATGTCTTCAATATTTGTGTTAAAATCAGTATTTCACTGAAAACATAAGGCAGGGGGCCAGACAGAACAAGATTTAGGAAATGTGTTGAACATAATTCTCCAGCAGCACTTGAGGTGTTCCAAACAAAGGACAGAGTAAATCTCAAAGAGCCTACGAGCTGTGTTTCATTCCACTTGCCCTAGAGGGGAAGACAAGATGAATTGGTTAATGTCTCACTAAGTTTCAGAGTAATTCCATATTTTTTATTCAGTGGAAAATTCCCTGTACAAACCTAATGCTGACAATAGTACCAGTAGCTAGAAATATTTCTCCTGTAACACTTCCCTGTTCAAATAATATCTGCACACGTGTACACGTTACAAAAAGGACCTCTGGGGACCTGCTACTTACATTACTGAACACTGCAGCAGAATTTTGAGTAAATTCAATGAAACTTTCAACAGGAATAAATGGACTCCTGTGTGCACTGGATCACTCTTTAATGCTGTGTAGTTTGTGAGTTTGAAGGCTCAAAATAAGAGTAGACAACCCTTCCTGGTCATGTATTCTCACCATTTGACTATCATTTCAGAAACTGTCACCATTAATGGGCTGCCAAAGAAAACAGCCTTTGGCACATTTGGAAAGGAAACAAACTGAATATTAGGTCTGTTCAACAGAAGACAACTCAGATTTGCAGGCAAAATAACAGAAGAATTTGAGTTCTACTCTTTCTTGAGCATTTATGTGTTGGTTTTATTGCCCTGGACACCTGCCCTATGCAGCTGCATAGACACCTCTTATCAGTGCTCATTGATCCAGGCTTCTTCCATCAACTTAATCATGGTCCACAAGGTCCCTCCACAGATTTTGCTCCTACTTTCTAACTCCACTTGTTAAAATGAATGCTTCTTTTGTATATTCAGCTCACTAAATGTAGTGTATTTATACAACCATAAACCCCCAAACAAACAAACAAAAAAACCACTAGAAAATGAAACTGCAGTAATCCCTGCTGACAGAAAGTACAGAAATGACATCTCTGGTCTTCCTGGAACCATTTATTTATTCCCAGCCATCCTTTTGTATATTTGTCATGTCTTTACTTTATACACACACATTTAAAAGCATTCATCACAGAAATAAATTATACCATCTGGACCAGAGGACGAAAATCTTTTTAGATAAGAGCATTTTCCATCTAATGGATATTAAAAAACCTAACTACGAGACAGCTGTTGTCAGAATGGCTCCAAAGTTTACAAAGATTTGAATCAAATGTGAAAACAAGGTGATGTAAGCTGTGCAGTTCATATCCTTTGGTACTTGTGAATCACGTCACATCTTTTTATCCATTTTGAACAACCAGAGGAACAGACAAATTCAGGTGAATTACTGTGTCTAGGGTGTACGTAAGCATAGGGCAGGATCCCCACCACATTTCTAGAGTTGGCTTGAGTTGTTTCCTAAGTCCAAACTTGCCTCTCAACACATTTTTTGGCAGTCAAAGATAGACCAGAGGCATATTCATAATCACCTGCAGATGATGGGGCAAATGTCCCCCTCTGCTGAAATACAAGAGAACACATCAGCTCCCAAGGTGTGCTGCTAAGTGTACACATTATATACAGTCTGCGAGTCCCTTATGAGTCCAACCAGATCATTCCAATGGCAAAGGCTACACACACATCCTTGTATATCATCTGTCATGCAAAACCCATCATCATAACACTGCACCCCTTCTAGAAGGACTCTAGTTCAGCAAGGACTGCACATGGGATTTCTCAACAAATGAGATATTTGTAGGTTAATTTTTCTGTAAATAAAAGCTATAAACTAATAAAAAAATTTTCTAGTGATGGCAAGCAGAATTCCTCCTGTAATGAAATACATGGCATGGACAGAGATGAATGTTTAGTTTTATGCAATGGAAGAAAGATATACTTCAGAAATAAAATGTGTCACTTTTGAAATGGCACCAGAAGTGAAAGGGGAAGTATTTTAGTTGATTTCTGCCAATCTCTGCCCATTCATTAGAAAGCTGATGTGTATTATTGGAAAGCCTATGCTGACTTCACTTGGCAAACTACCACTCCCCTTCCACTCAATGGGCCAGAATAGAAAGCCACAAGACTATGAATCAGTGCCCTATCTCCAAGACGTGGAAGAGTTATTGATCTGTCCCACATTCTCCTATTGGACCCTTGGACAATTTTCTATGAATAACCATGACCCAGATGGAATATGTAGTATCACACACATTCATTGCTGTAAGACTTTTCCAGTATGGCAGTTTCACATGTCTATGACAGGAGCTGTGAAAGAAAGTAGCTGGAAATAAAAAACAAGCTGTGGTGTAATTTACTTCTTCTCATGTAAGCATTTTTGCTCTTGCATACCTTCAAATGCCCTGAAGGGCATACATCTTTGACTGTATTTTTCAGTATAATACTTTGAACATACCTGTTCCTAAACCAATATAATTATTTCCAGTCCCCATCCTCCCTGAAACTTCCAATTTTCCATGCTCTTTTAAGCCATCTCCTATGCCTGGGATGGGCTACTAGATTTTAAAGATCAACTTCTGTGATTCCAGTCCATTTGATAAACAATCAAATGGACTCTGACAGCTATCCCAAGCAAGAGAGAGCTAAATGCCAAATGTACAAATTCTGCCCTGAATTGAAAGGGCCTCAGCACTAATTTCAGTCCACTTTCAAAACTGAAGCTGTAAGGAGATCATGGGATCACCAGATGTCATTACACAATAAAATGTTGCTAGCAAAGCTTACAATTAACACTTTGGGCTAAATATACATTGATCTGCTCTTGAATGAGATGAGGGTAAAACCTAAAGCAGCATTTTCCTCAGTGCTGGAAGGTGTCAACACCCTTTGAGGTACAGTGCTCTGGGCCCCTATATGGGTCCCTACTAGTCCTGCCTCCTGGCATCCTTCATGAAGCCTGCTTTGTAAATGCAGCAAGTCATGTCATGACTGTGGATGGACGTACACCACACAGTGACCAAAGGGAGGGATAATATGCCTTCTGTTCAGCATCTGTATCCTCTTTGTCTCTCTGGTTAGGAAGGTCATTAATCAGATGATTGCCTGTGTTATGGTTTCATTCATCTCAGGGAAGTTATCTTGCATCTGTCACAAGTATTTTTTAAAATGCTCTTAATTGCATGTTAGAATAAGAGGCAAAGAAGGAAGTGGTTACTTGTATCTTGGTCCAGTTCCTCTAGACATAACCTTTTAAAATACTGTAAGAATCCTCCAGGCTCAAAAGACTACATTCTTTCCCTGCATTCACCCTTAACATTAAGTTAACAAAAAAAAATTGTTTTCTGCAAAGTATGACATAAAAATTATACACTCCATCCTCAGCCTTACTACAAAGCTTTGTTCAGAGACATTGCTATAGCCACTACAGCAACACAAGCTTATTCTTATTCCTGCTCCTACTTACTGACTGCAAACTGATCACATCTATCAGAGAATGATCTGAACCTCACTGTATATCATTGTTTATTAACCACAGAATGTTATTAATGCCAAGATTCAGTGTCAGGGTTCGTTTCCCTTCCCTTCCCTTCCCTTCCCTTCCCTTCCCTTCCCTTCCCTTCCCTTCCCTTCCCTTCCCTTCCCTTCCCTTTCCCATGATGGAAAACAAAAAAAAAAGGTAGTTGCTTACTGCTTACTGCTTGGGAAAACCAGACTTCTCAATTAAGGGACTAAATGAATCCTTGTGAGCTTTAGCTTCAGGATCTGATTTATCAGAACTCATTTTGCCAGGTACTCCGCAGTACCATCATTAATGACATTAATGAGACACCTGAGTAGTGTTGGAAATCAGCAAGGCTCCCTGGCTGAACATGCAAAGAACACACCCTACAGAAGCTTTTTGCAATTGATGCTGATGGTGATGAGTATGCAGGAGATCTTCCCACGTATTTTTACTTTTTCTGTGTATGAAGTATTAATTCAAGCACATCTGTGTGTCTGTAAATGCACTGGAGTGTTGGACGATGAGCCTGTTGCTAGGCTACTAGCAACATGTCCCTTTATATACCTAAAAATACATTTAACTTCTGTATTTAATAATGATACTTCCTCTGTATTCTAAAGTACTTGTGATTTTTGCAGAGCACCTTGAGGCTTTGAGAAGATGGAAGTTTTATTGCCTGCTACAGAACCTTGTCAAGATTGTTACAGCATCTGGGATGAGGGATGAGTGCTTCTGTCTCCTAATTCATATATGCTCTTCCTTTCTTGGCAATCATAAGAAACAGACATGAAAAGGACTTAAAAGGTCATATTGCTTACCTCTGCCTATAAGGCAGGATCAACTAAATAACTCTTGTCAGACATTTGTCAAACAAGAGTCTGAAAGTTCCTTGTGATGGAGATTTTTTTACCTCCCTAGGCAACCTGATCCCATGCCTAAACATCCCTTCTAGAAAGTATTTCCCCAATATCCAGCCTAAATCTCCCTTACTGCTCTTGAAATTCATTACTGCTGTTATGAAAAGCAGTTCATGGGTGTTGTCTGACTAGACAGATTGAGAAAACATAGCAAATGACAGCAAAATTAGGTATCAGGCCTTTTCCAGACTACAAAAAGACAGTTGTTTCCAATAAATAGAATAAAAGCAGCTGCTGCTCCCGTTTAGACTGAGATGTAAATCTCTAAAACATTTTAAAAAGGGAAAAATTCCATGCAGTCAGAATTCTGTATCCAGTTTCTTCCCTTCCTGATGGAAAGAAGAGCCATCTTATACAAGTCTGAGTGATTATTGAGGGAGGTCAACACAGTGGTTGTACTGGAAACTTATGCACAACCTTATGTTCCCACTCATGGAGTGAGTAAAAGTGAACATTTAATTCCTTACAAAGTTGAGATCTTGGCTGTGATGGGCAGGAGGACCATGTCTTTGATGCTGGAAGAGGATAGTGGCTGGGATCCCATATGAGTAAAAGAACAGGTTTTCCCTTTCACGATGAGGAATTCCACAAAAACCTGCACAAAGCCCTGGGACATGCAGGGTGGTAAAGGATTTCTGACACTGTTGCTATTTATGATGTGTTTGGAGAAAACAATGGGTATTTTGATCTAACTGATGAAACCAAATGAGGAAAAGATCAGAATATGACGCCAAAAAATTCACAAGTGGTGGTATCTCTTGAAGTCTGATACCTTACAGATTTGTGTCTTAAGGGTGATATTAGGCATGGATTCTCCACAGCCTGTGCATCAGGTCACCAGAAGAATCTCTCTCCTCTGTCAAGCTACTGACTGACCCTATCGTGCTCTCAGGTTGGGGCAACTAAAGTTATTTCCATGACAGCCGCAGATAGTTCACATGCTCTGATCCAGAACAGATAAAAATCAGGTCAATTTTAAATCAAGTTATTGCTTTGAAGTAAACAATAAGCAGCATTTTTAAATGTCACAATCAAATGGTATGGCATTTTAAAAATGAGAATGACAACCACAGCCTCAGAACATATTAAAAATATTAAGATGAGTCCTTATATAAAAAAAAATAAATAAATATCAAATTAAAAACAAAGTAACAAGGAAATGTCACTGTCTAGCTCTCAGCAGACTGTCCTACCCTGGAGAATAATAAAAGAAAAAGTGAATTTCCACAGTACCAGAAAGCCTGAAAAAGCTTTAAAAATCCTCTGACACGACTTGCTGGGGTTTTTTTGCCTTTTAATACACACTGAATTAGGAAAGGTTCGGTATTAATTAGGCTTCCTACTCAAAAAAAGACAGCTCTTCCCAAGAAAAAGATGCAAAAAGCCTCGATGCATTGACCTCGTCACTCTTAGCACAGCACAGACCTCACCAGCTTCTCAGTGCTCACACTCCCCCACAGTTAAGCTTCCCAGGGAGAAAGTAGCACAATCCCTAACTAAGCAAAGCCTCTCCTGTTTGTTAACTAATTGCCCTTTATACAGCTACCTGAGCTAAAAATCTGTCTGTATCTTACAACAAAAGTAGAACCCTCCCACAAGATAACCAACTGCCAGAGGTGGCTGAAACAAGAGCACTGGAAAGAAATGAGGCTTGGTGTTTCTTCTGTATATTCTCCAATTCTCCAGCTGCTCATGTCAAAATCTTCTTCCAGGACAACTGATACAGCAATAACAACTTCACTAACTCCAAAAAAATGTTCTAGCAAGGTTAGATGTGATTATCCCCTTCTTGTCAGCAGCTGTCAGGCCACACTTGTAGTACTGTGCCCAATTCTGGTCCCCACAATTCAGAAAAGATACAGATGGACTGAAGAGGATCTAAAAGAGGGTCATAAAGATAATCAAAGAGCTGGAGAACCTGCCCTATGAGCAAAGACTGAAGGAACTAGGTCACTTTTCCCTGGAGAAGAGAAGGCTCCAACGGGACTTCATCACAGCATAGAGTGGCTAAAAAGAGACAGTGGCTCTTCCTTCAGAAGGATCTACATGTAGAAGACAACGTGAAATAAGTACAAGTTGGACCAGAAGAGGTTTCATCTCAATACAGAAGTTTTTTACAGTAAGAGCAATCATTCACTGGAAGAACCTCCCCAGGGATGTGGTAGAATCCCCATCACTGGAAACTTTCAAGATGTAATTGGGCAAAGTGTAGATAATCTCCTCTAGGCTCCCTTTCCCATAGGCTGGCCTGTCCTATGATTCTCTGATTCCAGGAAAATGTAAGTTTACACTGGAATTCCTCCTGTCACTTTGGCTGAAGGTATCAAATATTAATTGCAGCCTTTAGCTGTTATGTTTGCACATAGAGCAACATGATGGTGTCACCTGTGAGGTCTCATTCAGTCCTGATCTAGTTTAACTAAACCTAGAGACTGGAGTTTCCTTCCTTTATTACAGAAACAGTAATCCAACAACAGTTTAGGAGCTATGCCAAAGTTAAAATATGCATTTATACTCATATGTTCTTTTTGCTGCCATGGCCTCAAGCAGGACACGTATTGCAGCTGAAGAAATTCTTTTCTCAGAAGAAGAAGTTTACTAACTCATTGGGTGGATCACACAAGTAGAGAGNTCTCTCTCTCTCCTCTCCTCTCCTCTCCTCTCCTCTCCTCTCCTTCTCCTTCTCCTTCTCCTTCTCCTCCTCCTCCTCCTCCTCCTCCTCCTCCTCCTCCTCCTCCTCCTCCTCCTCCTCCTCCTCCTCCTCCTTCCCTTCCCTTCCCTTCCCTTCCCTTTCCCATGATGGAAAACAAAAAAAAAAGGTAGTTGCTTACTGCTTACTGCTTGGGAAAACCAGACTTCTCAATTAAGGGACTAAATGAATCCTTGTGAGCTTTAGCTTCAGGATCTGATTTATCAGAACTCATTTTGCCAGGTACTCCGCAGTACCATCATTAATGACATTAATGAGACACCTGAGTAGTGTTGGAAATCAGCAAGGCTCCCTGGCTGAACATGCAAAGAACACACCCTACAGAAGCTTTTTGCAATTGATGCTGATGGTGATGAGTATGCAGGAGATCTTCCCACGTATTTTTACTTTTTCTGTGTATGAAGTATTAATTCAAGCACATCTGTGTGTCTGTAAATGCACTGGAGTGTTGGACGATGAGCCTGTTGCTAGGCTACTAGCAACATGTCCCTTTATATACCTAAAAATACATTTAACTTCTGTATTTAATAATGATACTTCCTCTGTATTCTAAAGTACTTGTGATTTTTGCAGAGCACCTTGAGGCTTTGAGAAGATGGAAGTTTTATTGCCTGCTACAGAACCTTGTCAAGATTGTTACAGCATCTGGGATGAGGGATGAGTGCTTCTGTCTCCTAATTCATATATGCTCTTCCTTTCTTGGCAATCATAAGAAACAGACATGAAAAGGACTTAAAAGGTCATATTGCTTACCTCTGCCTATAAGGCAGGATCAACTAAATAACTCTTGTCAGACATTTGTCAAACAAGAGTCTGAAAGTTCCTTGTGATGGAGATTTTTTTACCTCCCTAGGCAACCTGATCCCATGCCTAAACATCCCTTCTAGAAAGTATTTCCCCAATATCCAGCCTAAATCTCCCTTACTGCTCTTGAAATTCATTACTGCTGTTATGAAAAGCAGTTCGTGGGTGTTGTCTGACTAGACAGATTGAGAAAACATAGCAAATGACAGCAAAATTAGGTATCAGGCCTTTTCCAGACTACAAAAAGACAGTTGTTTCCAATAAATAGAATAAAAGCAGCTGCTGCTCCCGTTTAGACTGAGATGTAAATCTCTAAAACACTTTAAAAAGGGAAAAATTCCATACAGTCAGAATTCTGTATCCAGTTTCTTCCCTTCCTGATGGAAAGAAGAGCCATCTTATACAAGTCTGAGTGATTATTGAGGGAGGTCAACACAGTGGTTGTACTGGAAACTTATGCACAACCTTATGTTCCCACTCATGGAGAGAGTAAAAGAACATTTAATTCCTTACAAAGTTGAGACCTTGGCTGTGATGGGCAGGAGGACCATGTCTTTGATGCTGGAAGAGGATAGTGGCTGGGATCCCATATGAGTAAAAGAACAGGTTTTCCCTTTCACGATGAGGAATTCCACAAAAACCTGCACAAAGCCCTGGGACATGCAGGGTGGTAAAGGATTTCTGACACTGTTGCTATTTATGATGTGTTTGGAGAAAACAATGGGTATTTTGATCTAACTGATGAAACCAAATGAGGAAAAGATCAGAATATGACGCCAAAAAATTCACAAGTGGTGGTATCTCTTGAAGTCTGATACCTTACAGATTTGTGTCTTAAGGGTGATATTAGGCATGGATTCTCCACAGCCTGTGCATCAGGTCACCAGAAGAATCTCTCTCCTCTGTCAAGCTACTGACTGACCCTATCGTGCTCTCAGGTTGGGGCAACTAAAGTTATTTCCATGACAGCCGCAGATAGTTCACATGCTCTGATCCAGAACAGATAAAAATCAGGTCAATTTTAAATCAAGTTATTGCTTTGAAGTAAACAATAAGCAGCATTTTTAAATGTCACAATCAAATGGTATGGCATTTTAAAAATGAGAATGACAACCACAGCCTCAGAACATATTAAAAATATTAAGATGAGTCCTTATATAAAAAAAAATAAATAAATATCAAATTAAAAACAAAGTAACAAGGAAATGTCACTGTCTAGCTCTCAGCAGACTGTCCTACCCTGGAGAATAATAAAAGAAAAAGTGAATTTCCACAGTACCAGAAAGCCTGAAAAAGCTTTAAAAATCCTCTGACACGACTTGCTGGGGTTTTTTTGCCTTTTAATACACACTGAATTAGGAAAGGTTCGGTATTAATTAGGCTTCCTACTCAAAAAAAGACAGCTCTTCCCAAGAAAAAGATGCAAAAAGCCTCGATGCATTGACCTCGTCACTCTTAGCACAGCACAGACCTCACCAGCTTCTCAGTGCTCACACTCCCCCACAGTTAAGCTTCCCAGGGAGAAAGTAGCACAATCCCTAACTAAGCAAAGCCTCTCCTGTTTGTTAACTAATTGCCCTTCATACAGCTACCTGAGCTAAAAATCTGTCTGTATTTTACAACAAAAGTAGAACCCTCCCACAAGATAACCAACTGCCAGAGGTGGCTGAAACAAGAGCACTGGAAAGAAATGAGGCTTGGTGTTTCTTCTGTATATTCTCCAATTCTCCAGCTGCTCATGTCAAAATCTTCTTCCAGGACAACTGATACAGTATCTGCTCAGCAATAACAACTTCACTAACTCCAAAAAAATGTTCTAGCAAGGTTAGATGTGATTATCCCCTTCTTGTCAGCAGCTGTCAGGCCACACTTGTAGTACTGTGCCCAATTCTGGTCCCCACAATTCAGAAAAGATACAGATGGACTGAAGAGGATCTAAAAGAGGGTCATAAAGATAATCAAAGAGCTGGAGAACCTGCCCTATGAGCAAAGACTGAAGGAACTAGGTAACTTTTCCCTGGAGAAGAGAAGGCTCCAAGGGGACTTCATCACAGCATAGAGTGGCTAAAAAGAGACAGTGGCTCTTCCTTCAGAAGGATCTACATGTAGAAGACAACGTGAAATAAGTACAAGTTGGACCAGAAGAGGTTTCATCTCAATACAGAAGTTTTTTACAGTAAGAGCAATCATTCACTGGAAGAACCTCCCCAGGGATGTGGTAGAATCCCCATCACTGGAAACTTTCAAGATGTAATTGGGCAAAGTGTAGATAATCTCCTCTAGGCTCACTTTCCCATAAAAGGTTGGACCGGATAATCTTTTGAGGTCCTTTCCAAGGCTGGCCTGTCCTATGATTCTCTGATTCCAGGAAAATGTAAGTTTACACTGGAATTCCTCCTGTCACTTTGGCTGAAGGTATCAAATATTAATTGCAGCCTTTAGCTGTTATGTTTGCACATAGAGCAACATGATGGTGTCACCTGTGAGGTCTCATTCAGTCCTGATCTAGTTTAACTAAACCTAGAGACTGGAGTTTCCTTCCTTTATTACAGAAACAGTAATCCAACAACAGTTTAGGAGCTATGCCAAAGTTAAAATATGCATTTATACTCATATGTTCTTTTTGCTGCCATGGCCTCAAGCAGGACACGTATTGCAGCTGAAGAAATTCTTTTCTCAGAAGAAGAAGTTTACTAACTCATTGGGTGGATCACACAAGTAGAGAGACCAAAGAGAGAAGGGAGCAGAGTGCCACCTACACATTCATTTGTCATCCTCAAAAACTTTTGTCTCGTGACCCTTTGATGATGCTATTGTTACAGCAAGGTATTGCTTTACTTGTAACAGGAATAATCGGTCACATCTGGCTGCATTTGTGGCTTCTTGATTGTAAGTCTTCCTTTGCACAAATCAAAACTGTGATGATAAGCAACCAAGGCAATGCTTTCAATTTTACAATGTAGTCATGACCCAGATGATGTGATAGAGAAAAGTAATGCTTCAAAACGTATTGGTTGTTCCCTCATAGAACTCTCCCCAAAGAGAAGAAATCAGATATGTGAAAGACACTCTTCATGTGATAAGCAGCACTGTATGTCCACAAAGGACCTTTGAAATAACTTTGGTGGCTGAATATTTGTCATTCATCCCTTGAACTCAGAGTGATTAAATTATTTTTCTTTTGAATTAACAAACTCCCCCTAATTTAATTCCTTATCTAAGTTGTTGTAATAACCTAACAAACTTTAGAAGAACATGGCAAGCAGTGGTTAATAGACCAAGTTTGTCAAGGGTGTAAACAAACCAGCAATCTAATCTTCTCAACAATTACCATCATCATGTGAATTTGCAAAAATTATGTATTATTTTATATTTCCTGAATGTTTCTTTGCTTTACAGAAATTAGATTAAGATAATTAGATTAAGATTCAAATAATGGTCTGGACTTGGAATATTATAGAAAGAATTTATCAAAGTCTTATGAGAATGTAAAGTAATGTTAGCCCAGAAAAAAAAACCAACTCTGGGATAACCTGCTTAAACTTTGGGTAGCTAAAATCTTAATGTTAAAATTTCTACATCTAATTTTGGGGAATTAAAATGCCCCAGAGCTTGGACATCATGAGCAGTTGGCAAAAATAAAACAGTTCTTTCTCATTTTTGAATTTGTAAATTATCATCATCGTGGTTTACCATTGCCAGTGCCTCCAGAAATCACTTATACCTGTGCAGAACACTCTGGCAATAGTTCAGCTGAAGACAATGTGAGGTGCAAATCTGAAGAATAACCTCTCATTAGCATTTAATCTTCTTTGATTGCTTTACAAAACTTATGGTCAGTGGTGGCATGCCTTATAATATCTGCTCAGAAGTACATTCCAAGACAG
Organism: Florisuga fusca; assembly: GCA_038090715.1. Classification (NCBI taxonomy): domain Eukaryota; kingdom Metazoa; phylum Chordata; class Aves; order Apodiformes; family Trochilidae; genus Florisuga; species Florisuga fusca. The sequence goes on from JAAWXA010000009.1 coordinate 26,074,529, forward strand.
ATGCAATAGAAATTGCATCTGCAATGGGGAAAAAACCAAACCAAACCAAAACAAAACAAAAGGATAAAAAACAATAGCCTCTGGGATTCACCTCAACCCCCCTTTACATCCATAAATCTGAACTAGTTACCCTGAGCTCACATTATGATCACTTCAGAGTACCAGAGACTTCCTAATAGTGTTTTGCATAATCTGTCATGATGTTCCTTTCTGAGGGTAATACCAGGAGATCAACCAAACTAGTCAGCTGTGGCCAGTCACACCTGTTACACATGGACATTTAATGATGAGAGGAATTGCTTTTTGGAGATGCCCTCTGACTGGAAGAGAGACAAGAAGGAAACTGGTTCAGTATCTTCTGACTTTCAGATGCTCAGGCCGGGTCTACATATCACAGCCTTAAGTGTATGAAAGAGGAATGTAACCAGACTTAAAATGGACCTCTTGGTGATTGGCATCTTCTTTGTCTAGATGTTGCCTGGGGCTGAGGTTTGTCCCTGTAAACATCCAGATCTGCCTCAGCTGAGGAGCTAAACACATAATTTCCACCAAAATTCTATTGGTTTCCAAAAAGAAGTACTCTGAAGAGACCAGTCTTTTAGGAAATGAAATAGTACTATTTAAACATAGTACTTCCAGGGGAAGCATGTTGACAGAGAGTTGCATCAGTTTACATGTAACCCTGTGTCTAATATACTTTTACTTCTGGGCTGTAATCAGTTCCTGGATGAATGTTTGTATTTTTTTTTGATAGCTTCCTTACATCAGTTAGTCTTTCATGGCTGTGTAAAAGCCCTGGTGTTACTGCCTTTGTACTGCACTCCGGAGGATCTAACATCTCCCATGTAGCAACTGCCAGAACAAACTTGTAAGAATTTATAGGTGGGATCACAGGAGCTTTCTCAAATAAATTGCAACAGTCTGAAAAGTGGATGTCCCCAGATACTAATCTCTGTCCTTGGACCAGACATTACAGGCCCTATATGGCACTGAGGTGGAGGGTGAATCCACTTTAGTGCACACTCAGTGAAATGCACACATTGAGTTTGAATCACTTAACACCTCTGGAATAGAGATGAAATAGAGACAAAGGGAAGGGAAGGGATAAAGGGGAAAAATGGAGATGGAGAATGAAAAAGGAGGAGAGAGAGAGAGGGTGAGGGTGGGATGCTGTCTCCCATAACCACCAAGGAAGAACAGCAATAGTCTTTCTCTGGATGCTCTCTTGAGAAGCAGGTAGCAAATACAGAAGACATCAAGGAGGAGGATTTCCACCATGCTTTTCTCCTCAGTACTTTCCAAGGTTATTTGCTCAAAGTACTTGTTCCAGTTTATGATATTGTTATCCCTGACTGGAATACACTAGGTGTTAAGTGTTGCATAACCAAGCTGTCAAGTTCCTGTGCATAAGTATTACTGGTTAATAACTGTCTCATATTTAAATGGCTGCTGGTTACTTTGCAGTGCTCTGTATTTGCTTTTTTTTTTCTGCTAAATATTAAAATCTGAAAAACAAGAAGTGAAGGAAAGAGCAGGGAAAGGCTGCAATTCTCAGGCTGGTGATAGTCACCTCCCATGAGAACCCACCCTAACAGCAATATAGAGGTTTGCAGGCACAAACTCATGAGACTGAAGGCACCAAAATTAACACATGGGGAAACCAGTGCCATTGTGACTCTGGAGAAAGAGTGCCATGACACCTCCAGGAGCATTTATCAGTAAGACAGAGATATGAGGGCACCTAGGACACAGAATGTCAGCACCATGATACTGACCCATCTTCAGAGAAGAAGAGGATTGGCAGATTGCTTTTCAATTTTATTACTGAGAAAGTCTCACCTGCTAGCATGAACACAACCCTCAAATAAAAATGTAAAGTCAGCAAATGGACATGAACCAAGTATTTTCTTATCTGATGGTTTAAAAAAAAAACAACAAAAAACCACAAACCGAAAAGTAATAATAAATTAATTCACTCACATACATCTGTGGAATGACCCAGATTAAATAGTGTCTATGAGAAGCAATCATTAATATTTATAAAGAATCTCTGCAGCAGCTGCCAAAGGATCAAGGGAATTTTCAGGAAATTTCAGACTAACGATAAAACAAATTATGGTTATAAAAATGACAAGTTTGCATATGAAAGCAAAATGTATCAATTTACTGAAGGCCTTATTATTTATGTTCCTCCATGGTTCCAATATTTCTACACTGAGAAGCATATTTTTTAAATAAACCATTGCACTGAGGTCTGACAGTTTTTGGTGACTTGGGAAATCAGTACTGGTAATCTTTAGTCAAGTTCTGTAAAATATATCAAAGGAGTTCAATTAAATTACAGTCCCAATAAGTCCACAGACAGAGCCTTCAAAAGAAAAATTACTCGGGCAGTAAAAAAACCCCTGAATTTGGACAACTAAAAAAAACAAGGTTCCATCTTTCCTACTGCATCTTCTTACAGACACAGTGGCTGGGTGCTCAGATGAGATTCCCAGAAGACAAGCAGCTCAGGGAATACTCCCTCCTATGAACTTCCCCATGCAGTAATCTTTATGTGTAGAAGTTTTATAAACTGAAAGTGACTAAAAGCTTCTGCTGCATGAAATAGAAAAGAAAAAGTTCTGATTAAAAGTCTGTAAAAGAGTAACAGAGGAAAGCAGCTGACACCAGAGCTGCAGGAGTCACTTCCTCTTGGTGCTAATGTGCTGCTACACTAGAGTCTCAGGTGCCCTTTTATTAATAAGAAATTCAGCTCTGTGTAAAAGGCTATTACTTGTCCTAGATGAAATTTTCATTTCCATTAAAACATGTCACAAGGATAACAAACCACAAGTCTTGCGTAGGTGTTTCACCTTGGAATCTAGCTGAGAACATTGACAGAGAAACGTGCTGTTATACAGCCTGACATTTTTCCTGCCTTAGAAATTTCCATATGCCATGTTCATACTGTCTGCTTCAGGCAACCATGTTGCTGTCAAAGGATCATAGCTCTCAATTTGTTCTGTAGTCATGTTTTGCCTCTGGCATCTCTGCTGTCCAGATACAGACCTCAGGCTCCCCCGGCTCCGCCTGACTGGGTCCAGAAAGTGAGAACACTGCCAAGGGGGTTAGAGCAAATTCCTCATTCCCCTTCAAGCAGTGGCAAACACTATCAAAACATGTCTGAGATGAATATTAGATGGGCTCTTCTTAAATCATAACGTATTCAAAGCTAGGGTCAGGCAGAAACCAAATTAACCAGATTGATATTACAAGAACTACCTCAATAATGAGTTGCTGTAACATGGTCTTTCTTTCAGACAGATTTCAAGCAAAATTAATTTTAATGTCTGGTTAACATGACTGCTCTAGACAGCACACAGTTTTTCTGTTTTTGGGAGGCCATGAACAATGCCTTAGATATCATAAAAATAAACAGAAGCAGAACCAGGACAAGTGTGCAAGTGAGAGATATGAATAATTAAGCTTTTATCTCCACAAAAAATGATAGGAGATATGGTTTGTATTTGCAGTAGTCTTAGATGAGATTAATTTTCTTGCCTGTAAATGGCACACCTGAAATACTTGAAAAAAAAAAATGTTGCTCTACATTTTCATGGTCATTAGCAAATAGCACCCAATGCATTGACACCCAGATGGATAGATGTTTGCATTAATGGCACAGGGACAGAAACAAAGTAAAGTCGTAGATTTTTGGCAGATGCAGTGTCATAAAACCAAGAAAATGTTGCTCTATTTTTGATAGACATGAATGTCAAAACATTTATTCATCTTTTTGTGATGAAATACACTCAGACAGAGAGGCATTTGACCCCTTTGTTATAGATCTTAATTTCCAGTTTCACTCATTTCATTTGCCCCATCTATGGAGGACTTCATCACATAAGACCACATAAAGACAGGTATGTGTGTCCTGTCAGTATTGGTGAATACTGATAAGTTCTCCCGTGCCATGTCAGAATGCCCATTCTGACATTCCAGTTTCAGTGAGTTGGAACTGATCATACTTGACTAGAAAGAGTATCTTAAAAATAGACTACAACAATATCTCAGTACTCACGATCTGGTGATTTTTAAATCTGTTTAGATAGAAATATCCTATGAAAATAATAAATGAACTAAGCATAAATGAAAGATCCATAGCTGAGAATAGAAAAAGGGAGGGAAAAAAAAGAAAAAACCACAAAAAAACCCAACCAAAAAAACCTAGCAGATAAAATAAAAATAATACTAGAGGCAAAAAAACGTTAGGCTGTGGCTATTGTCTTTTGCAGACTAAGCCACATTTAGCCAGGGATTTTGGTAATGATGTGGATAATCTTGAGGCAAGCAGCAAAAATGCAAAAGATCATCCCATCTTCATATAGTCACTTAAGTACCCAGTGACCTAAATTTTATTCCACTGTACACCCATGCACACAGACATCAGCACTAGACTACAAGAATTTTAGGGCATCAAAATAAAAAGGTCCAATGCACTAGCATCAACTGTTTGATAATCTGGATAATCATAATGCCCACCACACCACATCCCACCATGTCACATATATTGGTAGAAAATATAGATGCCAGTGTCTTCATTTGTATACAAAATAGAGATTAAATTTAAGACCTGGTTGCCCCTATTTTTCTGAGATCTTTGTGTCAGTTCATACACAGACTGAGTTCTAAAACTTTGTCTTATTGCTTGATGATCTCCTCAGTGCTCTAGGTGTTGCATGCCAACCAAACTTTGCACTGAACATGGGAACCCCTCATGGACTTCCTCTATACTATTTTTCTTTCCAGTCCCTGAGCGTTGTGTACATGCACATGCATTTTCACAGCATCCTGTTGAGATAGTGGGTGTTATGAGCCCTACTTGACAAGTGTGGAGCTGAAGGACAGAAAGAGAAAGGCTATAAATAGCCACTCCTTTTCAGAGCTTTGCTTGTGTTGCACATCACTTGATTTTTCAGATTATTTATCCTTATGCAGAGATTTGTACCTATAAACTACACAACACCTTCCTTTTTATGCCACAGCACACAAAGAGGGAAAGTTGCTTTTACCCTCAAGGTTTTGATCATGTTTCAGATTATCTGGGCTTAGACTTTCAAATACAATGGCGTAAGAACTGAAACCCTGAGCTCAGCTGTGGCAGGATGGTGTAAAGAGCTGAATGCAGATCCAAAGTGCCCATAGCAGCCTGTGTGGCTTAGGAACACATGGTCACATTGTGTGCTATTTGGAGTTTCCTAACAGTTGTAAATATCTCAGCTAAATATATCCAAATAAACTTTTGTCCTCCGTTTCCCACTGGGCTCTTGTTGGACAGTGATTAAAAATAGACATAAGTATTGGAAGGTCTCCAGAGATCTGCATTTGACTGCAGTACTTTCCTGAAAAACTTCTAGTGAGAGATAAGTCTCATACATGGCCTCATTAAGGACTGGTGAGAAAGTGAGATAAATCTGCAATGATTTGTGGGACACAAGAGGAGCTGAAGCCTTGCATTTAATCTGATTTCCTATATCCCCATTAACCAGCCTAACAGCAAATCATATAAAACAAAATGGTGTGTTTGTGAACACTTTTAAAACCATATATAGGTGGTTTTCATCATTATTTTAAATTATTTAAGAAAATAATAATGATAAGTAGTATAAAAATTATTGTTATTGCTTTATACGATTGACTGCAGAACTCTGATCAGAGGTGGACTTCCCTACCCTTCCTGAGACCAATAGTCACAATGTAAGAAAGATCAACTCAAATAGTATCTTACTTGTACTATCAATGGCTTCCACTGACATCCTTCTAATGATGATGCTCAACACTTTATGCAAATGGACTTCAGTATTTCCATGTCAGCACCCAATAAACAGTGCACTTTGGGGCTGGTGGTTGCTTTGGCCAAGCTAGAAACTTAGTCAAGCTTCAGGAATTCATTTTCTAGTTAAACTTAATAAATGAACCTTTTCAGCTACTCATCACCTATGCAATGGAGATATTAATGGGATACTCTGAGGAGGGTTTTTTCACATGTGCTGTCCACAGAAGGTACTCTATTGATCTGCTAAATAAAACCCAGGAAGAACTGGTTGGGGATGAGAGAGTCAGGGGAGCCTTTGGCTCCAGTGACTACAGTGTAGACCCTGAGGAAAGTGGGAAGAGAAGTAGCTGGGTATCTGGCATGAGGGCATAAGGAAGATGCAGCCAGATTCTTCCTAAAGTTGCTCAGTGATAGGATAAGAGATAAGGGTCACAGGTTAAACCAAGGAAAATTTTGGTAGGCAGATGTTTGGGGATTTTTTAACCCTGAAACTAGACAAGCACCCGAAGAGATGGCCCAGGCATTGTATGGAACCTCTGTTCTTGGTCCTCATCAACCTGAGCACTTCGGGTGTGGAAGTGAGCCAAATTACCTTCAGATGTACTTTCCAACCTAAATTATATTAAAATCTATGATAAAAGACCCTGGACTTTAGGACAGTGGAGTTAGGTTTGTCAGGGGAACTGTTAAACCACTCATCCTAGAAGGCTGTTCTCACAGACAAAAGTGCCCAGAGGAGGGGGAAAGCCTCCACGATGTGTAAGAACAATTTATCCCAGTTTGAAAGAAAATGGGCAGGCAGAGCAGGTCAGCTTGGCTAAACAAAAAATTCCTAAATTCCTAACTGAGGTAGACAATAACTGGACTGATGACTAGAAAAAAAGGAAATGCTGCACCCACCTTCAAAAAATTACAAGAGGATTTAGGGGATTATAGACTGGCTAGATCATACTTGATGAGTATAGAACAGACTTACCATCAGCCTCAGAAAAACTTTTGGGAAGATGCCAATAAAATCTGTGGAAAGATACTTCACATTCCCTATGGAACCTGAATCCCAGGTGCAGACAAAGCAGTGCTACACAAACTTAGGCCAAAACTCAGGGTACTGGGATCATCCCTAGAATTCCTGGCTAAACTCTTTGTTACATGGATCCCCAGAGGCACAACTCTGACCTAAGAAGACACTTACCAGATACAGCTGCAGACCCAATTCCAGCATCTTCCTCAAATAATAAACATGAAAGAAACCCACTGATTTCTTCTTGCTCATTGTTAAAGTATATGCAAAGGTCAGTTTTGAAGTTCATTGAGCTGTTTATTGGAAGTACATCAGAAAGCAATTTTATCATCAGAGAATCATAGAATTATAGAATGGTTTGGGTTGGAAGGGACTTTAAAGATTATCTAGTTCCAACTTCCCTGCATGGGCAGGGACATCTTCCACTAGACCTGGTTGCTCAAGGACTTAATTGAAATCAGTCTTTGGTGGTTTATGCAGCAGATACAAAAGAAATACTATAAATTAAATGGAGAGCTAGTTCTAAATTATTGCATTACTGTCAAAATAAGAAATTCTAAGTTACCTGAGTATTTTTTATCTAACGACTATATAAAATTACAATCTCCATTTTCTCAGAGCACTAGAAAAAAGGAAATGGTTTAAAATGGCAAGATCTTGACATATAAATCACCAACCATTAACACCTAATGTTTAAGTGAAATAAAGGTTTAATGTATTTATCACACTTCCTTTGTTCACAAATCTATCTCACAGAAACAAGGGCAAGAACAAGAAACAATCTGTCACTTGGTTGTCACTTGGTTGTAAGGATGTTAGCCACCTCACTCCATTTGTACTAATCTAGCCTACTTGTCAGACAGCTGATGAGAAATGAATCAGCTTCTCATGCTGTCTTTCCCACATGAAAGAAAAAAATGTCTATCTACCTGGTCATGACCTTTCTCACTGAACATTTTGGTTTATTCAAACAAGAAGGGCCTGCTATCTGAAGCTCAGCTCTATCATGCACAGTATTAACTTTTCCCAGTGCCATGCCTGCTGATTCCTTACTCATCCTGGTGTCATTTTGGACATCGTTGAGACCCTTTTTCAAAGAATTATATCCCTCTGCGTGTGGAGCAGAAAAGTGATACAAGGTAGCTTCAGAAAACTATATTAGTCAGGTAACCTGTATAGTGTGTCTGACCAGGTAATAGAAGAGGGACTTCTCTAGACAGGATCTCCAAACGGATAGGATCCTTCTTTGACCTGCCCTCCAGCCTCCCTGCAAATAAATATGGACCCTCCCAGATGGGGCTCCTGTGCCATCTCTGCCACAGAGCTGGTGCTCCCCTAGCAGCCCAGTTCTCCATCCATCCAAGCTGGGAAAGCACTGGGTGGAGGGCAGCACGGTCACTCCTCTTGTTTTTGCATACAAGGACATCAGTGTGGAGGCAGGAAGGATGAGGAAAGTGTGGTGACCTCCTCCCACTGCCACATTCACATGTGGTTGGGCTCCTACCTGAACCAGAGTGAAATCAAAATCAAACACTCCCAAGTTCAATAATAGATCTGTAGCCTAAATTAAATTCTAGTTTCCAAAATACATACAAAGAGCAAAGCAGAATGAACTTGTTTGGGCCAAGTTCAGGCACTCAGATGCAAAGGGTGACTCCTGAGAGTTGTTTGATTGTTTTCACTTCATTCACTGTACCTCTGTCCTAGGAGTGTGCTAGTGGCAGGTAAGCACTAATGATAAACTGTCTTTGAGAACTCATACAGACCAACTCTCCCATTGTGTTAAAATCCTTGCTGTCAAAAATTAGAAAAATAGAAATAGAGTAAGCTGCAATCTGAGAGCAACAGCAACAAAAAAGATCAATTTGCCTGAAAGATCTATAATAGGTTTTTCAGTATATTGTCAGAACTTTGCCGTATTCCAACAATGCATCAAGTAACTCTACTTCAGATGCAAAAATAAAGATAAAGCCACGGTGAAATCCACAATAAGAGCCAACTTCTTGAGTCTTTGTATATTGGAATAAGACAAGTACACTTGGAAAATATCATATACAAGTATTACGGTCTTAGAAAATTGACTGCGAAAAACAGCATAAATGAGCTTCCTTAAAATCCCCATCTGTACGTCTTACAATCACAGATCTTTGAACCAAAAGTAAAATTGGTGAAGCTTATAATCTATTCAGCATGCTCTGCTGGACAAGCTCCTCATCAACCTTCAGTAGCTAGACTTGTTTTGAGCAGGGATTTGGACTCCATCTCCTACAAGGGTCCGTTCTAACCTAAATGATTCTATGATTCTATGATACAATATCTAAACCTTTTTCAATTACAGTCAATCCCACTACAATTCAGTAAAAATTCTCAGCTTTTGATGGGCATGCTTTTCATGAAGAGTGTCAAATGCGATGCTTGAAGAAATTTCTGAGGAAATGATTGCACATTGAAATGTAGAGCTTACCTCTCAGTGAGGCGCCTTTTATTTTTAATGCCAACTACCATAGGATGCATTTCCAGTGGGAAGAATATCAGGTAATTTTCTTTATTATTATGCAATGAAGTGCCTGTTAGCTAAACAGTGCTGGAGCCCTCAGTTGTTGTTGCTGCTGTGCCACTTGGTATTTCAAAGCAAGAAGGCAATATTTACACACAAAAGTTTTTCAGGTAGTTATTCCATGAGAGATTTTTTGTGATTGTCACAGTGTAGGCCCAGTACCAGTGAGGCCTCTGCTCACACACCCCCACCCCACTGTGGGACAAGGAGGAGAAAATCTGCCCCGAAGGCTCGGGAAGGGAGACAAGGACATGGAGAGCTGCATTCCCCAGTTACGGTAACAGGCAAAAACCAGACAGACTCAACTTGGGAAGAAAGAAACCTAATTTAATCTACTAGCTGAAAGAGAAAAGAAGTCCAGATGTTAATACCTTCCACCCCAANTCACTGTCTTTGACAGTCATTACAGCTGTAATTTCCAACAGAACACTTTCAATCTTCAGAAAATGTTCAAGGCTTAGGAAGAAAGAGGTGCCCCATTGTTCAAGCAGCAATCAGTTTCAAACCACAGACAGTAAAAAAACCCCAAAACTTATATAAACAGCTTAAAATTTGAACTCTTCATCTGCCAAAGAACAAACTAATGGTTATTACGTAGACTGTAGATGTTCTCAGGGGACAGGAAAAATTAGCACAAATGTTTCTGTAATTGTGTCATACAAATTGGCATTCTTCACTGACCCTCAAGCTCGTATTTTCATCTCTCTGTTACAATGTGCTGTTCTATAGTGCACATGCTGCTGAAAGCTTCCTTAGTAACTGTTTTCTACAGTCTATGTCTCCTTAAATTTATTTTCTTGTTATTGAGGCAAGCTGCAAAAGCACCACTGACTTACACAGCAACCAAACAGGCAGCATACATGACCGTAGGGTGAATATCACATAGCATGGAAATAGCTCAAACATAGCTCTGTATGTGACATGTTAAGGTGTTTGGCAATGTTGTTTTAAAGCCTACCCAGGGAGAAACAGACTAATTTTCTCCATAGACCTCAAAAAAAGCCAAAGGCTTTCATGTGACGCAGCCTTTTGCCAAACCTTGCTTTAAACCAGATAGATTCAATAAACTTGTTGATGGGGATGTTGCAGGATTGGGTAAGAATTGTGTTTGCCCTTTACTGGATTTTGAATCTTGCAATAAGTGGTCTAGTCCTAAAGAGCTTAGGACGTGAAGAAGTTTCTAAATACCTTCTCTGATTTGTCTTTGTGTTAAATGCAGAATTTGTTTGGATGTCTGGAGGTGTGTATGTACTTGGTTTCAAACCTTCATTCAGGTAAGATTTTGTTTTGAATAAAGATAGTTTTCTGATGTATCCTCTCTGTCACATGTGACACATTAAGCCCTCTTATTTCTAAGTGATCACTCATATTCTGAGTGTACAACACACCTTGGGGAGCACAGTGAAGTGTAAAAGTTTGTGCATCTAATGAAAATCATTTTCATTTGCATCTATATCATTTGCATTACGTTTTACACCCAAGGGGTGGGTCATTTTGAAATAACATGAATTAATAAAACTACTTATTAATTTTTAGAGATATGAGGCATTCTGTGAAGAGTGGAATTTAAAGAAGCAGAGTTTAAAAGAATTTTCAGAGTAGAATTTGAAGAATTATTTCCATTCTACATTTCCCTTTCTCATTAAAACAAGGTAAATCATAATTTGAAAACAATATGAAATTACACAGTGCTAAAATACTGGCTTTGCAGGTTATGGATATTGTGATGCTTTCTATCTGTGTAGCATGCACACAATATATTTTCATAATGGTCAGTGTCAACAGAAATGCTGAAATCTCTATGAAAAATAACATCTTTGCCTAATTTTTTCTCTAAGGATGCAGGAGGTTGATGAACAATTTTAATGTCGTTCTGTTCTGAGAATTTTGTCTCAGTCAATTCTGCATTTCCCTTCAGGGCACATATGCATGTATAAACTTGTAATTAGTTTAATTTTACATTTATTATGTTCCTCTTTTTTTTTTTTACATTTATAGATGATAATCTTTATTAAAGGAAAACCTGAACCTACTAAATTAATACATGTCAGGTATTTCGTCAGTCTGGTTCCTCCGTTTCAGTGACTGAAAATACATTTTCATAGTGTACCCAGTAATTTTAAAAAAGTCCAGCATTCTGTGGCTTATAGACAGTCCTTGCTTAAATTGCAAGTAACATGAGATTAACTGTTTCATTCCCAGCAGAACAAAACCACTGTCATAGGGTAACTTCCTTCTTTGCAGAATCATTAGAGTTTCTACCAAAAGTATCAGATTGAGGTAACATTGTGAGAAAAAGAAGTCAAAAGACAAAGACACATCTGCAGGAAGCTGCAACCACAGCTTGTCTCCTCCTTTTAGTCCCATGGAATAACGAAGAGGTGGAGGTGACAGAGGTGTTGGACAGAGCACCTCCGTCTCCTGGGCTCCTGAAATAACCAGTGGCATTTTGGTAGGACTTGCCTGCACACTCATCTGTGTGCACTATACAATGATGTCAACTTCCAGCATGCTTGTCTTTTGTTTTATTTTGCTCATGTATAGCTGGATATTCAGTGCACTGTTTCCTCACAAAAAAAAGCACAAGAAGTAGCCAAGGGTATTCCTGTGCTAGTGCCTCCAATATGGACATCACCAGAGACACTTCTTGATCACTTTGTCTGTTTGTGTGCATATGTCTGTGGGCTGAGAGCCTTGTTAATAATACATGTGGTCCAATTGGAATTGTCTGCTGCCATCAGTGTTAGCAGTCTAAATACACACATTTAGCTTTAGCTACCTAGTGTGTATTTTTGGTGCATGCAGACTTTTGCTTCACTGAGGGAGCTTTAATGTGACATCTTACTCTGATTTATCTTCCTCATCATGGAAACTTTGGCAGGGAAATTTCCCAAAGGCTGTATATACACTCCTTCCTTCCAGGATGTGCAGCAGCAGCAGAGCAGCCCTATGGCAACCCCATGTCACTAACTCAGGTATTAAGCACATGCATTCTGACATTCAGGCACTTCTGGAGCTCTAAGTGTTTGACTTTCCACCACACCTTTCCTTTAATACAGGCTATGTGTGTTATACACTCCAGCATCACTCTTGTGTGTGAAAAGAAACACAAATCAAGACCAAATGCTACAGAGGAGTTTTTAATTTCTTCCTGAACACCAAATTCAATAAACTACAAGATAGCCATGTGCTGAGGAGAAAAAGATTTCTTTCAGAAGGTTTTACATCAGTCTTGTCAACAGAGGATCAGGAATACAAATCATGGTGCCAGTGGACTGGAATTTGTATTAAATATATCAATGAGCACTGTGTTCACATCATGACTGTGCCTGCCAGAAGGCCTGTATTCTTTATGATGAAGTACAGTTTTTTTCCCATCAGTAAGTCAAAACCTGGAGCCATTCAGCATTAAATCATTGGAGACCAGACAACTATTAATGTATTTAGAGACTTGGGCAAACATTTCCATTATGCTTTGACAGCTGGCAGATAATTTATTCCTAGTATCTTTTCAAAGGTGGTGCTATAGATAATAACTGCACACAAGAATAAGCTAAGGAATACAAGACCTGCATCTTAAAGCAGCAATTTTGGTTAACATATAGACAACTAAATACATAAACATGAAACAATTTTTAATGATTTTTGCCCATATTTGTCTTCAAATAGCTTCATGGCATTCAACAATGAGAGCAATAATCTTTGAACCAAAGAACATATTTACATCTTTTCAGCTAAATAAATTCGCAACATCGAATAAAAGTTGCATTTTGTGATTGTAATAATGCCTTTTATATTTTTTCAACTTCAGAACTGGGCTACAAATCTTGCACAGAGCAACAAGTTAATGTTTAGTTTTAAGACTTACTGCAGGTTTCATGCTAATTTTATTTAAATAATGCTCATTATGATGATGACAATGATAATAACAATGATGAGAATAATATTAAGTCCTTCTTGTATCTAGTTTCTTACCTATTGCTGCATCAATATTCTCAAAAACTGGTTACTGGGATGTAAAGTGATGTCGATCTCTCACTGTATCCAACTCCCCGGACACAATTTCCATAGATTTTCAAGGTCAAATGCTTTTGTTTGGTGTTTTTTCACATTTCTTTCCCAGATTGTATTGAAATGTTTCTTCCATAAGGTCCTACTGATTCCTATGTGGTTAATTCAGAATTCAGGAGCTTTTTTTGCTAAAATTTGAGGAATATGCAATTTTAACAATTCTTGGTAGCATACTGAAATGGATGCAAGAAACATACATTCACAATTCTGAAGGTCTTTTAGAGTGTCAGTCATGGTATAAAAAAGTACTTGATGAATACAATAGCACTTAAGTATGGTTTTGCACTGTATCTTCAGGGCAACATTTAGATGAAAATTCAAGAAACCTTCAGTTAGAGTTCCATTAGCTCCAAAGTTCACTATGGAGCTGGAGGATAGAATATATTAGTTAAATTAGTTGCTGTGACCTCTTAGTGGAAAGGGCACCTTTGGTCTATTATGCTGGCAAGAAAAGGAAACAAAGAGATCAGGTATGGTCTACTTAGTTTCAGTCAAACCCTGTTCTTTCTTTAGTTTCTCAGAAAAGAAAGTGCAAAGTAATGGAAATTTTATAATTTATAATTTGTCTTTATTAGATGACCCTCAGACTCAGAAAGTCCGTGAGTGGCAGTAGCTGAGAGGATCACACAAGCCCAAGAAAAAAAAAACCAAACAAAAAACATCTTCTATTCCTCTGTTTCAGAGGCAAAGTGATGACAACCTGGGGAAGCTCTGTAAGACATTGGGGTACACAGAGATTGGGAAATGTATTGCAGATCACGAGGCTCTACCTGGGACCATGAGAGCATAGAGGTGCCTGGGGTTGGCAGACGTAGAACCGAGGAGGTGGGGTTTGGGGTGGCCTTTGGAGGGTGTTTGTTACGTGCTAACAAAAATTGCATCAGGTTTTATTTCTGATTTTCTAGCAGTGTGATTTTCCAATCTATATGGATTAGTTAATAGAGCAGCAAATAAACTATTTGTGTCTGCCTTAGTGTCACACAATTCCCATTTGAAGTGTTTCCCTTCGCAATCCCGCTTTGCTGCATGAATCATCTGCTTCACAACCATCATATCAACATGATGAGGAAGGCTTTCATCTGATAATTTGATTTTTTTCCTTTGCAGGTGCTTCCACAGTGCCTCCAGTGAAACTCATACATTCGAGTTTCTGATTCTCCCACGTGGATTAAACACCCTGGTCAGACTATAGGGATGTCTCATGCTCTTAATTAGACACTCCCATGTCTACCAGAAATCTAAGTGACAGTCAATTTGAAAAGATAAAGTCCATCTAAAGAATCAAAATAGAAAGGAAAGCAGCAGCACAAGATGTTCAAACTACAAATCCCAAGAAAACTGATGTCCAAGTTTACAAAGAGAAAAAATTAATTATGTTTCTTTAAGAAATAATAAACGTCTTGTAAAGGACAGCTTACTAGAAAATGAAGAATTATCAAAATTAATTCAGTTTGTCATGGATGAGGGCTATCCATGGGGCAAGCAGGGCATGTCATGAGGAATAATGACTTAGATCTGGAAATTGCAGCCCCATCTGCTTTGCCAGGAAAAAAAAAGCAGGAATACCTGCATTCAAGTACCTCCTGATGGACTGAAACTAAAAGTGTACATAACCTGGTGTCTGACACTGTAGCACCTGTCTCTTATTTTTTTTCTTGACATCANTATCCCCTTCTTGTCAGCAGCTGTCAGGCCACACTTGTAGTACTGTGCCCAA
This sequence comes from Florisuga fusca, assembly GCA_038090715.1. Taxonomy (NCBI): domain Eukaryota; kingdom Metazoa; phylum Chordata; class Aves; order Apodiformes; family Trochilidae; genus Florisuga; species Florisuga fusca. The sequence continues at coordinate 26,089,713 of JAAWXA010000009.1, forward strand.
TTCTGGTCCCCACAATTCAGAAAAGATACAGATGGACTGAAGAGGATCTAAAAGAGGGTCATAAAGATAATCAAAGAGCTGGAGAACCTGCCCTATGAGCAAAGACTGAAGGAACTAGGTAACTTTTCCCTGGAGAAGAGAAGGCTCCAAGGGGACTTCATCACAGCATAGAGTGGCTAAAAAGAGACAGTGGCTCTTCCTTCAGAAGGATCTACATGTAGAAGACAACGTGAAATAAGTACAAGTTGGACCAGAAGAGGTTTCATCTCAATACAGAAGTTTTTTACAGTAAGAGCAATCATTCACTGGAAGAACCTCCCCAGGGATGTGGTAGAATCCCCATCACTGGAAACTTTCAAGATGTAATTGGGCAAAGTGTAGATAATCTCCTCTAGGCTCACTTTCCCATAAAAGGTTGGACCGGATAATCTTTTGAGGTCCTTTCCAAGGCTGGCCTGTCCTATGATTCTCTGATTCCAGGAAAATGTAAGTTTACACTGGAATTCCTCCTGTCACTTTGGCTGAAGGTATCAAATATTAATTGCAGCCTTTAGCTGTTATGTTTGCACATAGAGCAACATGATGGTGTCACCTGTGAGGTCTCATTCAGTCCTGATCTAGTTTAACTAAACCTAGAGACTGGAGTTTCCTTCCTTTATTACAGAAACAGTAATCCAACAACAGTTTAGGAGCTATGCCAAAGTTAAAATATGCATTTATACTCATATGTTCTTTTTGCTGCCATGGCCTCAAGCAGGACACGTATTGCAGCTGAAGAAATTCTTTTCTCAGAAGAAGAAGTTTACTAACTCATTGGGTGGATCACACAAGTAGAGAGACCAAAGAGAGAAGGGAGCAGAGTGCCACCTACACATTCATTTGTCATCCTCAAAAACTTTTGTCTCGTGACCCTTTGATGATGCTATTGTTACAGCAAGGTATTGCTTTACTTGTAACAGGAATAATCGGTCACATCTGGCTGCATTTGTGGCTTCTTGATTGTAAGTCTTCCTTTGCACAAATCAAAACTGTGATGATAAGCAACCAAGGCAATGCTTTCAATTTTACAATGTAGTCATGACCCAGATGATGTGATAGAGAAAAGTAATGCTTCAAAACGTATTGGTTGTTCCCTCATAGAACTCTCCCCAAAGAGAAGAAATCAGATATGTGAAAGACACTCTTCATGTGATAAGCAGCACTGTATGTCCACAAAGGACCTTTGAAATAACTTTGGTGGCTGAATATTTGTCATTCATCCCTTGAACTCAGAGTGATTAAATTATTTTTCTTTTGAATTAACAAACTCCCCCTAATTTAATTCCTTATCTAAGTTGTTGTAATAACCTAACAAACTTTAGAAGAACATGGCAAGCAGTGGTTAATAGACCAAGTTTGTCAAGGGTGTAAACAAACCAGCAATCTAATCTTCTCAACAATTACCATCATCATGTGAATTTGCAAAAATTATGTATTATTTTATATTTCCTGAATGTTTCTTTGCTTTACAGAAATTAGATTAAGATAATTAGATTAAGATTCAAATAATGGTCTGGACTTGGAATATTATAGAAAGAATTTATCAAAGTCTTATGAGAATGTAAAGTAATGTTAGCCCAGAAAAAAAAACCAACTCTGGGATAACCTGCTTAAACTTTGGGTAGCTAAAATCTTAATGTTAAAATTTCTACATCTAATTTTGGGGAATTAAAATGCCCCAGAGCTTGGACATCATGAGCAGTTGGCAAAAATAAAACAGTTCTTTCTCATTTTTGAATTTGTAAATTATCATCATCGTGGTTTACCATTGCCAGTGCCTCCAGAAATCACTTATACCTGTGCAGAACACTCTGGCAATAGTTCAGCTGAAGACAATGTGAGGTGCAAATCTGAAGAATAACCTCTCATTAGCATTTAATCTTCTTTGATTGCTTTACAAAACTTATGGTCAGTGGTGGCATGCCTTATAATATCTGCTCAGAAGTACATTCCAAGACAGATGCAATAGAAATTGCATCTGCAATGGGGAAAAAACCAAACCAAACCAAAACAAAACAAAAGGATAAAAAACAATAGCCTCTGGGATTCACCTCAACCCCCCTTTACATCCATAAATCTGAACTAGTTACCCTGAGCTCACATTATGATCACTTCAGAGTACCAGAGACTTCCTAATAGTGTTTTGCATAATCTGTCATGATGTTCCTTTCTGAGGGTAATACCAGGAGATCAACCAAACTAGTCAGCTGTGGCCAGTCACACCTGTTACACATGGACATTTAATGATGAGAGGAATTGCTTTTTGGAGATGCCCTCTGACTGGAAGAGAGACAAGAAGGAAACTGGTTCAGTATCTTCTGACTTTCAGATGCTCAGGCCGGGTCTACATATCACAGCCTTAAGTGTATGAAAGAGGAATGTAACCAGACTTAAAATGGACCTCTTGGTGATTGGCATCTTCTTTGTCTAGATGTTGCCTGGGGCTGAGGTTTGTCCCTGTAAACATCCAGATCTGCCTCAGCTGAGGAGCTAAACACATAATTTCCACCAAAATTCTATTGGTTTCCAAAAAGAAGTACTCTGAAGAGACCAGTCTTTTAGGAAATGAAATAGTACTATTTAAACATAGTACTTCCAGGGGAAGCATGTTGACAGAGAGTTGCATCAGTTTACATGTAACCCTGTGTCTAATATACTTTTACTTCTGGGCTGTAATCAGTTCCTGGATGAATGTTTGTATTTTTTTTTGATAGCTTCCTTACATCAGTTAGTCTTTCATGGCTGTGTAAAAGCCCTGGTGTTACTGCCTTTGTACTGCACTCCGGAGGATCTAACATCTCCCATGTAGCAACTGCCAGAACAAACTTGTAAGAATTTATAGGTGGGATCACAGGAGCTTTCTCAAATAAATTGCAACAGTCTGAAAAGTGGATGTCCCCAGATACTAATCTCTGTCCTTGGACCAGACATTACAGGCCCTATATGGCACTGAGGTGGAGGGTGAATCCACTTTAGTGCACACTCAGTGAAATGCACACATTGAGTTTGAATCACTTAACACCTCTGGAATAGAGATGAAATAGAGACAAAGGGAAGGGAAGGGATAAAGGGGAAAAATGGAGATGGAGAATGAAAAAGGAGGAGAGAGAGAGAGGGTGAGGGTGGGATGCTGTCTCCCATAACCACCAAGGAAGAACAGCAATAGTCTTTCTCTGGATGCTCTCTTGAGAAGCAGGTAGCAAATACAGAAGACATCAAGGAGGAGGATTTCCACCATGCTTTTCTCCTCAGTACTTTCCAAGGTTATTTGCTCAAAGTACTTGTTCCAGTTTATGATATTGTTATCCCTGACTGGAATACACTAGGTGTTAAGTGTTGCATAACCAAGCTGTCAAGTTCCTGTGCATAAGTATTACTGGTTAATAACTGTCTCATATTTAAATGGCTGCTGGTTACTTTGCAGTGCTCTGTATTTGCTTTTTTTTTTCTGCTAAATATTAAAATCTGAAAAACAAGAAGTGAAGGAAAGAGCAGGGAAAGGCTGCAATTCTCAGGCTGGTGATAGTCACCTCCCATGAGAACCCACCCTAACAGCAATATAGAGGTTTGCAGGCACAAACTCATGAGACTGAAGGCACCAAAATTAACACATGGGGAAACCAGTGCCATTGTGACTCTGGAGAAAGAGTGCCATGACACCTCCAGGAGCATTTATCAGTAAGACAGAGATATGAGGGCACCTAGGACACAGAATGTCAGCACCATGATACTGACCCATCTTCAGAGAAGAAGAGGATTGGCAGATTGCTTTTCAATTTTATTACTGAGAAAGTCTCACCTGCTAGCATGAACACAACCCTCAAATAAAAATGTAAAGTCAGCAAATGGACATGAACCAAGTATTTTCTTATCTGATGGTTTAAAAAAAAAACAACAAAAAACCACAAACCGAAAAGTAATAATAAATTAATTCACTCACATACATCTGTGGAATGACCCAGATTAAATAGTGTCTATGAGAAGCAATCATTAATATTTATAAAGAATCTCTGCAGCAGCTGCCAAAGGATCAAGGGAATTTTCAGGAAATTTCAGACTAACGATAAAACAAATTATGGTTATAAAAATGACAAGTTTGCATATGAAAGCAAAATGTATCAATTTACTGAAGGCCTTATTATTTATGTTCCTCCATGGTTCCAATATTTCTACACTGAGAAGCATATTTTTTAAATAAACCATTGCACTGAGGTCTGACAGTTTTTGGTGACTTGGGAAATCAGTACTGGTAATCTTTAGTCAAGTTCTGTAAAATATATCAAAGGAGTTCAACTAAATTACAGTCCAAATAAGTCCACAGACAGAGCTTTCAAAAGAAAAATTACTCGGGCAGTAAAAAAACCCCTGAATTTGGACAACTAAAAAAAACAAGGTTCCATCTTTCCTACTGCATCTTCTTACAGACACAGTGGCTGGGTGCTCAGATGAGATTCCCAGAAGACAAGCAGCTCAGGGAATACTCCCTCCTATGAACTTCCCCATGCAGTAATCTTTATGTGTAGAAGTTTTATAAACTGAAAGTGACTAAAAGCTTCTGCTGCATGAAATAGAAAAAAAAAAGTTCTGATGTAAAAGTCTGTAAAAGAGCAACAAAGGAAAGCAGCCGACAGCAGAGCTGCAGGAGTCACTTCCTCTTGGTGCTAATGTGCTGCTACACTAGAGTCTCAGGTGCCCTTTTATTAATAAGAAATTCAGCTCTGTGTAAAAGGCTATTACTTGTCCTAGATGAAATTTTCATTTCCATTAAAACATGTCACAAGGATAACAAACCACAAGTCTTGCGTAGGTGTTTCACCTTGGAATCTAGCTGAGAACATTGACAGAGAAACGTGCTGTTATACAGCCTGACATTTTTCCTGCCTTAGAAATTTCCATATGCCATGTTCATACTGTCTGCTTCAGGCAACCATGTTGCTGTCAAAGGATCATAGCTCTCAATTTGTTCTGTAGTCATGTTTTGCCTCTGGCATCTCTGCTGTCCAGATACAGACCTCAGGCTCCCCCGGCTCCGCCTGACTGGGTCCAGAAAGTGAGAACACTGCCAAGGGGGTTAGAGCAAATTCCTCATTCCCCTTCAAGCAGTGGCAAACACTATCAAAACATGTCTGAGATGAATATTAGATGGGCTCTTCTTAAATCATAACGTATTCAAAGCTAGGGTCAGGCAGAAACCAAATTAACCAGATTGATATTACAAGAACTACCTCAATAATGAGTTGCTGTAACATGGTCTTTCTTTCAGACAGATTTCAAGCAAAATTAATTTTAATGTCTGGTTAACATGACTGCTCTAGACAGCACACAGTTTTTCTGTTTTTGGGAGGCCATGAACAATGCCTTAGATATCATAAAAATAAACAGAAGCAGAACCAGGACAAGTGTGCAAGTGAGAAATATGAATAATTAAGCTTTTATCTCCACAAAAAATGATAGGAGATATGGTTTGTATTTGCAGTAGTCTTAGATGAGATTAATTTTCTTGCCTGTAAATGGCACACCTGAAATACTTGAAAAAAAAAAATGTTGCTCTACATTTTCATGGTCATTAGCAAATAGCACCCAATGCATTGACACCCAGATGGATAGATGTTTGCATTAATGGCACAGGGACAGAAACAAAGTAAAGTCGTAGATTTTTGGCAGATGCAGTGTCATAAAACCAAGAAAATGTTGCTCTATTTTTGATAGACATGAATGTCAAAACATTTATTCATCTTTTTGTGATGAAATACACTCAGACAGAGAGGCATTTGACCCCTTTGTTATAGATCTTAATTTCCAGTTTCACTCATTTCATTTGCCCCATCTATGGAGGACTTCATCACATAAGACCACATAAAGACAGGTATGTGTGTCCTGTCAGTATTGGTGAATACTGATAAGTTCTCCCGTGCCATGTCAGAATGCCCATTCTGACATTCCAGTTTCAGTGAGTTGGAACTGATCATACTTGACTAGAAAGAGTATCTTAAAAATAGACTACAACAATATCTCAGTACTCACGATCTGGTGATTTTTAAATCTGTTTAGATAGAAATATCCTATGAAAATAATAAATGAACTAAGCATAAATGAAAGATCCATAGCTGAGAATAGAAAAAGGGAGGGAAAAAAAAGAAAAAACCACAAAAAAACCCAACCAAAAAAACCTAGCAGATAAAATAAAAATAATACTAGAGGCAAAAAAACGTTAGGCTGTGGCTATTGTCTTTTGCAGACTAAGCCACATTTAGCCAGGGATTTTGGTAATGATGTGGATAATCTTGAGGCAAGCAGCAAAAATGCAAAAGATCATCCCATCTTCATATAGTCACTTAAGTACCCAGTGACCTAAATTTTATTCCACTATACACCCATGCACACAGACATCAGCACTAGACTACAAGAATTTTAGGGCATCAAAATAAAAAGGTCCAATGCACTAGCATCAACTGTTTGATAATCTGGATAATCATAATGCCCACCACACCACATCCCACCATGTCACATATATTGGTAGAAAATATAGATGCCAGTGTCTTCATTTGTATACAAAATAGAGATTAAATTTAAGACCTGGTTGCCCCTATTTTTCTGAGATCTTTGTGTCAGTTCATACACAGACTGAGTTCTAAAACTTTGTCTTATTGCTTGATGATCTCCTCAGTGCTCTAGGTGTTGCATGCCAACCAAACTTTGCACTGAACATGGGAACCCCTCATGGACTTCCTCTATACTATTTGTCTTTCCATTCCCGAGCATTGTGTACATGCACATGCATTTTCACAGCATCCTGTTGAGATAGTGGGTGTTATGAGCCCTACTTGACAAGTGTGGAGCTGAAGGACAGAAAGAGAAAGGCTATAAATAGCCACTCCTTTTCAGAGCTTTGCTTGTGTTGCACATCACTTGATTTTTCAGATTATTTATCCTTATGCAGAGATTTGTACCTATAAACTACACAACACCTTCCTTTTTATGCCACAGCACACAAAGAGGGAAAGATGCTTTTACCCTCAAGGTTTTGATCATGTTTCAGATTATCTGGGCTTAGACTTTCAAATACAACAGCATAAGAACTGAAACCCTGAGCTCAGCTGTGGCAGGATGGTGTAAAGAGCTGAATGCAGATCCAAAGTGCCCATAGCAGCCTGTGTGGCTTAGGAACACATGGTCACATTGTGTGCTATTTGGAGTTTCCTAACAGTTGTAAATATCTCAGCTAAATATATCCAAATAAACTTTTGTCCTCCGTTTCCCACTGGGCTCTTGTTGGACAGTGATTAAAAATAGACATAAGTATTGGAAGGTCTCCAGAGATCTGCATTTGACTGCAGTACTTTCCTGAAAAACTTCTAGTGAGAGATAAGTCTCATACATGGCCTCATTAAGCACTGGTGAGAAAGTGAGATAAATCTGCAATGATTTGTGGGACACAAGAGGAGCTGAAGCCTTGCATTTAATCTGATTTCCTATATCCCCATTAACCAGCCTAACAGCAAATCATATAAAACAAAATGGTGTGTTTGTGAACACTTTTAAAACCATATATAGGTGGTTTTCATCATTATTTTAAATTATTTAAGAAAATAATAATGATAAGTAGTATAAAAATTATTGTTATTGCTTTATACGATTGACTGCAGAACTCTGATCAGAGGTGGACTTCCCTACCCTTCCTGAGACCAATAGTCACAATGTAAGAAAGATCAACTCAAATAGTATCTTACTTGTACTATCAATGGCTTCCACTGACATCCTTCTAATGATGATGCTCAACACTTTATGCAAATGGACTTCAGTATTTCCATGTCAGCACCCAATAAACAGTGCACTTTGGGGCAGGTGGCTGCTTTGGCCAAGCTAGAAACTTAGTCAAGCTTCAGGAATTCATTTTCTAGTTAAACTTAATAAATGAACCTTTTCAGCTACTCATCACCTATGCAATGGAGATATTAATGGGATACTCTGAGGAGGGTTTTTTCACATGTGCTGTCCACAGAAGGTACTCTATTGATCTGCTAAATAAAACCCAGGAAGAACTGGTTGGGGATGAGACAGTCAGGGGAGCCTTTGGCTCCAGTGACTACAGTGTAGACCCTGAGGAAAGTGGGAAGAGAAGTAGCTGGGTATCTGGCATGAGGGCATAAGGAAGATGCAGCCAGATTCTTCCTAAAGTTGCTCAGTGATAGGATAAGAGATAAGGGTCACAGGTTAAACCAAGGAAAATTTTGGTAGGCAGATGTTTGGGGATTTTTTAACCCTGAAACGAGACAAGCACCCGAAGAGATGGCCCAGGCATTGTATGGAACCTCTGTTCTTGGTCCTCATCAACCTGAGCACTTCGGGTGTGGAAGTGAGCCAAATTACCTTCAGATGTACTTTCCAACCTAAATTATATTAAAATCTATGATAAAAGACCCTGGACTTTAGGACAGTGGAGTTAGGTTTGTCAGGGGAACTGTTAAACCACTCATCCTAGAAGGCTGTTCTCACAGACAAAAGTGCCCAGAGGAGGGGGAAAGCCTCCACGATGTGTAAGAACAATTTATCCCAGTTTGAAAGAAAATGGGCAGGCAGAGCAGGTCAGCTTGGCTAAACAAAAAATTCCTAAATTCCTAACTGAGGTAGACAATAACTGGACTGATGACTAGAAAAAAAGGAAATGCTGCACCCACCTTCAAAAAATTACAAGAGGATTTAGGGGATTATAGACTGGCTAGATCATACTTGATGAGTATAGAACAGACTTACTATCAGCCTCAGAAAAACTTTTGGGAAGATGCCAATAAAATCTGTGGAAAGATACTTCACATTCCCTATGGAACCTGAATCCCAGGTGCAGACAAAGCAGTGCTACACAAACTTAGGCCAAAACTCAGGGTACTGGGATCATCCCTAGAATTCCTGGCTAAACTCTTTGTTACATGGATCCCCAGAGGCACAACTCTGACCTAAGAAGACACTTACCAGATACAGCTGCAGACCCAATTCCAGCATCTTCCTCAAATAATAAACATGAAAGAAACCCACTGATTTCTTCTTGCTCATTGTTAAAGTATATGCAAAGGTCAGTTTTGAAGTTCATTGAGCTGTTTATTGGAAGTACATCAGAAAGCAATTTTATCATCAGAGAATCATAGAATTATAGAATGGTTTGGGTTGGAAGGGACTTTAAAGATTATCTAGTTCCAACTTCCCTGCATGGGCAGGGACATCTTCCACTAGACCTGGTTGCTCAAGGACTTAATTGAAATCAGTCTTTGGTGGTTTATGCAGCAGATACAAAAGAAATACTATAAATTAAATGGAGAGCTAGTTCTAAATTATTGCATTACTGTCAAAATAAGAAATTCTAAGTTACCTGAGTATTTTTTATCTAACGACTATATAAAATTACAATCTCCATTTTCTCAGAGCACTAGAAAAAAGGAAATGGTTTAAAATGGCAAGATCTTGACATATAAATCACCAACCATTAACACCTAATGTTTAAGTGAAATAAAGGTTTAATGTATTTATCACACTTCCTTTGTTCACAAATCTATCTCACAGAAACAAGGGCAAGAACAAGAAACAATCTGTCACTTGGTTGTCACTTGGTTGTAAGGATGTTAGCCACCTCACTCCATTTGTACTAATCTAGCCTACTTGTCAGACAGCTGATGAGAAATGAATCAGCTTCTCATGCTGTCTTTCCCACATGAAAGAAAAAAATGTCTATCTACCTGGTCATGACCTTTCTCACTGAACATTTTGGTTTATTCAAACAAGAAGGGCCTGCTATCTGAAGCTCAGCTCTATCATGCACAGTATTAACTTTTCCCAGTGCCATGCCTGCTGATTCCTTACTCATCCTGGTGTCATTTTGGACATCGTTGAGACCCTTTTTCAAAGAATTATATCCCTCTGTGTGTGGAGCAGAAAAGTGATACAAGGTAGCTTCAGATAACTATATTAGTCAGGTAAGCTGTATAGTGTGTCTGACCAGGTAATAGAAGAGGGACTTCTCTAGACAGGATCTCCAAACGGATAGGATCCTTCTTTGACCTGCCCTCCAGCCTCCCTGCAAATAAATATGGACCCTCCCAGATGGGGCTCCTGTGCCATCTCTGCCACAGAGCTGGTGCTCCCCTAGCAGCCCAGTTCTCCATCCATCCAAGCTGGGAAAGCACTGGGTGGAGGGCAGCACGGTCACTCCTCTTGTTTTTGCATACAAGGACATCAGTGTGGAGGCAGGAAGGATGAGGAAAGTGTGGTGACCTCCTCCCACTGCCACATTCACATGTGGTTGGGCTCCTACCTGAACCAGAGTGAAATCAAAATCAAACACTCCCAAGTTCAATAATAGATCTGTAGCCTAAATTAAATTCTAGTTTCCAAAATACATACAAAGAGCAAAGCAGAATGAACTTGTTTGGGCCAAGTTCAGGCACTCAGATGCAAAGGGTGACTCCTGAGAGTTGTTTGATTGTTTTCACTTCATTCACTGTACCTCTGTCCTAGGAGTGTGCTAGTGGCAGGTAAGCACTAATGATAAACTGCCTTTGAGAACTCATACAGACCAACTCTCCCATTGTGTTAAAATCCTTGCTGTCAAAAATTAGAAAAATAGAAATAGAGTAAGCTGCAATCTGAGAGCAACAGCAACAAAAAAGATCAATTTGCCTGAAAGATCTATAATGGGTTTTTCAGTATATTGTCAGAACTTTGCCGTATTCCAACAATGCATCAAGTAACTCTACTTCAGATGCAAAAATAAAGATAAAGCCACGGTGAAATCCACAATAAGAGCCAACTTCTTGAGTCTTTGTATATTGGAATAAGACAAGTACACTTGGAAAATATCATATACAAGTATTACGGTCTTAGAAAATTGACTGCGAAAAACAGCATAAATGAGCTTCCTTAAAATCCCCATCTGTACGTCTTACAATCACAGATCTTTGAACCAAAAGTAAAATTGGTGAAGCTTATAATCTATTCAGCATGCTCTGCTGGACAAGCTCCTCATCAACCTTCAGTAGCTAGACTTGTTTTGAGCAGGGATTTGGACTCCATCTCCTACAAGGGTCCGTTCTAACCTAAATGATTCTATGATTCTATGATACAATATCTAAACCTTTTTCAATTACAGTCAATCCCACTACAATTCAGTAAAAATTCTCAGCTTTTGATGGGCATGCTTTTCATGAAGAGTGTCAAATGCGATGCTTGAAGAAATTTCTGAGGAAATGATTGCACATTGAAATGTAGAGCTTACCTCTCAGTGAGGCGCCTTTTATTTTTAATGCCAACTACCATAGGATGCATTTCCAGTGGGAAGAATATCAGGTAATTTTCTTTATTATTATGCAATGAAGTGCCTGTTAGCTAAACAGTGCTGGAGCCCTCAGTTGTTGTTGCTGCTGTGCCACTTGGTATTTCAAAGCAAGAAGGCAATATTTACACACAAAAGTTTTTCAGGTAGTTATTCCATGAGAGATTTTTTGTGATTGTCACAGTGTAGGCCCAGTACCAGTGAGGCCTCTGCTCACACACCCCCACCCCACTGTGGGACAGGGAGGAGAAAATCTGCCCCGAAGGCTCGGGAAGGGAGACAAGGACATGGAGAGCTGCATTCCCCAGTTACGGTAACAGGCAAAAACCAGACAGACTCAACTTGGGAAGAAAGAAACCTAATTTAATCTACTAGCTGAAAGAGAAAAGAAGTCCAGATGTTAATACCTTCCACCCCAACCCCTCCCTTCTTCCCGGTCCCGGATCCCTTCCCTGCCGCCTCCCCCTCAGGGCACAGGGGAGGGGCAGGGGGGGTTCAGGGTCANTCACAAATCTATCTCACAGAAACAAGGGCAAGAACAAGAAACAATCTGTCACTTGGTTGTCATAAGGATGTTAGCCACCTCACTCCATTTGTACTAATCTAGCCTACTTGTCAGACAGCTGATGAGAAATGAATCAGCTTCTCATGCTGTCTTTCCCACATGAAAGAAAAAAATGTCTATCTACCTGGTCATGACCTTTCTCACTGAACATTTTGGTTTATTCAAACAAGAAGGGCCTGCTATCCGAAGCTCAGCTCTATCATGCACAGTATTAACTTTTCCCAGTGCCATGCCTGCTGATTCCTTACTCATCCTGGTGTCATTTTGGACATCGTTGAGACCCTTTTTCAAAGAATTATATCCCTCTGTGTGTGGAGCAGAAAAGTGATACAAGGTAGCTTCAGATAACTATATTAGTCAGGTAAGCTGTATAGTGTGTCTGACCAGGTAATAGAAGAGGGACTTCCTAGACAGGATCTCCAAACAGATAGGAACCTTCTTTGACCTGCCCTCCAGCCTCCCTGCAAATAAATATGGACCCTCCCAGATGGGGCTCCTGTGCCATCTCTGCCACAGAGCTGGTGCTCCCCTAGCAGCCCAGTTCTCCATCCATCCAAGCTGGGAAAGCACTGGGTGGAGGGCAGCACGGTCACTCCTCTTGTTTTTGCATACAAGGACATCAGTGTGGAGGCAGGAAGGATGAGGAAAGTGTGGTGACCTCCTCCCACTGCCACATTCACATGTGGTTGGGCTCCTACCTGAACCAGAGTGAAATCAAAATCAAACACTCCCAAGTTCAATAATAGATCTGTAGCCTTAATTAAATTCTAGTTTCCAAAATACATACAAAGAGCAAAGCAGAATGAACTTGTTTGGGCCAAGTTCAGGCACTCAGATGCAAAAATAAAGATAAAGCCACGGTGAAATCCACAATAAGAGCCAACTTCTTGAGTCTTTGTATTTTGGAATAAGACAAGTACACTTGGAAAATGTCATATACAAGTATTACGGTCTTAGAAAATTGACTGCGAAAAACAGCATAAATGAGCTTCCTTAAAATCCCCATCTGTACGTCTTACAATCACAGATCTTTGAACCAAAAGTAAAATTGGTGAAGCTTATAATCTATTCAGCATGCTCTGCTGGACAAGCTCCTCATCAACCTTCAGTAGCTAGACTTGTTTTGAGCAGGGATTTGGACTCCATCTCCTACAAGGGTCCGTTCTAACCTAAATGATTCTATGATTCTATGATACAATATCTAAACCTTTTTCAATTACAGTCAATCCCACTACAATTCAGTAAAAATTCTCAGCTTTTGATGGGCATGCTCTTCATGAAGAGTGTCAAATGCGATGCTTGAAGAAATTTCTGAGGAAATGATTGCACATTGAAATGTAGAGCTTACCTCTCAGTGAGGCGCCTTTTATTTTTAATGCCAACTACCATAGGATGCATTTCCAGTGGGAAGAATATCAGGTAATTTTCTTTATTATTATGCAATGAAGTGCCTGTTAGCTAAACAGTGCTGGAGCCCTCAGTTGTTGTTGCTG
>JAAWXA010000009.1:26104328-26134998 GCA_038090715.1 Florisuga fusca
TAGGCCCAGTACCAGTGAGGACTCCTCACACTCTTACCCCGCTCCAAGGCGGGGTCCCTCTGACAGAAGAGTCCTTCAGGAACCCCTCCGACATGAGTCCCTCCCACAGGTGCAGTCCCTCAGGAACTGCTCCGGCCTGGGCCGCACACAGAGTCACGGCTGCTGGGGGAGCAGTCACCTCCTCTGCCACGGGGCCCTCCATGGCTGCAGATCCACATCTGCTCCTTCCATGATCCTGCACAGGCTGCAGCTTCACATCTGCCCACCTGTGACAGTTCCGGGGCTACAAATCCAAATTTACCCCACCGAGGTCCTTCGGGGACTGCTCCACCGCCCTCCTCGGGACAGCCGAGCCGTGCCGAGCTCGATTGATTTACCGTGCAGAGACAGAAAACCCTCACAGTAGTGTTTGTTCCATGGGTAGTTGATGAAGGCAGAAAGAGATGCATCTATTTACTTGCAATTGTCAATTCTCAGTGCAGTGTTGCTGTTTGGGAATCAAATTTTTGTATCCGGGCTGAGACCTCTGCAGGAGAGGGAAGCTGGAAGGCTCTGTGTTCAGCAGCTGATGTGCTGAGTGAAAATAAATGTTAGGAAAATATTCACACTTTCAGATTACTGTCTGAATTAAAAGGATGCACTATTTCTGTCTTTGGTTGCCTCATAATATTGTGTTTAGTCTTAAATAAGGAAGTTAATATTGCATAGAAAGAATAGATTTTTTTGCTACCTGTTTCTACAGTATTCTAATCATCTTCAAAGGTCTGTTTTAAAAGCCTTTTTCACAGTGTAGGTTACAAGGGGATAATGAACAGAATAAATGATTTATATAATATTCTCTCCCTGTCCAACAAACAAACTAGTAAGGACCAGAAATCCACTTTTATGGCTGCTTAGCCCTTGCAAAAGAATAAAATATGTATTGCCCCTTAATCCAGATATCATGGAGACTGTGCCAGGGACAGGGGCAGCCCCTAAGGACAGCTCACAGGGCTTCTTCTGGACACTTTTGAATCCTTGAATCCTGATGTCTTGGGTCAGATGTAAGATTAGAAGCCCCAAAAGGTGGCAGGTTGTCGCCACACATTAGAGGCTCACTGTCTTTGACAGTCATTACAGCTGTAATTTCCAACAGAACACTTTCAATCTTCAGAAAATGTTCAAGGCTTAGGAAGAAAGAGGTGCCCCATTGTTCAAGCAGCAATCAGTTTCAAACCACAGACAGTAAAAAAACCCCAAAACTTATATAAACAGCTTAAAATTTGAACTCTTCATCTGCCAAAGAACAAACTAATGGTTATTACGTAGACTGTAGATGTTCTCAGGGGACAGGAAAAATTAGCACAAATGTTTCTGTAATTGTGTCATACAAATTGGCATTCTTCACTGACCCTCAAGCTCGTATTTTCATCTCTCTGTTACAATGTGCTGTTCTATAGTGCACATGCTGCTGAAAGCTTCCTTAGTAACTGTTTTCTACAGTCTATGTCTCCTTAAATTTATTTTCTTGTTATTGAGGCAAGCTGCAAAAGCACCACTGACTTACACAGCAACCAAACAGGCAGCATACATGACCGTAGGGTGAATATCACATAGCATGGAAATAGCTCAAACATAGCTCTGTATGTGACATGTTAAGGTGTTTGGCAATGTTGTTTTAAAGCCTACCCAGGGAGAAACAGACTAATTTTCTCCACAGACCTCAAAAAAAGCCAAAGGCTTTCATGTGACGCAGCCTTTTGCCAAACCTTGCTTTAAACCAGATAGATTCAATAAACTTGTTGATGGGGATGTTGCAGGATTGGGTAAGAATTGTGTTTGCCCTTTACTGGATTTTGAATCTTGCAATAAGTGGTCTAGTCCTAAAGAGCTTAGGACGTGAAGAAGTTTCTAAATACCTTCTCTGATTTGTCTTTATTAGATGACCCTCAGACTCAGAAAGTCCGTGAGTGGCAGTAGCTGAGAGGATCACACAAGCCCAAGAAAAAAAAAACCAAACAAAAAACATCTTCTATTCCTCTGTTTCAGAGGCAAAGTGATGACAACCTGGGGAAGCTCTGTAAGACATTGGGGTACACAGAGATTGGGAAATGTATTGCAGATCACGAGGCTCTACCTGGGACCATGAGAGCATAGAGGTGCCTGGGGTTGGCAGACGTAGAACCGAGGAGGTGGGGTTTGGGGTGGCCTTTGGAGGGTGTTTGTTACGTGCTAACAAAAATTGCATCAGGTTTTATTTCTGATTTTCTAGCAGTGTGATTTTCCAATCTATATGGATTAGTTAATAGAGCAGCAAATAAACTATTTGTGTCTGCCTTAGTGTCATACAATTCCCATTTGAAGTGTTTCCCTTCGCAATCCCGCTTTGCTGCATGAATCATCTGCTTCACAACCATGGATGTTTTCTGTAGAGACCCAGGGCATTCAGGGCCAAATCTCTGCCTTGTGAAGACAACGGAAAATGTTTTGCTAATTTTGGGGGGGACTTTTTTCTTTATTTTTTTCTTTTAGGAATCCAACCTAAATTGGTTTTGACTGAAAGAACTGAGCAGCAGGATCATCTTGCTTCGCCTTTACGGGCTCATGATCCTCCCAAGGATACTTTTATCCTGGCCATGGGTTTGGGAGACAGGCAATACAGCTCTGTCTGCCACACCCTGTCTGCCTCACATAATAAACTCTGCCAGTTCCAACTTGGATCTCCACATGACACTGCCAGTCTTCCTCCAGCAACACAGAGACAGGAGCAGTTTGTTTGACCCAGTAATCAGTCACCATTGTCAGAACCAAGTGATCAGAGTGAAACTGTCAGGACACCACTTTGGCAACATCTTTGCCAATTTGCTAGCATTAGTTCATTGACACATTAAAGAGAAGTATTATCACCCAACACTTCTGTTGGTGTTCATTGTTCACCATTTACAAGTATCTGCACTGGGTCTGGCTGTGGAAATACAGCAGCATCTCTGTAGACTAACAGAATTACCAAAAGAATGCAAAAAAAACATACTGGGATTTTCCTTTCATTATACTAGGTTGCTTAGCTTTTTTTTTTTTTGGTAATAAATCTATAGAGAATAGATAGATTAAACTGGTTTAGATTCTTCTTATCTGTACTGCAAAACATAAATCACTATTTTTAAGAAAGAACCTAATTCCTTTTACTGAACTGTGCCTTTCTCCTGGTGGTAACAAAACTCTGGAAAATGAGAAAGAAACCCAGACAACCAGAAACAATACTACAGCATTGGTACCAATAGCATAGCCATTCATTTCAAGAATGTGGAATTTTGTGCTATATTTTTCTGCTCAGAAATAATTTGTGTGAGAAAACAGAACCTAAGAATGATGAGGAAGGCTTTCATCTGATAATTTGATTTTTTTCCTTTGCAGGTGCTTCCACAGTGCCTCCAGTGAAACTCATACATTCGAGTTTCTGATTCTCCCACGTGGATTAAACACCCTGGTCAGACTATAGGGATGTCTCATGCTCTTAATTAGACACTCCCATGTCTACCAGAAATCTAAGTGACAGTCAATTTGAAAAGATAAAGTCCATCTAAAGAATCAAAATAGAAAGGAAAGCAGCAGCACAAGATGTTCAAACTACAAATCCCAAGAAAACTGATGTCCAAGTTTACAAAGAGAAAAAATTAATTATGTTTCTTTAAGAAATAATAAACGTCTTGTAAAGGACAGCTTACTAGAAAATGAAGAATTATCAAAATTAATTCAGTTTGTCATGGATGAGGGCTATCCATGGGGCAAGCAGGGCATGTCATGAGGAATAATGACTTAGATCTGGAAATTGCAGCCCCATCTGCTTTGCCAGGAAAAAAAAAGCAGGAATACCTGCATTCAAGTACCTCCTGATGGACTGAAACTAAAAGTGTACATAACCTGGTGTCTGACACTGTAGCACAGCAACCTGTATTTTTTTTCTTGACATCAGGCCTGATCTCAGGGGAAAGGAAATTTAAAAATTCAAAAAGAAAGCACTTGAGAGATGAAAATATTATTGAAGATTACAGAGAGTGAGGGTTCATTAATGAACTCAGGAAGTTTTGGTATACCATTCATGACATTATCAAAATATCTGAAATATGGAGAGGCAATATTGTTCTCAGCCTTTTATAGAACACGTTGAGTTGCTGTTATTTGAGATATCAAGCTCTACCAAGCTATTATAGAACTGTTAACAAATACATGAGCAATGCAGAAATGTAAGTAGTAGAAGTCATACTTTTAAAGTATCAGAGGCCAGATCAGGTGGTGTTAAATGGCCCAGCTCTACTGTGGTCTCTGAGCAGCACCATGACTTATGTCTGGATCTGGATGACTATTTGCATGGAATTTGACTGCCCATTTTCCATTCAAATGTTTACCTTTTGAGTCTTGTGTTGTGCTGCAGATCCAGTAATACAGCGACACAGATAACTCCTTGAAGCACTTCTATTTCTGTTTGTCTTCAGCACTGCATATTTTATTATGGAACAAACTGCAACCAAAGGAAGTAGGAAAAAAAGTCCCCACCATTAACCACTGGATTAAGTCACACAGGAGAAGCTAACTGAAAGCAAATTTATCTGAATGCCTTAGAAAGTCAGTGACTAAAAACAACAAATATCTTATAAATAATAGGGTTTGTACCTTGGATGTTCATACTCCAGATAAGGACAGTCATTTGAAGTACAGAATTGCTCTAACTGGGAACATGGTGTGGGGTAAAATTGGCAATTATTAATTAAAGACAGGGGCAAAGAGAAAAACAAACAAAACAGCAAGAAAAAAAAAAGTATTAGTTGCAATTACAATAATATAATAAGAGACTTCATACAGATTCTTCCCCTTCCTGAGTGCCTCTGGTACTATCTTCATCCACATTCTTCCTCTTCCTTCTTGCTGAAGAAGCATTCTTCTTGCCAAATGGACTGAGACACCAGCTTTTCCCATCATAAAGGATGGTAATATTGGTTCATACCCCTATGAATTACACCAACTATACAAGGAATAGAAATTACAGACTATTCAGTCATATCAGCACACATTACCCTGAAGTGTAATTATTCATTTTACAGCAGCACTTCTCATAATTCAATCAGTAGTTTAAATCAGTATTTCTTTGAGTACAATTTAGATTGTTAAAAAGCACCCACTTTTATAGCTTTTCTCTTGAAAATTGAGATTGCTAGCACTCATAAAAATGAAATGTGAATAGCACTGATGAAATGTAGTATAATGCAGCAGGTGATATGCAACTGTCTCTAAGAATATCTGTAAATGCAGCTCTATTCTCACCTGAAAGACCTTCGCTGATATTCCTTCCATACTCCTCTGATTAGATTGCAGACACTGAAAGGGAATAGCTACCTGCACAAAAGAGCCACAAACTAGCAAGCAAACGCCATTTGCAGAAAAAGATATGCAGATTTATTTTTACCACAAAGGGGAAATAATCGAATTCAAGCCTGAAGGGGTTCTAAGCACACTCAATAAATTGCATACCAGAAAAAAATTGGTCTGACAATCAAATGGAAGTATAATTTCTAATGCCTACGTTTATTTAAAGTATGTATAAGTTTGTGCATGTGTGGGGAGTTTTGGTTAATGGCTTGCACATCAGGGAATGCATGGATGACAAGTCCCATGTTGTGAAGCTGTGAACCTGGACTCTTACTGTGCTGCTGCCCTCCTGCAATCCACAGTGACCTTTGAAACCAAAGTAGGTGTTATGTGTCATGAGGACATCGAGTTCTTTTTTCCTGCAAAACAATAATTAAGGTGTTAGGGATTTTTTTAAAGTATCTAAGGAGTTAATTTGAAAAAGGCATTAATAATAGCTAGCAATGGATTTTTCTGACTTTCTTCTGCCTCCTCAAGATTTGTCAAACTATCCTCCAATACACCAGAATGATGAAAAATTCATGGTTCAATTTGAAACCTATTCAAGTCTAATTACGTTCGATTCCTTTCCAATTACTTTTCAATTTGTTGGACCAGCTAGCTTTAAGACTTTACTACCTAGAAATCCAGCATCACAGAAGACAAAGTACTTTAGGACACAAAACGCCCAAGCTATTATCATGTATCTTTGCCAGTCTTTACAAGATTTCATTCTGATAGCACAGGAGTAATGAAAGAACCAAGTCAGACTTGCACAACACAGACACTTCCTGTGCATGCTACAGAACTGGAGAGAAATGTATTTATACAATTTA
This sequence comes from Florisuga fusca, assembly GCA_038090715.1. Taxonomy (NCBI): domain Eukaryota; kingdom Metazoa; phylum Chordata; class Aves; order Apodiformes; family Trochilidae; genus Florisuga; species Florisuga fusca. The sequence goes on from JAAWXA010000009.1 coordinate 26,110,547, forward strand.
AGACAATTTCCCAGCTCATCAAGAAAACAACTGGATGGCAGTAAAATATCGATAAACCTTAAGAACACAGCAAATGTAACAAAACAACAAAAAACACCCAACATTTATGCAGGAGTTGTGTTTTCCTCAGGGTCTCTGTCTACAAGATGAATGCTCCCCGTCATCACTGATTCCTCTTGAGCTGAGGTGTTCTCCAGCTGTTTGTTTGTGCAATATGGAATGTGGCCACAAAAATACATGTAAATCCATGGGTTGGTGCAACTATTTAGATTGCCAAGGAGCATAATAATGGTGAATGCTGAGCCTGGAAGGAAATAGTTAAAGGAAAAACAGAGTAAATAGAATGCTCGTACAAATTAGTAACATCTCCTCACCCTGCTGCTTTCTGGAGTGTGTGCTCATATATTAACCTAATATAGGAAAGTCTCGTTTATTCCATGCAATCTGTAATTGTTGAAGGTACAATATCCACTGTATTGCATGCATTTCAGAATTCAGAATTCTAGATACATTTTTTTTCTGTAGCTGCATTAAATTTAAAAGCAATTTTAGCCTGCTTTACAGATAGAAATAGTTATAGATATTAATACAAATACAGTTACAGTAAGACTCAAATTTATGCTGATAGAAAGAATTCTTTAAATAAAGATTAGAAAGATGTTTTTTTTTTCATCAGAGCTCTTTTTTTTTCTCTTTTGGTTTCTATCTGAGTTTAGAATAGATACACTTAAAGTCAAATACAGAGTCTGCCTTTAACAAAGAGGCAGCAGTACAAGTTTGACAAGACTAATCTTGTTTACAACACAGTGTTCTTTGATTTCTCTCTCGGGCTTGCTTTTTTGACTTTCTAAACAGGCATTTCACAACTTTTGCTTCATAGTGTGCTACAGAGATTTCATCAAGATTATTGCAATATTTTAAAAAAAATAATCAGATGTCTTACTATATCAGTGTTCTATACAGTAAGTGAGAAATCTTTATTTTATTACTTCAAATAGTTAACTACTTATTTTTCACCCCAAGAACCTAAAATGCTATAATATGATGCTATCATATCTAAAGCCTCTAAAACTCTGAACCCTTCATCTGCCGGAGCAGATGATACTTTTCCTTGTGCTGTATATTAATGTTTAAAATCATTAATTACTGAAAACACACACACACACACCAAATAGACAAATATATGATGCTTTGGTCACATGGCACACAAAGTTCTCTGTTCCTTATTAAATATTGTGTATTATGAGTCCTTGATTTTATTTTTAATCATACTCCACTGATCACACGTAACTCAAACAAAAAAACAAAGTGCAAATAGAAAGCAATAGAGCAAGGTGCTAGCCTGCTACGAAGCTGTGAATGAGGATGGAGAGCATCTTACCTTCAGTCAGGACACTGGGGAACCACACAGACCACAGCTGTGCAATGAAGAAAGGTGACCAACAAAGAACATATGCAACAACTGTCACCACTGTCATTTTTACAGTCTTGATCATAGCCTTTGAAATACAGTTCACACTGCTTGCTCGAGATGGCAGGACTTGCTTCTCGTCTGTTACTTCATACTCGCTCTGTTTTTTCACATTTATATTTCTTTTGATTATTTTGCAAATCTTTATCTGGCATGTGATAAGGATGGCTGAGGGAATGAAGAATATAACTACAAAAATCCAAGTCACATATGCCCTTGGGCCCCATGGCTGAATAAATTCACCCCAACATTCAAAGATACCTGGAGATATTTCAATCTTAGAAAAGATAAATACCTGTGGTAGGCTAAGAATCAGTGATATAAACCAGCTGGTGCATATGGGGATGTTCCAGAGAGCTCTCTTCTTTTGGAAAGTGACCATAGGGTAGCAAACTGCTTGATATCTGTCCACTGTCATGACCACTATCATATAAGTAGAGGCAAGCATGCCCAGCAATTGCAGATACTTGATAATCCTGCACAAGAAATCTGGCCCTATGAAAACATCTGTAATATCCCATATAAGTTGAGGCAGCACTTGAAAAAAGGCTACCACTAAGTCAGCGATGCTGAGGTGAAGCATGAACACATACATCCTAGAGAGCTTCTTTCTTCTTCGCCACAGCACCAGGATAAGGATGAAATTGCCCACAGATGCTGTCAGAAATATGACCCCCAGAACAGCAATCTCTACTTGAGCTAATTGTTCATCTCTTTCTGGTCTTCCAACAGGATCTGACTGATTTGTCAAACTCGGGAATCTGTGAGGAGGACTCTCAGTCTGATATATCTTATCCTGCATAGGAAATGAAAAATTCTTCATAGTGCACAGAAGCTATCTTACTGGAGCTGCTAGTTGTGACTCAGGTTGACAGCTGTGAAGTACTGGCTAGCAAACAAACCAGCCCAGGTTCAGCTTGCAGTACGTCTTCAAGCAATTCTCCTCCTCCTTGTGAGAACTAAAGCTGTAGGACCTGGATCTTGATAAAATTCTGTCTCTTGCTGGCATGCAAAAAGGCTTTATATAGGCTCCCAGCAGAGCCTTATGTAACTGCAGAGCCCTCGGGTAGGCTGCAGGGAGTGCAGCCAATGGCAGAACGAGCCACACAATTGGGGGAAATATATAAATAAAAGGCAAACTTCAGAGGCTCGACGTAATTCAATTACTCACTTCAGTCAAGACCCGGACTTGTAAATAGCTGTGGCCAAAACCCTGCTTAAATGATCTTACTCAGGAGAGTTCTTGCAAGTATTTTATTATGCAATCCAGAAGCACACGCTTGGGCTGAAGCGGGAGGAATGTTTATACGTAGATGGAAAGTTGGGCCCCTGAGCTCAGGAGCATCGTAACTGCAATTCTCAAGGCTCCTGGGGCACGACCACATCCTAAATGCAGCAGAGGCAAAGAAATACAGTTTTCCATAGCTTCCATAGCTTTTTTGTTGTTCTTTTTTTTTTTTTTTTTTTTTTTTTTGAGTCACCTGATTCTTAAAAACAAAACAAAATAAAAAACCAACCAAACAAAAAAAAGCTGAACTGCCCTAAAAATAATATTTTTATTTCAAGGCAGGGTCAAGTCTTAGAGGTTTTTTCTCAGCAAAATGAAAAATAACACATGGGAAATAAATTACGATTAATAGGACTACGAGTCTACGGAGAATTTAATAGAAAAGTAAGTGAAAATTCAGTGGGAAATCCAGATGAGGAAAGGGGCTCTACAATGAAACAACTTCCAAGGTTCTCTATTCGACTATTGTGCTAAAGGCTGGGAGGTCACTTTTCAGTACCTAATCCCTTTTCTTTTTGTGGACTAAGTTGCATTATGACCACAATTCATTGTTCTTCATTGTTCTTCAGCCTTCCAATATAACTATATAACAATATAACTAATACTGTTAGTGGCAGATAAGAACAGCAATTTCAGTTTAATTTGCCATTTTTTTAATTACAAAAGATATTTTTTTAAAATTAATTCATTTAAAATGAAGGATAGCATATATTTGTGCACAATCTTGTTTGAAGCTAGAGCACCCATATCCTTTAGGTCACAGCTGGGACACTGCTAATTTGAAGTCTTTGTGAGGAGGAAACTGATAAGGTTAAAAGTCTATCAGTGCTGTATGTATAATACATAACACTGCACCTGCACCTATTAATGGCTGGGATCAAGACTGTGTTATAAAATCAGCTCAGCAATCTCACAGACCTCCATCTCGTTGTCACTAAATATTTTCATGCATCAACAGACAGGGAAAGGATAAAACTCGTAAACAGGATGCTGAGGTAGACTACAACAGTTTGTAAAAACAGTGTGATCTTGTTTCTCTCCCTCTTCTCCCTTCCATCTCACCATGGGACTGATATTAATGCCTCAAACAAGGCTAAGACTATGAGAACAGACAACAGACAAGATAAACAATCTCAGGAAAATTTGCCACCAACAGCAACTATAATTATCCATAATCCAGACTTGGCTGAACGCTGCTGCAGCTGCCTGAGTCTACAATGGATTTGCTCTATGACCACGTTGCAAAAAGAGTGAATCACAACAACTTAATCTAATATACCTGATAAATTTTTTCCTAAGAGGAAGCCTATTTGTAGGAAACTTGGATTCCTGAGGTTGTTTCCTTTTAGTTTTCCTCCCAGTTTGGAATCTAAATTCGTGAGAAACAGCATGGTAGGACTGTAAGAGAACAAATGGCTTTGCCTTTACCTTCACTCTCCCTTCATGCAGAAGGAGCAGAGTAACTGAACTGGCCACAGACACTGAACCTCTGGCAGTTCTGCTGACCCTGGACTGTAGAGCAGCCTGGCTGATCTCCACTTCTGCCCTCAGTGAAGACAAAATTTCAGGTGTGTATTCCAAAACTATTTACTTTGACCACCTGCACTCAACAACTTAATAAAAGCCCAGGTGGGATCTTTATTCTTCTAGCAAGAAACAGAGTAAACATGTACATCTAGGCAGAGCTAGAACTAAGCAGGTTGAAACTGGAACATGGTGAACAGAAAATTAATCCCAGGGTCAGGCATGGAAGATAAAAATAAATTTACATTTCATGATCTGAAAGACGATAAAGGAATTACATCTAAGAAGACCAGAGTATGCAACCCAAGTGATTTCTGGGATCCTATTGGAAGATTAACCAGAATGCAGCAGCAGAAGCATGTATTTGTACAATTTTCACAATGCATAATATGTGGGTAGACATGTATTTCATGCCAATGTGTTCCATCACCTACACATAGAACAGCATCCTTAGGAACAGGATCCTCTTCCTATGCCTACACACATCCACAGCACACAGCATCTGGGTGCTGACGTGATATGAGAGGTGTCAGACCCAGCATGTGGACACAGGTTAAATAAAGGGCAAGCACATCGTGTAACGTTGTCTTTGCCATATTTATAAAAAGGAGGTGGCCCTCCTTGTAAAAATTATCCTAGTGATGTCAGACTCTATTCCATCTTACATATAATCAATTCAATATATATTAATGGTCTCATAACTTTTTAATTCTGCCCTTTCCACCTCTTTCATCCATGCTAGCAGGCATTCAGGATAATGTTACATTGAAATTGAATTCACTCTGGGAATATAACTCACTAAGAAAAACAGGATAGCAGACGAAAATGTTTAAGTGGTCTTAGCTGTTCTTTTACTCCATAGTATCTTTCTGTTGCCCAACTTTGCCTCATTCCAAACTGTATCTGTCCAAGTCAAATTCTTTTCCTGAATTATTTACTTTCAGTAGTGTGGGAAGAAACATTTTAATTAACTTTGGTTGAATTTCTCAGCATGAGCTCTTATCTAATGTTTGTTGGTTAGTAGAGAAGTATTCAGCTCATGGATTCAGACTTAAATTTAGGCTTCTGATTAGAATTACAGAATCATGCAGCTGCTCAAGGCAGGGACAACAGACCAGACTAAGCTTTTCTTATGTACCACCAGACCCTCCCCTGATTCTGATCACCTCACTGATTCTTCTGCCATGACCCTAGTAAGACCTTGGCTCACACATTTGTAATTTTCCCCGTAGGTAGTGGGTGACACCATTAGGCCCCTGAAGGTGTCTTCTCCAGGCTGACCAAGCTGTATTGGGAGCTACATGGGAAATGTAGTATTAGAGGAGTTAGTAGTTTTGTAAAGGACATGTCTGCTCCACTCAGCCTTGCACTTAAAGCCTGTGCTAGCCCTGGTGAATGTCAGGACAGAGGTGATGTCCAAGCCTGTGAGGAGAAGATATATGGCTGTTTGCTGCACAAAGTAAAAGGCTCCATATAATGAGAAGGAATAGGAACCCCTCCTCAGATGGTATCTCTACATGGAGCTGGGGGAAGATCCATCTGGTATCTATCTGGTGCTGCACAAAAGCAAGGTTCCCAAGCACTGGAAGGGACCTAAGATTTCCTCACTTTATTCCTGGTTTTACCCTATCTTATGAAAATACCTATTTTACCACACCCTTTATTACTGCACTCCACTGATGCAGAGCACAAGTCCAGCTCACTCAGACTCCTCCACCATGTTACATCTTCCAACCCTCTGATCATCTTCATGACCCTACACTGAGCCCATTTACACCTTTCCTGGCCAAAGGCAGCCGTCCAGATGTGGCACAACGAGTGCTGAGTAGAGGGAAATAAACATTTCCCTTGACCAGTGGATGATGTGTGAGCTGAGTGTAACTCCGATCACATCCAAAGGGAATCGAGGCTTCAGTTCAGTGCCTACATGTAAGTACAAAGTATTATTTGATGTGCCTCAGAGATGACCAAAGACTCATTTATCATAGGCTTTACCCTGTCATTGTGTTAGGACTGTGGGACAATTTAATTATCTTATATCTTTCCATGTAGTTTGCTCAGTCTATTATTTTTAAAATGTTATCTTGGAAGATGAGATATTGTGGTTTGTTGTTATTGTTGCAACTCACAAAATTCCAACATTATCCAAATAATAATTCCTTCACCCTTCCTCTGCCATTTGATACTTTAAATTTGTGGTACTGCCAAGTAATCCACCCACATTTATTGAGCCTACACAAGATGAACACTGGGTAAGCATTTTTTTCTATACCTGGAGCTAGGTCTATTTCATAGAAACATAGAATCATTTTGGTTTAGGAGACCTTTAAGATCCAATTGTTAACCTAGCACTGCCAAGTCCTCCACAAAAAAAACATGTTCTTAAGCACAACTTCTACAAATCTTTTAATTTTAAGTCACTTTGCTGTTCAAGGAGTTATTTTCAAAGCTAGGATTTAGGTAAATCTCAGCCACAACCTCTACTTTGACAACAACACTGTTGATACTATCCTAAGTACCTTAATCATAAAGACACTGAATTGTAGAAATCTTGGTTGAGAAGAACATCTTGAGGTCTTCTTTTCAGAGCATAACTGCCTACTGGAAGTGGGACTTCCACCATCACTAGATCAGGTCAGACATAGCTTTGTCCAGATGAGTCCTGAAATCCTTCAAGTACAGAAATTCCACCCCTCTGGGCAGACTGATCCAGTGCTCTTGATGAAAAACTACTTTTTAATGTACCTTCAGAATCTCCAACAGTAAGATCATCAGCCACCACTAAGAAAAATTTACTTCCAACAGATCAGTAGATGCCCTTATATAGCAGCCTTATAAGTATTAGATTTCTCCTTGACTAAATCTTTGCTACACTAAACAATCTTTGTCTTCCAAAACCCGAATGAATTACAGTGTGTTGGGGATGCTTTTTGCCGAACCAGGCAAGGAATATATGCTGAAGCAGAAATATGTATGTTTTAGTGTTAAAAGTCTCCCAACAACTTCTGAAAAACAGCAACTGTTTCATCTCATGACAGACATTACTTATTAAATACAACTTGGGAAGATAATAGGTTTTACTTTGGAGTGCATAAACAAGTTCTAAAAAGTTCCTTTTCAAGAAAAGATCAAGTGGAAAATACTGCTGTCTGCTTTTTATTTAAGAAACTCAGGTCTGCCTCTTTTCTCTGTGAGATTCTGTAGATCTGAGCAGCTAGGAGATTATTGCTATTGAACTCGTCAACTCATGAAAACCACTTAATTAAGAAAAGCAAAATTTCACATGATTAGCTTCATCTCTAGAGGATTTTAGAGAAAACAAAATTCTTTCCTCACTGCTGATGGGATTCTATTTCTTTCAGGCATTAAAATGTAAGAACCAGCTACCACGGACCTTATATGGTGGAAGGACTAGAGGGTGCAGTAAAAGATTCAGTTACCAAGAAGATGGTAGAAACATTCACTCAATATATTTTTATACAAAACATTTACTTAGCAATACATTCTAGGGTAGATAAAAAGAGTTAATATAGTATTGCATTGAAATTGCCCTAGTAATAAAGAATACATTGAAGAAGATGTAGTAAGTAATGTAAACACATACCAGTACTATGAAATGTAACAAGAACTCCTGCTGGAAGTAATGTAATGGCTAGCAAGTCTCCTTTCATATAGGAGATTAGCCAAAGCTACACAAGGCCTATTCAAGGATTTACCCTATAGCACAGATGCATTTACAACAAAGTAAATTCATATTTTTCAGCGTTAAAATATCGTTTATTTCCAGAATGCAGTAGATAAACTACTTCACTGCGAGTCACCTCTACTGGAGCAAAATGATGTACACCTTTTTGCTGCTGTACTGGTACAACATCCTATGTTTCTTTAAAAAAATCATAAAAATCCCACCACTAATTCAATAGGTCTATTAAGACACAAGGTTCTTTGGACCAGGCTTAATGATTCACTCCAACTCTACATAGTTTGAAAGTGACTAGAGAGGGTTTATGAAACTACAGCAGCCTGAAGGCAATAGCTAAAGCCACTGTGCCAACAACAGATAGAGAAAAATGCATGGCAGGCAGTATTGCAGCCAGTATATATACTACAATCAGGCAGTCTTGGCAGCTACTAATGCTGTTTTCAGGACACGAGAAAACACAAAATGATGAGTAGTGTCAATAACTTCATTCCTCAGAAAGGGTTAAGCTTTGATTTGGAGAAAAACTTTTTTTTGGGCAGGAAGAACTTTTAGGGAAGCCAAAATACTATTAGAAAATGTCAGGACAACCCAAAATCTCATCCATTTCCAGTCCAAATTCACTACAAATTGCCTTTAACTTTTCAAATTAACACTGTAATGAACACAGGATGACATTTTGTCCTGCTAACACTGTTTATATACTAAATGTGGAATTTAAACCCTTCAAAATCGATCTACCCCTTAGTTATGCACGAGCCTGTTTTGTGTACATGTACCAACACTGCTCCTCTGCACACACAGGCTCTGGATGCCTGTCACTTTCCAAAAAATTATGTTCACTACACAGATGAGTATGTTACCTGTGTATTTAAAGGAAGGGGGTGTTGTTACTTTAGTAAGAACTAAAGCTACATGACAACAAATAGTCCTAAAATGTAGGAGACATCAAACTTCTATAATTACTGTTAGGCAATATTTTGGAATAAGACTTCCTAAGTGCATCTTTCAGTAGAAAATAGCCACAGGCATTAAAACCAGAGAAAAAAGAAGGGGTATGTGACTCATAACTAGGCACATCCCAGGTACCCACCATAAAACAGTACCATTAACTACGTAAATTGTGTCTCTTTCTAATCCCTAAGGAGATTATGTTGAAAACTTAAACTTTTAAGCCTGTTTCAGTAAAAGATTTATTATTCATCAGTGCTGATGTCATTCTTTGGGCACATTTCTGATTTCACAGAGGTTACTGAGGGCAGTGACTAAGGATCCCACTCAGCCCAAAGCCTGGATCTGGTTTGCTCAGCTCATCTACTTGAATTATGGTGGTAGAATTATCCTCCACAACTTGTAAACCACTCTCTGAATAATGCGTTTTTTCCATTGCTGTTGTAAAATTTTTTGCAACTTTAGTAAATAGTGTTTACCCATAGAGTAAAGAGCTTTTACTGGTACTTCTACAACTTGCACCAGGTCCCTTGAAGTTGAGCTAAAAATTAATTATTGCAAAGGTACACAGGTTTCTGACAGAAAGTTGTGTTTTGTTTTGTTTTGTTTTTTCAATTTACACCATTCCAGACAGTCTGGATTCTCTATTACAGCACTAAATGGTCTGCCAGCTCACATGTCACCAGTGTTGTGGTAAAATAGGTATTTTCATAAGATAGGGTAAAACCAGGAATAAAGTGAGGAAATATTAGGTCCCTTCCAGTGCTTGGGAACCTTGCTTTTGTGCAGCACCATATAGATACCAGATGGATCTTCCCCCAGCTCCATGTAGAGATACCATCTGAGGAGGGGTTCCTATTCCTTCTCATTATATGGAGCCTTTTACTTTGTGCAGCAAACAGCCATATATCTTCTCCTCATAGGCTTGGACATCACCTCTGTCCTGACATTCACCAGGGCTAGCACAGGCTTTAAGTGCAAGGCTGAGTGGAGCAAACATGTCCTTTACAAAACTACTAACTCCTCTAATACATTTCCCATGTAGCTCCCAATACAGCTTGGTCAGCCTGGAGAAAAGACAGCTTCAGGGGCCTAATGGTGTCACCCACTACCTATGGGGAAAATTACAAATGTGTGAGCCAAGGTCTTACTAGGGTCATGGCAGAAGAATCAGTGAGGTGATCAGAATCAGGGGAGGGTCTGGTGGTACATAAGAAAAGCTTAGTCTGGTCTGTTGTCCCTGCCTTGAGCAGCTGCATGATTCTGTAATTCTAATCAGAAGCCTAAATTTAAGTCTGAATCCATGAGCTGAATACTTCTCTACTAAACAACAAACATTAGATAAGAGCTCATGCTGAGAAATTCAACCAAAGTTAATTAAAATGTTTCTTCCCACACTACTGAAAGTAAATAATTCAGGAAAAGAATTTGACTTGGACAGATACAGTTTGGAATGAGGCAAAGTTGGGCAACAGAAAGATACTATGGAGTAAAAGAACAGCTAAGACCACTTAAACATTTTCGTCTGCTATCCTGTTTTTCTTAGTGAGTTATATTCCNCAGGGAGTTGTAGAGAGTGATGAGGTCTCCCCTGAGCCTCCTCTTTTCCAGGCTGAACAGCCCCAGCTCCCTCAGCCTCTCCTCATAGGATCTGTGCTGGAGTCCCTTCACCAGCCTGGTGCCCTCCTTTGGACCTGCTCCAGGACCTCAATCTCCTTCCTGAACTGAGGGGCCCAGAACTGGACACAGTACTCGAGGTGTGGCCTCACCAGCGCTGAGTACAGGGGCAGAATCACCTCCTTGGACCTGCTGGCCACGCTGTTCCTGATACAGGCCAGGATGCCATTGGCCTTCTTGGCCACCTGGGCACACTGCTGGCTCATGTTCAGCTTCCTGTCAATCCAGACTCCCAGGTCCCTCTCTGTCTGGCTGCTCTCCAACCACTCTGTGCCCAGCCTGTAGCGCTACATGGGGTTGTTGTGGCCAAAGTGCAGGACCCGGCAGTATTCCAGTACACTTCATTTTTGAATTTGGAACAACCTCAACAGGAAAAACACCATGGGAATAACTTGGGTCTTTTTTGATTATACTCCATAAGGCTGCTGGCACTGCCCAGTGCTGCACTGAAGATAGTCAGGCTGGCTTGGAGCCTATGCAGCTACAGTAGCAGCACAGGGAGGGCAGATCCCATGGGATTTGGTGGGATCTGTTCTAGCACTGTATATGCACATCACGGTTTAATAGCGATGAAGTTTGTGCTAAACTTCTTTTGGAAGATGCATCTGGGAGAGGAATGGGGTAAAAACCAAAAATTTTCACTGGCTGCTGGGTGAGCTGTTTGCATAATATTTAGTAGAACAAATTATAATATTCTATGAAAATCAGTTGTCTCCTTTGCAAATGTGTTATTTCCACATTATTTTCTAAGATGCAATGACAATAAGGTGCAAAGCAGCCTAATTACTTTAGGTAATTGATGCAAGACAAAGATATTAGGCAGCTGCAAAGTAAGTTGTACATAGCCTGTTTTTTGGATTTACAGAAGGTAATTTCAGAACCATGTACCTACCCAGAAAGGACAGTTTTCTCTTAAAGTTTCTCTTATATTAGAGCTTACGACCTTCTAAGACTTTAAGAATTTTTAATTCTTCTTTGACAAGAGCAAAATATTGAAGGGAAATAATGGAGATTAAAAAGCAATAAGAAAACAATGTAGAAACATTCCACTTCAGTATTTGCAGTATTTGCACCAAAGCCCTCAGCCAAATGAAAGGCTGCAGGAAGTATCCATGATATCATAAGCATGATATTTTCTGTTAGTGTCCAATGGTCTTCATTCTTATTGAGAACTTGCAGCAAATGGTCACTCAAGTCACAGAGGTTTTCAATATTCTATCTCTGAAAGGAAGAAAATGTTTTCCCATTTTTGTCTGCCACCTAGTGTCAAGAGGCAGAATATGGGTGTTATGCATGTACAAAACTTAAAATAACTCGTGAGTGCAGCACAGCTTCTGCCTGTGTCATACATGGTGATGAAAACAGAAACCAGGATTTTCCCTAAGACTTAATTGAAGTTTTTATATTTAATCGACTCTCTCCGACACCAATATTAGCAGAACACTACCCTACCAATGTATGTTAATTTGTCATAGTGTTTTCGAATACCTGAGTTGTTTTTTTTAATTTGAAACACTTAGGTTAAAATATTGTGTTTCTGGGATACCATCCATAATCAATGTGACAGATAAAATTAAAATTCTGCCTGTACACAGTAAAATGTTATTCAGATAACAGCTTTGTATCAAATGTACAGTGAGAACACATGCAAAACTATTTTCTCAGAATTAGTGTCTCATCCATGGAAGTCCATCTGTTCAGGTCTGATTGATCTAAGCTGAAATTGCTAAACTCTGCAACTGGAATAGCAATAAAGAGTAGGACTTAATTTTCTAAGGTGTTACAGAATTAATTAATTCCAGTGGTTTTGCACTACCTTTTTTAGTGAGGGAGAGTGTAAGAAAATTTTCATGTTGAATTGATCAAGCTAGAGAACTCTAGAAAGAAAACTTTTGGAACATTATTTCTGGCAAATATCACATTTTTATCAAAGTTCCTCATAATACATTATAACTTTCTCAACAAGCTGTCTCAGAAAAATGTACAAATGTGAATGTTAGAAATAATTAATGGCATTTAACTGTATAGCACACCTGTAAATGAACAAAGTTAGCTCACTTGTAGTATAGACATCACAATACTTCAGCAATAACATGACATAAATCATGTACACNCACTCAATATATTTTTATACAAAACATTTACTTAGCAATACATTCTAGGGTAGATAAAAAGAGTTAATATAGTATTGCATTGAAATTGCCCTAGTAATAAAGAATACATTGAAGAAGATGTATTAAGTCATGTAAACACATACCAGTACTATGAAATGTAACAAGAACTCCTGTTGGAAGTCATGTAATGGCTAGCAAGTCTCCTTTCATATAGGAGATTAGCCAAAGCTACACAAGGCCTATTCAAGGATTTACCCTATAGCACAGATGCATTTACAACAAAGTAAATTCATATTTCTCAGCGTTAAAATATCGTTTATTTCCAGAACGCAGTAGATAAACTACTTCACTGCGAGTCACCTCTACTGGAGCAAAATGATGTACACCTTTTTGCTGCTGTACTGGTACAATATCCTATGTTTCTTTAAAAAAATCATAAAAATCCCACCACTAATTCAATAGGTCTATTAAGACACAAGGTTCTTTGGACCAGGCTTAATGATTCACTCCAACTCTACATAGTTTGAAAGTGACTAGAGAGGGTTTATGAAACTACAGCAGCCTGAAGGCAATAGCTAAAGCCACTGTGCCAACAACAGATAGAGAAAAATGCATGGCAGGCAGTATTGCAGCCAGTATATATACTACAATCAGGCAGTCTTGGCAGCTACTAATGCTGTTTTCAGGACACGAGAAAACACAAAATGATGAGTAGTGTCAATAACTTCATTCCTCAGAAAGGGTTAAGCTTTGATTTGGAGAAAAACTTTTTTTTGGGCAGGAAGAACTTTTAGGGAAGCCAAAATACTATTAGAAAATGTCAGGACAACCCAAAATCTCATCCATTTCCAGTCCAAATTCACTACAAATTGCCTTTAACTTTTCAAATTAACACTGTAATGAACACAGGATGACATTTTGTCCTGCTAACACTGTTTATATACTAAATGTGGAATTTAAACCCTTCAAAATCGATCTACCCCTTAGTTATGCACGAGCCTGTTTTGTGTACATGTACCAACACTGCTCCTCTGCACACACAGGCTCTGGATGCCTGTCACTTTCCAAAAAATTATGTTCACTACACAGATGAGTATGTTACCTGTGTATTTAAAGGAAGGGGGTGTTGTTACTTTAGTAAGAACTAAAGCTACATGACAACAAATAGTCCTAAAATGTAGGAGACATCAAACTTCTATAATTACTGTTAGGCAATATTTTGGAATAAGACTTCCTAAGTGCATCTTTCAGTAGAAAATAGCCACAGGCATTAAAACCAGAGAAAAAAGAAGGGGTATGTGACTCATAACTAGGCACATCCCAGGTACCCACCATAAAACAGTACCATTAACTACGTAAATTGTGTCTCTTTCTAATCCCTAAGGAGATTATGTTGAAAACTTAAACTTTTAAGCCTGTTTCAGTAAAAGATTTATTATTCATCAGTGCTGATGTCATTCTTTGGGCACATTTCTGATTTCACAGAGGTTACTGAGGGCAGTGACTAAGGATCCCACTCAGCCCAAAGCCTGGATCTGGTTTGCTCAGCTCATCTACTTGAATTATGGTGGTAGAATTATCCTCCACAACTTGTAAACCACTCTCTGAATAATGCGTTTTTTCCATTGCTGTTGTAAAATTTTTTGCAACTTTAGTAAATAGTGTTTACCCATAGAGTAAAGAGCTTTTACTGGTACTTCTACAACTTGCACCAGGTCCCTTGAAGTTGAGCTAAAAATTAATTATTGCAAAGGTACACAGGTTTCTGACAGAAAGTTGTGTTTTGTTTTGTTTTGTTTTTTCAATTTACACCATTCCAGACAGTCTGGATTCTCTATTACAGCACTAAATGGTCTGCCAGCTCACATGTCACCAGTGTTGTGGTAAAAAGTGACAGATAAGAAGCCTCAACAAGGCTGGTCAGAGTGAAGAAAAACAGAGAAATAGTGTGTAACTTCATGAGAAAGAACTATGATGGATGGGTTTTGAAGAATGGCAGAATATGTTTTCTAAGGTGAGAAACTATAAACAGAGCTTTTTAATAAAGGGAAAAGTGCTAAAATGGAAGCTCGTATAATACCTCAATTTCTGGTGCAAAGGTCAGACAGATTTCTATGTTTTAACTAAAAGGCAAAGTCAATAACAATGACTCAGTTTCTCTAATTATACTGGATAAACAATTGCAAGCATTGTGGACAGTGAATTAATTCCCAGGGAGCCAAAAAGACTGCAAGTTTTGACCTGATCCCATTCACGCCAAGAACTTTTTCTGACACTTGCACAATCATACTCTCAACCAGATGCAGGAGTAACAAAATTCACATTTATCAGCTCCTGAGTGACGAAAGATAACAGAATGGCTATTTCAGCAATCACAGGGGGCTGAAAAGAAATTGTAATATGACCTCTAGCATGAGTCTGAATTTCAAATTCTAAGGAATCATCTGCATTATTCATAACTACTATATCATTATGTGATGAGCACACTCTAGCAGTTGGGCAGGATGCACAAAAGCACTGATCAAGGCCAATGGACTAGGACATTGACATCAGCACAGGAAACCAAGGCTAGCTGTGTAAAGGACTTTAGGTACCAATTCAGGTTCTGAGCAGAACCCAAAATTCTCGATCCAGAGTACCAGAAATGGTCCCTAAAGTCTGGATCCAGAACCCTGATTTAGGGATCCAAGCATGTTAGCATTGTGTGACAAGCAGGAACGTGACTCGACCTAGCAAAGCAGGAAAATGAACAGGGGGGATGAAGCTAAATCCCAGATCCAGCTTCTAATCTGGAGTCAGAACTCTAAGCAAGAGCCAGGTACCTCTACACATTCAAAATGCAGAGTCTGGAGCATTAAAGGCACATTCAGTGAACAGGCTGGGACTTGTCCAGTTCTTTTGAATGGGATGAGAAAACAGAGGTCCCTGGGTGAGGAGAGGAGGAAGAGCAGGAGTAGGAGGGAAAGAAGAATAAGGTCCAGTATAACACCATCTTCAATGGAAAATTTGCCCAGGTGATGCCAAAAAATGGGGTCAGTGCTATTTTCAGCCTGAGAAAATTGAAATACCTATTTCTGATTCCCTAAGAGTGTTTCCTGTTCATCAACTTATTGGCAAGGCAGAATGGAAAATGATTTTCCTTGTTGCAGAAACTAGGTGACTGGGCACAAAGGAATGGAAGATTCAGGGAACCAAGAGGAAACTCTGCAAAAAAGGACGTGGTTCTGTGTTCCTGCACAATGGGAAGGGTGATGCCAGTCTTGTGTTGATTCTATATATATACATTTCATACCAAAATGAAATGGTGCAATGAGAATAATCTGATAAACCCAAGACCAGAATTTTTAGCCTTTTTTCTAGATTACTTCCTAACCATGAGGCTGGAAAATAATATATAATTTTGCACCTACCCTTTTCATAGAATCATAGAATCATAGAATTAGCTGGGTTGGAAGGGACCTCAGAGATCATCAAGTCCAACCCTTGACCCACCAGTGCAGTTCCCAGACCATGGCACTGAGTGCCACATCCAGTCTCTTTTTAAATGTCTCCAGGGACAGAGAATCCACTACTTCCCAGGGCAGCCCATTCCAATGTCTGATCACCCTCTCCGTAAAGAATTTCTTTCTAATATCTAACCTAAACCTCCCCTGGCACAACTTAAGACTGTGTCCTCTTGTCTTGATGATGGTTGCCTGGGAAAAGAGACCAACCCCCACCTGGCTACACCCTCCTTTCAGGGAGTTGTAGAGAGTGATGAGGTCTCCCCTGAGCCTCCTCTTCTCCAGGCTGAACACCCCCAGCTCCCTCAGCCTCTCCTCATAGGATCTGTGCTGGAGTCCCTTCACCAGCCTGGTTGCCCTCCTTTGGACCTGCTCCAGCACCTCAATCTCCTTCCTGAACTGAGGGGCCCAGAACTGGACACAGTACTCGAGGTGTGGCCTCACCAGCGCTGAGTACAGGGGCAGAATCACCTCCTTGGACCTGCTGGCCACGCTGTTCCTGATACAGGCCAGGATGCCATTGGCCTTCTTGGCCACCTGGGCACACTGCTGGCTCATGTTCAGCTTCTTGTCAATCCAGACTCCCAGGTCCCTCTCTGTCTGGCTGCTCTCCAACCACTCTGTGCCCAGCCTGTAGTGCTACATGGGGTGGTTGTGGCCAAAGTGCAGGAACCGCCAGTATTCCAGTACACTTCATTTTTGAATTTGGAACAACCTCAACAGGAAAAACACCATGGGAATAACTTGGGTCTTTTTTGATTATACTCCATAAGGCTGCTGGCACTGCCCAGTGCTGTACTGAAGATAGTCAGGCTGGCTTGGAGCCTATGCAGCTACAGTAGCAGCACAGGGAGGGCAGATCCCATGGGATTTGGTGGGATCTGTTCTAGCACTGTATATGCACATCACGGTTTAATAGCGATGAAGTTTGTGCTAAACTTCTTTTGGAAGATGCATCTGGGAGAGGAATGGGGTAAAAACCAAAAATTTTCACTGGCTGCTGGGTGAGCTGTTTGCATAATATTTAGTAGAACAAATTATAATATTCTATGAAAATCAGTTGTCTCCTTTGCAAATGTGTTATTTCCACATTATTTTCTAAGATGCAATGACAATAAGGTGCAAAGCAGCCTAATTACTTTAGGTAATTGATGCAAGACAAAGATATTAGGCAGCTGCAAAGTAAGTTGTACATAGCCTGTTTTTTGGATTTACAGAAGGTAATTTCAGAACCATGTACCTACCCAGAAAGGACAGTTTTCTCTTAAAGTTTCTCTTATATTAGAGCTTACGACCTTCTAAGACTTTAAGAATTTTTAATTCTTCTTTGACAAGAGCAAAATATTGAAGGGAAATAATGGAGATTAAAAAGCAATAAGAAAACAATGTAGAAACATTCCACTTCAGTATTTGCAGTATTTGCACCAAAGCCCTCAGCCAAATGAAAGGCTGCAGGAAGTATCCATGATATCATAAGCATGATATTTTCTGTTAGTGTCCAATGGTCTTCATTCTTATTGAGAACTTGCAGCAAATGGTCACTCAAGTCACAGAGGTTTTCAATATTCTATCTCTGAAAGGAAGAAAATGTTTTCCCATTTTTGTCTGCCACCTAGTGTCAAGAGGCAGAATATGGGTGTTATGCATGTACAAAACTTAAAATAACTCGTGAGTGCAGCACAGCTTCTGCCTGTGTCATACATGGTGATGAAAACAGAAACCAGGATTTTCCCTAAGGCTTAATTGAAGTTTTTATATTTAATCGACTCTCTCCGATACCAATATTAGCAGAACACTACCCTACCAATGTATGTTAATTTGTCATAGTGTTTTCGAATACCTGAGTTGTTTTTTTTAATTTGAAACTCTTAGGTTAAAATATTGTGTTTCTGGGATACCATCCATAATCAATGTGACAGATAAAATTAAAATTCTGCCTGTACACAGTAAAATGTTATTCAGATAACAGCTTTGTATCAAATGTACAGTGAGAACACATGCAAAACTATTTTCTCAGAATTAGTGTCTCATCCATGGAAGTCCATCTGTTCAGGTCTGATTGATCTAAGCTGAAATTGCTAAACTCTGCAACTGGAATAGCAATAAAGAGTAGGACTTAATTTTCTAAGGTGTTACAGAATTAATTAATTCCAGTGGTTTTGCACTACCTTTTTTAGTGAGGGGGAGTGTAAGAAAACAGAAAATTTTCATGTTGAATTGATCAAGCTAGAGAACTCTAGAAAGAAAACTTTTGGAACATTATTTCTGGCAAATATCATATTTTTATCAAAGTTCCTCATAATACATTATAACTTTCTCAACAAGCTGTCTCAGAAAAATGTACAAATGTGAATGTTAGAAATAATTAATGGCATTTAACTGTATAGCACACCTGTAAATGAACAAAGTTAGCTCACTTGTAGTATAGACATCACAATACTTCAGCAATAACATGACATAAATCATGTACACCAAAGAACTGTCTTTCATTTGTGCAGGAAGACTTCCCACAGTTTTTGATCTGTGACTTCATTTTAACCTCCCACTAGACCAGGTTGCTCCAAGCCCCATCCAACCTGTCTTGAACACTTCTAGGGAGGGGTCATCCACAATTCCTCTGGGCAATTTGTTCCAGTGTCTCACCACCCTCAAAGTGAAGATTTTTTTACTAACATTTGATCTAAATCTACCCTGGTTCAGTTTAAAACTGTCCCCCCTTGTCCAGTCGCTTTATGCCCTTGTAAAAAGTCCCTTTCCATCTTTATCTATTTTGTCCAGTGTTTTTTGTTTGGTTGGTTGGGGTTTTTTTCAGAGAGTTGCGTGGTTGTTTTGAGAAGCTGATGAATCATGGGCCTCTGAACATGTCAGATCAGACAGGTCTGTCCATCCCTGGGGAGAGCCATGTGGCAAGAATGTGTGGGCTTGTGATTAGATTTGAAATGTGAAAACCTTGAATCTTTTCCTTAGCAAAGGTATGAATTGACATAATATTTTACATATCCCAGTGGTGGGACAAACACCTGAGCAGGCACAGGGGAGAATTTTACAATGAGATTATGGGAGAAAGTGTTTAGGAAGGAGTTATGGACAGCTAAAAGAGATCAGTTGCAATCTACCTCCAACACCTTATTTACCAGTGCAGGAGAGGCAGGATGTGCCCTGGCAGCGTGGCCAAACTTCCTTCATACTGAAGTTGCAGGTCTTGTTTGCCTAACCCTTTGTTGTCATAAGAATGCAAGTCTGCCTGTTTCAAGCCAGCTCAGACTTTGGCTTCTGCTTCTTAACTCATCTGATAAGATTCAGTTCAGTTCACCACTTTGGCAAAAAAAAAAACCCCAAGAGTCCTAGGACTTACACAAGGGCAGACAGAGCTGAGGAAGCTGCTTGATCTAAAACTGCTACCATGGGCTAAAATGTTATCAGCACTGTTTTTCTGTGGCCTTTAGTTGAAGAAATTGACAAAACAATGGGCAGCAGAACCTCCCTGCATGGACATATCTGGTGCTTCCAGCAGATGCTGAGCTGGAAGCTATTTGGTTTAAAAATGAGCTTAACCATATATAATTCAGTTCCATGACAAATTAAAGAAAAGAACACAAGTCTTGAAAACAGCTAAGAGGAGTAAACGATCACCAAATAATACAATCAGATGTGTGATCATCTACAAAGTCAGGTGGACCTGCAGAACAGGCCACTGGCATCCCCAGAGCAGCAACTCAGAAAAGCTTTAGGAAGGAACAGGTGAACACCTGGGTATCAACTGCCACTGCCCTGTGCAAAAGTAACCTACATAATATGTGGCTCACAAGCTACTTGTATACTATTTGAGTACTTGACAAAGGAAGTGGTGCTGGAATGCTGCCTTCAAGTCTTGCCTTGATACTCCTGAAAATTTCATGGCATTTGGTTTATGAGACCAGGTTTTGGTGGCAGGGGGGCTACAGGGGTGGC
Organism: Florisuga fusca; assembly: GCA_038090715.1. NCBI lineage: Eukaryota > Metazoa > Chordata > Aves > Apodiformes > Trochilidae > Florisuga > Florisuga fusca. Next base: position 26,130,726 of record JAAWXA010000009.1, read on the forward strand.
TTCTGTTAGAATACACCAGAAGCTGCCCCTACACTGGAAGAAGCCAGTTCTAACCAACTGCAAGATGAGCCTGCTGCTAGCCAAAGCTTAGCTCATCTGCAATTTTATATTGGTAAAATCTCTGTGACAACCTACTTAAGAACGGGTAAAAACTGCAGGGTGAGAGTTGGTAGAGAGGATTGAGACAATGTGAGAGAAACAACCATGCAGACACCCTGGTTAGTGAAGAAGAAGGGGCACAAAGTACTCCAAGTGCCAAAATAGAGTGAAGTCTGGTGAAGACCACAGTGATACAGGTTGTACTTCTGCAGCACATGGAGATCAGAGGTGGAGAAGATATCCACCAGCTCCTGAAGCCCTCCAGCTGTGCAGGGGAGGAGAGAGAGAAAAATCAGGAGTGAACTTGAGCCTGTGAAGAAGAGAGGGGTGGGAAAAGCTGTTCTAAGATTAGTTTTTAATTTTCACTATCGTAATCTGTTATTAATTGGCAATAAATTTTAATTTCCCTAAGTTGAGACTGTTGTGCCTGTGATGATACCTGACAGGTGATCTCCCCATCCTCATCTCAATCCATGAACTTTTCACCATTTTCTGCCCCTGTGTTGTTGATGGAAGGGGGACTATCTGATAGAGTGGCTGGTTGGGCATCTGGCAACAAGCCAAGGTCAACCCATCACCTTGACAGGAAGAAAAAGTAGAACTAAAAATTATCCAGGTAGTATTCATGAGATGGTAAAGGGCTGAAAAATGTCTTGCATTAGCAGATGTAGACAGTTCAGTCAATTCAATTTATAAAAAATGCATGATAATAATTACAACACAGAATGGACATAGATTTTCCTTTGGGTAAGAAAAATCAGGTAAGAAAATTAGTTTTACTTTTTAATTTCTGGGAAAGAAAAGAAGCAGATGACTGGAATCTGAAACTCCAAATGAAATGCAATACTCCTGACCTCCAAGGCAAGGTGTCAAGAGCGGGCAGACAGAGAGTGGAGTGTCAGGCAGACCAGCACACAGCAGCTTGCATGGCAGTGAGCACAGGGAAGGCACTGAAGCTCGGCTGGGGAATGATGGGATCCACCTGGTAAAAAGCCACAGCATGCCTCAGCTCTGCACATGCCAGGACTAACACAGCTTCCCAGACTGAACTCTCCTGGGAAAACGCTGCCTCCCGGGTGTATGGCTGCAGGATGTGCCCTATCCAGACTCTGTTATTGGACAGTAGCAGTGAGCACACCTGTGGGACGTGCTCAGATGGAGGAACTCCTTGTGCCTAGTGATGGAGCTCTAGGAGAAGGTGAGTAGGTTAAGGAGCATTAAAGAACATGAGAGAGACTGGTGGAGCCACAACCTACATTTCCCAAAACAAACCCAACAGGAGGACATGGAGAAGTCCCTATCCTCTCTTTGCCTGGATAAACATGGTCACTTAGAAGACAGGGGTAAAAGCAACAAGTTCCTGACCAGTGCAGCAGGCATGATGTCAGTCACCAGTAACTATCACACCTTCCCCATTTACCTTGAATATTAGGCATACTGCTTTGCAAGGGGAACCAAACACTGACAAAAATAATGGTTCTCTTAACTTGGAGGTCTCACCAAGGTTGAGTTGGACTACACCCCACATCAAAATGGCCTCAGTAAATAAAACAAGGTGGGTCATTGTCACAGGTGAAAGAAGAGAAGGCCCAATATGCAGACCAGAACAGATTCTTAGGGAAGTCTGATGACTTCTTGGGATCTGGGTTAGAGATGTTCAGAGGAAGCTCCCTTCCCTAGCAGAGCCCCTGGATTACTATCCATTATTGATCTTCCAGGTAGACACTGAGGAAGTAGCAACAAGGAGTCCAAAAGCAATGATGAGAGACTTCAGAGCCTCAGGACAACAGGTCAAGGGATCAGGAGAACAGGTGGTGGTCTCTTCCATCACTCCAGTCGCAGGAATTAATGAGGGAATAAACAGGATGAGCCAGCAGATCAATACTTGGCTTCAAGGCTGGTGTCACCAGCAGAACTTTGGGTTGTTTGACCATGGGTTGATTTACATGACACCAGACCTTGCTGGCAACAGATACAGTCCACTTGTCTCAAGGGGGGAAAGGGATGCTGGTGTGAGAGCTAGCAGGCTCATTAAGAGGGCTTTAAACTAGGTATGAAGGTGGAAGGGCACAAAACCAGGCTTGCTAGAAATAATCCTGGGCTCAGCACACAAGAAGGACAGTGTGCAGGCAGCGGTGGGAAATGAGACTGGAGAGCAGCATGGCAGAGAGGAACCCGGGGGTCCTGGTTGATGGGAAGCTGAATAGGAGCCAGCAGTGTGCCCTGGCAGCCAGGAGGGACACTTGTGTCCTGGGGTACACCAAGCATAGCATCGCCAGCCGGTCAAGGGAGGTGATTGTCCCTCAGTACTCTGCACTGGTATGGCCTCACCTTGAGTACTGTGTGCAGTTTTGGGCACAGCATCATAGAAAAGACTACTGAAGACAGAAAAGATGCAGTAAAACTATTAGAGAGCATCCAAAGGAGAGCAACAAGGGTGGTGAAGGGCCTGGAACTTGGATTGTTCAGTCTGGAGAAAAGGAGGCTGAGGGGTGACCAGATTGCAGTCTTCAGCTCCCTCAAGAGGGGAAGAGATGGGACTGGTACTGATTTCTTCACTCTTGTAACCAAAGACAGGACCCAGGGAAATGGTTGGAAGCTGAATCAGCAGAAGTTATTTAACCAGAGTCTGGTTAAATATCTGAAAAAGTTTTCTAACCCAGAGGTGAAGCACTGGAACAAGCTCCCCAGGGGAGTGGTCAGAGCACCAAGCCTGCCTGAAGGGTTGAAGTGTCTGAAGTTCAAGAAATATTTGGATTATGCCCTAAGGCACATGGTGGGATCCTGTGGGTGCCCTACACAGGGACAGGAATTGCACTTGATGTTCCTGATGGGTCCCTTCCAATTCAGCAGATTCTACGACACCAAGCTGGGACAGAGTGTTGATCTGCCTGAGGGTAGAAAGGCACTACAGAGGGACCTGGACAGGCTGGATTGATGGGACGAGGCCAATTGTATGAGGTTCAATACGGCCAGGTGTAGTGTGACCCTACACTTGGGTCACAACAAGCCCATGCAGTGCTACAGGCTTGGGGAAGAGTGGCTGGAAAGCTGCCCAGAGGAAAAGGAGCTGAGGGTGTTGATTGACAGCTGGCTGAATATGAGCCAGCAGTGTGACCAGGTGGCCAAGGCGGCCAATATGCTGTTGGCTCCTAACAGAAATAGTGTGTCCAGCAGGACTGGGCAGCGAGTGTCTCCCTGTACGCAGCACTGGTGAGGCTGCACTTTGAGGCCCCCCCGCTTACAAGGACACTATGACACATATCCAGAGAAAGGGAACACTTCCAGAGAAGGGAAACAAAGCTGGTGAAGGCTCTGGAGAACAAGTCCTATGAGAAGCATCTGGGGGAACTGCAGTTGTTTAGTCTGAAGAAAAGAAGGCTGAGGGGAGACCTTACCAGTCTCTACAACTACCTGAAAGGGGGTTTGTTGGGTTGGGGCTCAGCCTCCCCTGTAACAAGCAACAAGACAAGAGGAAGTGGTCTCAAGTTGTGCCAGGGGGGGTTTAATTAGTGATTAGAAGAAACTTCTTCACTTAAAGGATTGTTTAACACTGCCACAGGATGCCCAGGGAGGTGATTGAATGACCATCCACAGAGGTGCTGCAGTGCTTAAAAATACAGCTGGACTCAATGATACCAAAGGTCTTTTCCAACTAGAATGATTCTATGATTCTGTGTCTATTACCTGATCAAAGCATGTGATGCATTCACCACCTTTAGCCATCATAACCTGAAGTTTGGGGCAACTTCATAACAATTTTTATTTCAGACAGGCAGGGAGCTCTCAGGCCTGCTGCCACTCTCAAGTCTGGGCTGGGTAACACCAAGGCGGCCCCCAACCCCGTCAAACCTATGAAAACCTGTCTGTGACCTTTCTCCAAGCACTTAGTGGGAAGTAAACGACCCCCCAGGTCCCTTCCATGCTGATTCTATCCAGTGCCCAAGGCTCCTGCACCGAGAGGTCGGAGAGGAGGCAAGCCGGGTCAGGGACCTGCTCCTCACACAGACCCTTCGCTCCCCGCGCCTCAGGGAGGGGTGGGGCGGCACCAACAGCCCGGTGCTACCGGCAGCGCCGCACGGGGCCACCTCCGCTATCCCCGGGGGTCACAGGACAGCACCCGCCTCACACCCTGCGGCTCAGAAGCGAACCAGTCGCCGCCTGGGTCCCGCCC